>BSBM01001232.1:1200000-1800000 GCA_027924585.1 Larix kaempferi
CTATGTCTGCAAGAAAGTCCAACGAGCTAGGCAACCTGTGCAATAAGTACATTGATGTGATTGACAGGTGAGAGTAAAATTAAGGCTCTTCATGATAGCTAATTTTTTTGTTGTGGAGATATGCGAAGTTGGCACAGTTCTTGGTAACGAACCAAACAACACGGCGTAGATTGAGAGCAATAGTAAAATGCAAGTTGACTCTAAAATTTTCAAAAATGGCATAGCACACAGCTTTCCACCATTCGCTTGCGCTCGAAAACAGCTTCAAATTCGGTTTGGGCTCGTTTCAACTTCTCTGAGTTGTGGATTAGTTCTGCCATCGCCCATTCTATTACCGTCGATGTTGTGTCGCTCTCGGCCCCAAATATGTCCTGTAATGACCAGGCTTAAACAACCTTTGGATCGATATCTAACATTGCTTTCATACCTGTGCCAACTCATATAACACATCTCAAATTTCCATAAAAATATGTCAAATCTCTACCTGGCTTTATTAAAATATTACACAATTTTTTTTAATATGAGAGATTGTTGAAGTTTACTTCTCCCTTATTGGAGCAAAGCTTGTATTGAATGACCATGGGGTAATCCCACGGAAATAAGTTAATAACATAACTTGGTAGTAATTGAAAAGAGTCATATTGAGCATTCTTTTTTTAATAAATATTCTAGAAGAATAATCATATCAACGAATTTCCTTTCTCTTTTTAGAGATCATGCAACTTTTAATGTCGTTCCTAATCTATACGTTGTAACTTCCTTTTTGTGTGTTATAGATGGGTATTTGAAATGAGTTATTCAAAACGCAACAAAAATCTCGTAAAAGTAATTCATTGTGCAGGTTACAAATCGATTTGCAAATAACTTAAGTTCAATTTTTTTTTTTAACTTTATCCTACACAGCACAATTGTCGATATTTGATTATTACATTCATGTCCTTTCTCCATATTTTTGAATTGAATGTTTGTGTTATTTGTAGTTATATAATTGTAATTTTTTTGTCATGTTGTTCTTTATACAGACATTGACGGGAGCCAATTAAACCTATTTAGTAAACAGCCTATAAAACCTGTTTGGAGTTTGGTTATGAAAATTCTTAGAGAACGCGGACATCTTGTCAAACGCTTGTTATGAGTTATGAGTATGTGGGGTGGCTTCTTTGTTAAATGCAAGGGTCGTAAAAAAAAATCTCATTGGTCTTTTCCACTCAGATCAAGACCGTATGAAGGATGCCATAAAAATCATGAAGAACAACCTTGTCAACTGCAGAGATGCTTATGGGCTTGCCTTTGGACCGTTATGGATATTGGGAACCTTATAGCAGAGCTCCATGGTGATCCAAACTTCGGACTTCTTATAAATAGATATGTGTAACAACTGAAAAATTGTGGGTGACAAGGGCTCTCCTGAAAAGGGGAATAATATGTTTTATGTTTCAAACCAGACTTTGTCCTCATCTTTTTCAATAGATTCATTTTTAACTACTCTCTACAAGATTTCAAGTCTTAAAGTTCTCTCTCTGGCATCTCTGGGAATATGGGGTCCTCTACTGGAAAAGATAGGTCGCTTGTCCTCCCTTGTAATACTAAATATCACTTCAAATTTTTTCTATGGAAACTTTCCTTAGGAGCTTTCTCTTCAGAGGAATCTCTAGACCTTGATACTGGACAACAAAATGTTGAATGGCTCAGTGCCTGACTGGATAAGGGCCCTCCCTGGTCTAACCTTCATGAGCTTCAAGAATAACTCTGTTGAGCTCTCTGAGTACATTGCAAAGCCTCAGAGTGTTACATCTTTCAGGAAATCAGTTGTCTGGGGATTTGCGAGATCTGAGCAGCTTGACAAACTTACAAGAACTTGATTCACAGGGTAACAGTCTTGGACCCATGTTCCCAATTATGGGAAATAAACAAGTTTTCAAGCTTGTATTAGGCCAAAACAGTTTCAGGTTTCATGTTCCAAATCTTGGGTCATTTGACCAATTACAGAGGCTCGACCTATCTTGAATGACCTTATTGGGTCACCTCCGCCATCGTTGTTTTCGCTACCCAGCATTTCCTACTTGAACTTAGCTGCGAATTCATTCAGTGGATCTCTTCCCCAAAATCTACTTGAACTTAGCTGCGAATTCATTTAGTGGATCTCTTCCCCAAAATCTCACGTGCAACAGTAGGCTTGATTAATTTGTTGATCTCTCTTCGAATTTTTTAGCGTGCCAGGCATCTCAATACTCAGACCTCTGCAAGTCATCTCTACAAGCCAATTCTAATATTAGTGAAAATGCAAGGCCAGAAGAAATCATCAGTGCAGCGATGGATCTCTCATTGGACAAAGCCACACAAAGTTGTCTTCACTCCAAACAGTCGCTCACTACTTCGGATAATGTGAAATTCACTGGTGCCATTAAGGATTGCTTGGATTTCTTGCAAGATTCCATGAGATATATTGGCAAGAGCAGGACTCAACAGCTCATGAACCCAAGGAGTATCAAAGACGTCAAGATTTGGATGAGCTTTGCGTTGAGTTATTGGTATGACTGTAGTTTCCATTGCCAAAAGAGTGAAAGCCAAGCAAACCATAGGCCAAATTCAATCCAACGGGGTTTATCTTATTTGGCCTATCTCTGTCCCTCTTGTAATGACCATTCCCTTGCATACTGCAAAAAGATGCCACCGGTGAAATCTTGTTCAAACTGACATTTTTGCAAAAGCACAAACGACTTACGGACAATGGATTGGAGGGAAATTTCATTGGCAGAAATCTTAATTGAGCGAAGAGGATTTGAGGACAGAAATGGTTACAGATCTTGCCTACTTTCCTCGAATTCCATCCTGTTCCACGCCAATAGCTATATTTTCCTTTCTGTGGCAGTTAGTTTCTCTGTGTCAACTGTCTGCATTTAAACAACAGAGCTACATTTGTTGATTCAATAGAAATGAAGGCAGGATGGCGGGGAACGAAAGCATTCAAATGGATGGGCTTCGTCGCTACAAGCAATCAATGGGACCAACTTCGATTTATATGCTTATTCATCGGTTCTGAAGTACGTATTGGAGCTCGATCAGGTTCAGCGCAACAATCTTGTCGTGGCCTCTGATCTCGGCAAGGCTCTGGGATGGATTTCGGGTCCTTGCTTCTCTTTATTTTCCTATGTGGACCGTGCTCCTGATTGTCGACTACTTGGGGTTAGTGGGCTATGGTGTCCAGGGGCTCTCGCTGGTCTCGAAGATCCCTCCCATGGCATACTGGCAGGTGGGTGAAAATTGAAATTCATTCCTACTCTAGAATGAGGCCTGGGGTTAATTAGGTATAAGCTAGCATCATGTAGAGGATGTTTTTATTCTGTGTATTTATTGCACAGAGATTCTACAGTCAGTGTATGCAATCAGATCTGATGAAATGTATATACACAGTTATTATGCCATGTATGTAGAGCTCAATTGGATTATAGTAATGACAAAATTGGTTTTTCTTGTGCATGGCAGGCCTTTCTTAGATCCAATGAAATGTATATACGCGGTGATTCTACCATTTATAGACTAGTTTAATTGGATTATGGTCATGACAAAATTGAATTTTTCTTTCTTGTGCATGGCAGGTCTTTCTTCTCTGTATGTTGGCAGGCAACAACATATGTTGGTTCAATACGGTATCCTACATGGTTTGTATTTGAAACTTTGCGAACAAAAGAGGCTTCACGCTGGGGTTCTTTACTAGTTACGTGGGGTTGAGCGCGACAGTTTACGATTCCATCCATACCGCATTTGCTCCCCACACTAAATCCCTTTTCCTTCTCTTGAACTCTGGGGTTCCTGCCATGGCCTGCTTGCTTGCGGTGCCCTTCGTTGGAGGGGCACCGGCAGACCAAAAGGAATCGGCACAAACACAAAGGCCATTCTTGGCAGCAATATCCTACAGAATCGCCATAGTCACGGGTGTGTATGTGCTGGTCGTGGATTTTGTGCCATCCTTGTCCTTGTTTGGCCAATTGCATGCATTGATTTTGCTTGGCCTTTTGCTCACACCTGTGTCTCTCTCTACTACTCTCTTTATCACGGGCCTGAGAAACAAGCCGCAAGAAAACACCGGCAATCACATCGAGACGTGAGAGTCCTGGCAATCGATGTACTTGACGAGAAAGATGTGCATGAGCTCGCATTGAAATGAATGCGACGGGCAAATGAGGTTCCGATTCCAAAGACGAAATCGAAATTGAATTGTCTTTACAAATTCAGGATCAAGAGGCTATCAGCCCTAGCAGCAGCCTTGTCCAGAGCAACTCATCTGAGAAGGAATCAAAATACAGGCGGGTAGTGCTGGGGGAGGATCATAACACAATCCAATTGCTCAGAAGTATTGATTTCTGGATATTTTTCCTGGTCTATCTCTGCGGAGACACATTGGGTTTAGTTTTCATCAACAACTTGGGCCATATTGGAGAGTCTCGCGGCTACTCCCAGGCTTCCATTTTCGTTTCACTTTCCTCTTCTTCTGGTTTCTTCGGCCGCCTGGCGTCTTTACCACCCAAATTCTTATTAAGGTAAGCCCACACATGCCAGCTTCTTGCCTGTCTCTATTTGTGAACATATTCCATTTATTTCCTACCATTTCTTCAGTATGATTCTGTTCTGGTTGATTACAACAATTGTAGATGTAATCAAATAGAAGACCAATCAACTAGAGTTCGACCTACATGAACTCGGCACTCCAACTAACCTAACTACCCGACTGAAAATTATGGGTTCATTAATGTGTTTCATTAAATTATCGCGCAGGTTCAAAATCTGTCTTCCCAGGCCGGCATGGATCGGCTTAGCCATGGTTCCCATGGCAGCTTCGTTCTTCCTGCTTCTAATCAACAACGGCGTCGCTCTGTATGTGGGCACGATCATCCTAGGATTCTTCACAAGGATGATAACCTCCATTGCAATCTCCGCGACCTCTGAGCTATTCGGTCTCAAGAATTCCGGGGTGAATCACAATATCCTGGTTGTAAACATCCCACTGGGATCTCTAGCCTTCGGATATTTGGCTGGCATTTTCTATGATGACACGGCAAAGAAGAATATACTGTTTCCTGATCAGATTTCAACTCCTCCTGTACATGGAACATACTCAACTGACTCAATTGTCTGCCATGGAAGCCACTGCTACAACAATACGTAACTGTTGACGGTTTGTAGAAGGATGACAGGTGGCGGCTCCCCATAGGCCGCGTCGATAGACGACGAAAGCCCAAGGAGAGTCGGCCCCTTAATATACGCCTTCGGCATAATTATTATTTTTAAAAATTATTTATTTTATATTTTATTAATGTTAATTAAAACTTTAATGATTGGAATGTCGACTCAAAATATTATCAAATTATTATGACATTTTATATGTAAACTTAAAACTCTTGAATAAAAAAAATTGAGATTTTATACCGAAACTTAAAACTCCTAATAAATGTCATCTACTAGGGAGTAACTTATAAATACTTAATTAATTGAGTTGATATCTTCAAAACTATGCATTAAAAGCTTATAAAATACTTAATTAATTGAGTTGACATCTTCAAAATCGAGGATTGCATGCGTTTTTAATCCAACCGACTTTGTTCACACTTGGAAGTTTCACTAGGTATAGTGATCGCTAGGTATTTAAAAGAAGAAAGGCGTACCTAGCATTCAATCAAAGCTCATTTTGTAACTCACACAGCGAGAGCGCAAGGATAAACCGGAGCGCAGGGCATTATCTGTTTCTTCATTCGCTGTGAGAAACTGGAGCGCAGGGGAGTATCTGTTTCTTCATTTCTCATTGAATTAATCTCTGAGCAGCGCAATCAGTAGTCCAAATGGATTATGCACACAGCCATGGTGGTGCAAGGGCTCCTTTACCAAATTTATCTTCCGGTCAGACTTACTTCACAGTGGAATCCCTGCAAGGCCTTACAACACTTCCCCGCCTCCCATCCTCTTCTGCGTTTACTCCCCTTCCTTTTCAAAGGGGACCTGGGGCAAACATGCCATCTACCCATGACGTTTCTTTTCCCGCTTCCTCAATTCATACCCTTGACCCCAGAGAGACTCTGAGAGGATCGATCAGAGATCCCTACAGACAACCCATTACAGATGGAGGACCCACTATGGGCATGGATTATCTAACAGAACCTTTCAGAAACCCCATTGGCGGTTTGCAGATCTTAAATCAGGCTGTGGCGCCAGCAGACCTTGCTCATCAATATCACCAACGGGAGCTTCATCGAATTTCTCCTGGACCTGGGTTTAATCGGCATCGGTCACGCCCACAACAGGTATCCATTCTTTTTCATTCATTTCTTAATGTAGCAAGGCTTTTGTTTACTGCCTTTTGTGATGAGAATGCCAAATGAGAGGCATTAGAAGGACTTGTCTACTCTCTTTCCGAGGTAAGGAAATGAGTCCAGGTGGATCTTTATATTTAAAACTGAGCGTAGGAAGTACTCTTCCCCCTTTACATCGTTGGGAATGCTGCTTCAGGTTTTCAAGTCCATGTCGACTAAGACCTCAGATCGTGGATTGCAGCAAAAGTTTAGCCAGACGGAACAGGAGAGGGGGATTCCAGGGGCCGAAGATAATTCTAGGGTTCCAAAGATGCCTGGACGACCAGGGTGGTGTTCACTTTGTGATGTTGACTGTAACACAAAGGAAGTTCTTTACAGACACCATGTATTTGGCAAAAAGCACCAGTCCATGCTTGAAGAGCTAAAGGAAGGAGTTTCCAGAGATGGAAAGAATCCACAGATAGAGCAGCCACAACAACTGATGGGTTGGTGTTCTCTTTGTGAGGTTGAATGTGGAACGATGGAAAATCTTCATAAACAGCATACATCAGGGAAAAAGCACCAGCAAATGCTAGGAATTGGAAAGTGTCCCCAAAATGAAAATGTAATTATTCTTGGCAAAAGAAAACAGCCGATGATGGAAGAAAGAAATACGTCATCCAAGAAACGTCAGAAGTTATCAGGTAAAAGACATACTGCCCAGCTCAGAAAACCTGGAAACTATGAAGTCCATTTAGAGGTCGATGGTGAGAGTAAGAAATGTGCAGATGGGGATGGATGTGAAGCAAAGAATTCTAAGCTCTTAATATCCACCCAGGATGATGCAGAGGCCGGAGGTGAAGACCAAGAAACTGTTTTGGGAGTTAAAGAAGTAGACTTGGGGGCTACAAGTGAAAAGGATAATAGTAAGCAAAGTTCAGAGGTTATTGAGGTTGATGGTAAGAAAGAAAATGTTCCTGGTGGCAAAGTTGAGGAAGCTGAGGTTGATGGTAAGAAAGAAAATGTTCCTGGTGGCAAAGTTGAGGAAGCTGAGGTTGATGGTAGGAAAGAAAATGTTCCTGGTGGAAAAGTTGAGGAAGCTGAGGTTTATGGTAAGCAAGAAAATGTTCCTGGTGGCAAAGGTGAGGAAGTTGCAGTGAGTGTTTAGAGACGCAAGAAGAGATTTCGACCTGTTGTAGGTAGCAGAACAATGTCCATGGTTTTGGGGACATTAGATACTTTTCAAAATTTTGTTAGGTTTCAGGATTGAACACCAGATCAAGAAGAGCTTTTAACCTGTTGTAGTTAGCAGAACAATGGCCATGGTTTTGGGGACATTAGATACTTTTCAAAATTTTGTTAGGTTTCAGGATTGAACGCCAGATCAAGAAGAGCTTTTAACCTGTTGTAGGTAGCAGAACAATGGCCATGGTTTTGGAGACATTAGTACTTTTCAAAATTTTGTTAAGGTTTTGTCAAGTTTCAGGATTGAACACCAGATCAAGAAGAGCGTTCAACCTGTTGTAGGTAGCAGAACAATGTCCATGGTTTTGGAGATTGATCCTTTTCAAAATTTTGTGAAGTTTTTGTTAGGTTTCAGGATTGAACACCAGATCAGAGGAGGTTCGTTGGAGATTTATTTGAATATGTTGGAATTATATTTGTGTTCATGATGTATTGGTTATTTGGGCTTTATGGGAATATGATGGAATTTGGAAAATCTTTGCTGTGATATTGAGCTTCCTGTCATCTATTTCGTATCTGATGTGCCATTATTATATGGTTGTTGTTAACTCCATTTTAATGTGTTACATAAATAAGTAAACAACAATGCACCCTATAAGCTTTTATGATGTCATAAATCTCATCGTCTCAAATACAATGTTAGATAACAAGATCTGACCTTGTGAGAAAGAAGTTTCCTTGAACGCAAGAATATATGGCACTTTGCTTGATAATATTTTGTCTTTACTTTTGTGAGATGCACTAGAAGATTTTTTGCGGCGAAATAATTAACAATATCTACAAACCATGGAGCGTTAGTAGATAATGTGAAAATTCTCATTAGGAAAAAAATATTGATAGCAATAAGTTCCCATCGTTGGTGAGCCTAGAAAGGAAGTTGTCTACGACAGTCTCCCTCTTGGTCTTATTAAGGATGGTGATGTCATATTCCTGTAATACTAGTAACCACCTCATCATTCTACCATTAGTAATTGGTTTGTTAATTAAATACCTAATAGAATAATGCTTAGTATGTATGAAAACATGATGCCCAATGATGTAGTGATGGCTATTTTTGAAGTATCTATTGATATGTGGAATGGTAGGGACCAATTTGTTCCTCTTGGAATTGGTGGAATGGTAGGGACCAATTTGTTCCTGTTGGAATTGGTGCTCTAGACAAATTTTCAATGAGAACTTCAAAAACAATTTGATACTAGTTAGTCCAATAAAAAATTGTATCTTTTCTAAGGAAAAATATGAAGGAGATGCAATTTTGGTAAAATTTTCAATGAATTTGCAATAATAACCAACATGTCTTAAAAAGCTGCAAACATCTTTTTGATTTTTTGGTGCAGGAAGCATAGATATCACTTCTATCTTTGCAGGGTCCACCTTTAAGCCTATAGGAGAAATATGATCACCAAGAACAATCCATTCAGTTAATAACATGTGACATTTCTCATGACTGATAGAAATATTATTTGTTTCTTGATATTTGGTGAGTACTTTAAGCAAATTAGGTATAACTTACTCAATTGTGGTACCATAGACAATAAATTCAACCATACATACCTCTACGCAATCATTCATCAAGTCAACTGATATATCAAGAAAAACCCACTGAAAGGTACCTAGTGCATTACAAATCCCAAAAGGAAATACTCAGTAAGAAGAGGTTCCCCATGGATAGGTGAAAGTAGTTTTGTCTTGACCCTCGGGGGAAATCTAAATTTGGTTTTACCCACTGAATCCATAGAGGAAAGAGAAATACTTCTTCCTTGCAAATGTGACAAGAACTTGATCTATGAAGGGTTTTGAAAAATGGTCTTTTAAAGTGGCTTTGTTAAGTTTATGAAAATTGATACAAATTCACCATTGCCCATTTTTCTTACTAACATTTACTAGTGGTGATAACATTTAGTAGTGGTAATACCCATTGACTATAAAAACTAGGATAAATGAACAAACCAATTACTAATGGTCTTCCTAGGATTAATGGATAACCTCTAAGATTATAATTTGGTTGCAAAACCATAAAGTCTACTTGATACTTCCAGGAGTCCACATAAATTACAATATCTTCTAAGATAGCTTTAGGTATGATAGTGGATCAGTTAGCCAACTGAAGAGCTGTGGGAGTTTGCCATAAATTAAACAATTTAACCTTTTACATGGTTTCTTTAATCATGACATTTATGGAAACCCCTAAATCAATCAAAGTGTTTGAGATGCAAATATTTATTATGTGAACATCAACATTAGGGCTCCTAGGATCGATTTACTTTGTGGTAAAAATATTCCCAAGCATCAAATTCGCTAGTTGACCAATGACACCAATAGTTTGAGGATATTTCTTCCTCCTATTAGGTTTCTTTAGGAATAATTCTTGGACAACTTTGGCATAAATGAGAGCATCCTTGATTGCTTAAATAAAGGGATATTAACACACAAGTTTCTCAACTTCCCTAGAAGGTCAAACTCAAGATGGCTAAGGTGTTTTTCTAAACTTAAACTCTTTGGATAGGGAGGAAGTTGTGTAACCCCAGACTATTGTTGTCCTGAAGCTTCCAGAGAAGTAGTTTGTGGTGTAGAAGGTAAATTAGATTGATAATTTGTAAGATCTTTTCCTGTTGTATCTTGTACTTCCCCCGCATAATCCCCCATGACAATTGGAGAAGTGTGATTATTGAGGACTCTCCCTGATCTAAAAAGTATATCTTGGAAATTTTCAGGGAAAATGACATAGGTAGGAAAGCTAGACAACTCAATGTTGTAAGCATATTAAGTTGTTTTATTGTTTGGATTAACAGTTGGATAGGAATGTAATTGTGGTTTTGTTAGAGGGTTGTTAGTAGGAAATTATAATTGATGTTTCTGAGGTAATTGGAACTGCTTCTATGGAAATTGTGTGGTGTCTTATTGTTCTAGGTTCCATAGAAAACCCATCCAACCTTTTGGCTGTTGATAGACTTGGGTTGGTTGAGGTGGCCATGGTTTCCATGCATGGAGGGATACCAAAATTGAGAAGGATATTGCACATTCCACTTATTCTTAAAGCATTATAAGATTGAGAAGGATCTTGGACCATACTTGGGGGGCGAGGTTCCCAAGGTCACTTTTGAGCAATGAAACAAATCTTTTCCGTTTCTTCATTAGTTCCTTGAAATACAACCTTGATTCTTGGTAGAAAAGAACAAATTTAGGTAGCATGGTGTTGTTCACAAATGTTGCAGATTTCACCATTTTTAATATACAATCCTTGAGGGGATGTTTGTTCTTACACTTGGAACAAAATATAGACAAAGATAGATCTTCTTCTTACTGCTTCTTTTTGGCGTACAATATATCAAATTGTGAGCTCAAAGAACTAAGAATATCAACCTTAAAATTATCCAACAAATTGCCAATTTCAACTCGGGTAACTCCTCTTGGTGTATTTGAGAGTTTGGAAATACTATTATATCTAATACCCTTACTGTGCTTTGTATTTCCTCTTGAGTATCATCTACACAAATAGAAAACACCCTCACAAGATAACTGGGCAATGTCCTTAGCTCCTATTAAATTTAGCACACCAATACAATCATCTTGAATGCACTACAACACAACCCTGTAATTAGCGTCGACGTTATTTAAGGGTTGGTGCTTTTCCTAGCATTTTTTGCGTCCTTTTTTGAAATTAGGCACTAAAGTGGACACTAATTGCCTCCACTTTAGCACCGGAAAACAACGCCAAACATAGAGCCCCAATAACGCCTAGTTTTGCTTCCTTTTGCACTAGAAATAGTGTCCTCCATAGCGTTAGGGTTAGCGTCAAGTTTAGCTTCCTCTTTTGCACTAGGAATTGCGCTTGTATTTAAGCCAATAATTGCACTTGGTTTGGCTCCCTAAGTTGCACCAAGATTTAAGCCAGGATTAGCACCATGTATAGCACTTAATTTAACTTCCTAATTGTCGATAGGTTTAGCACCAAGTTTTGTGTCTACAATAACCTCTAGTATAGCATCTAGTTTTTCCCCCAAAGTACCACCATGTTTTTTCTCCTAGTATTGCACCTTATTTTGTGCCAAAATTTGCTCCCAAAATAGCGCTAAGTTTTGCTCCTAGAATTGAGCCTAGTTCAACATATGGGTTACTCAATTGATGGGATAAAGGCTATTGGTTATTGGAGTTGAGGGTTATATTTGGGAGGGACAGTGTGTTAGACATTGATGTTGATGTCTATGATGATAACGACGATGATAAGGACGACAATGACGATGATGATGATGACAATGTCGATGACAATGATGATGATGAGGATGATGTATGTTATTGCACTATTTGAACCTCAGTGACATCAATGACACTTAAGTGTCCCTTTTGGCAACTAAGAGACCCTAATTAATCCTAAATGACCCTAATGAAATCTGAGTGTCCCTAACATCAAAGTGACTCTAATGGAATGGCGATGATGATGATGATGATGCTTCCTGACAATGATAAATATGTCATTGATGATTTGTACGATGTTGACTAGGATGTTGATGGTGACGATGATGACAATGTCAATAATGATGATGCAGGTGATTATAGCACTAATTGATCTTGATTGATCCTAATGGCCCCTAAATGGCCCTAATGGCATCTAAGTGACCCTAATAGAAACTAAATGACCCTAATGGCATATGATTGTCCCTAACAACACTTGGGTGTCCCTAATGGAACTCGAGTCACCCTAACATCATGAGGATGATGTTGATGATGCATGATGACAATGATGATGACATTGATGATGATTTGATTACAAGATGATAACGATGACAAATGAGCACTACATCAATAATGACAATGATGATGATTATGGTGATAATGTTGATCTCTATGATGATGGCAATGATGATAACGAAGATGATGATGATGACAATGAGGATCATGATGATGTCGATGTCAATGATGATGATGCATGTGATATAAATATTGGATTTTGATTGATCCTAATGGCACCTAAATGACCCTAATGGCATCCGAGTGACCCTAATGGCACTTAAGTGACCCTAATGGCATTCAAGTGTCCCTATAAACATTTGAGTGATCCTAATGCATTTGAGTGACCCTAACATCATGACAATGATGATGATGATGTTGATGATGCATGATGACAAATTATGGTGTTTATGATGATTTTGATTATTAGATGATAATGATGATAATTAATTCCTACATTCCCAATCAGAGGAAAAATATCTTTTATGAAACCCATTTAATTAATAGGTGGTTGGATGCCTTTTTCATCATCACAATGATCATGATGATTATAATCATGACAATGATTGTGATGATATATGGTGATGACAATAATGATGACTATGGTGATAATGTCGATGTCTACGATGATGACGACAATGATAATGACGGTGATGTTGATCGTGAGGATCATGACAATTACTATTTATTAAGACCCATCGACCCAGTTAGGTGAGGTAAAATTTCCTTTATGAAATTCTTGAAAGGTAGTAAGATGCCTTGTTCATCACCACAATGTGGTTACCATGAGTGACTATGAGCACAGTGATATATGACGATGGAAATGATGATGATGATAAGGAGGAGGATGTTGTACTGTATGATGTTGACGATGACGACGATGCCAATGTTAATGTTCATGATGCATGTGATAGCACTTATGTATCTTGATTGATCCCAATGGCACTTAAATGATTGTAATGGCACTTATGGATCTTAATTGATCCTAATGGAACCTAAATGAAACTAATGTCATCTAAATGGATCTAATGGAATTCTAATGTCCCTAACATGGTATTTTTTAAGGATTCCAATATTATACTTTAGTATAGTATTCTAGGCGATTATTTTGGATTGAAAAAAACATATATATAGATAGGTAGGCGAATATGAAATATGGAACATACAATTTACTACTAAAACTTTTAAATTTTGGCTAATATTATGATAAAAAAAACATATTTATGTAAATATAGGTGATATTAGAGACTAAAAATGACCAAATAGTGAAATTTCGCCCCTAAAAATTACACTGGGCCCTAACAACATTTGAGAGACCCCAATGGCATCTGATTGACTCTAAGAACATGACAATACTGCATTATGACAATTATGATGGAACTGATGATGATTTGATAATTATAAGATGATATCTGTCAAAATTGATGGGTCTACATTCCCACTCAAAGCCCAAAATATATTTTATGAAACTCATGTGATTAGGTGGTTTGATGCCTTTATCATTATCACAATGATGACGATAATGATATTGACTGTGATGATCGTATATGATGATGACAATGATGCTGATTTATGGTGTTAATGTCAATGTCTACGACAATGACTATGATGATATCGACAATGATGGCGATGGCGAGGATAATGCCAATTAATAATTATTAAGACCCATTAAACTAGTCAAGCAAGGGAAAGCATCCTTTAAGAAATTCTTGTAAGGTAGCAGGATGCATTGTTCATCATTGCAATGTTGATGACATGAATGACTATCATGATGATATATGAAGATGACAATGATGATAATGATGATGTACTGTATGATGTTGACATTGATGGCAATGATGACTTCAATGCCAATCATGTTGATGATGCATGTGATAGCATTTATGGATCATGATTGATCCTAATGGAACCTAAATGATTGTAATGGTGTCTTAGTGACCCTAAAAACATGATGATGTGCATTATGACAATGTTGATGGCGTTTATGATGATTTGATAATTATAAGATGATCTCAATCACAATTGATGCCTACATTCCCACTCAGAGCTCAAATCTCTTTTACGAAAATCATGTAATTAATTAGGTGGTTTGATCCCTTTATCATTATCACAATGATGATCATGATGATGATGATGATCTTGAGATTGACTGTGATGATCATGATATATGATAATGACAATTATTATGACTACGGTGATATTAATGTCTATGTCTAAGAAGATGATGATGATTATAACAACGACGATGACGATGACAATGTTGATGCCGTACTTGATGATGATGGTGTTGATGTACTGTATGATGTTGATGACGATGTCAATGCCCATGATGATGATGCATATGATAGAAATTCTAGATCCCGATTGATCCTAATTTCACCTCCTAATTTCACCTAAATGACAGTAATGGTATCTGAGCAACCCTAATGTCACCTAAATGAATCTAATGACATTCAAGTGCTCCCAACAACATTTTAGTGACACTTGATGCCTAATGTCACAATTATGATGGAATTGATGATGATTCAATAATTATAAGATGATATCGATCACAATTGATTCCTACATTCCCACTCATAGCCCAAATCTCTTTTATGAAACTCATGTAAATTAGGTGGTTGGATTGCCTTATCATTATCACAATGATGATCATGACATTAATTGTAATGATCGTATATGATGATGAAAATGATGATGAATATGGTGATAATGTCGATGTCTACAATGATAATGATATTGATGATGATGGTGATGACGGTGAGGATCATGAAAATTAATAACTATTAAGACCCATTGAACTGGTTAGGCGAGGGAAAACATCCTTTGTGAAATTCTTGTAAGGTAGTAGGATGCCTTGTTCATCATCACAATGTTGATGACATGAATGACTATCATAATGATATATGATGATGACAATGATGATGATCATGATGTTGACAATGATAAGGACGACAATTTCAATGCCAATTGTGTTGATAATGTACGTGATAGCACTTTTGGATCTTGATTGATCCTAATGGAACCTAAATGATCATAATGGTGTCTTAGTGACCCTAATGTCGCCTAAATGACTCTAATGGAATTTGAATGTCCCTAACAACATTTGAGTGACCCTAATGGCATCTTAGTGACCCTAACAACATGATGATGATGCATTATGACAATGTTGATGGCATTGATGATGATTTGATAATTATAGGATGATATCAATCACAATTGATGTCTACATTCCCACTCAAATCCCAAATATCTTTTATGAAACTTATGTAATTAATTAGGTGATTTGATGCCTTTACCATTATCACAATGATGATCATGAGGATGATGATCTTGATATTGATTGTGATGATCATGATATATGACGATGACAATGATGATGACTATGGTGATATTCATTTTGATGTCTACGATGATGTATATCATTATAACGATGATGATAATGATGTACTTGATGATGATGATCACTAGTACAAAATGAGAAATAAGTGACCAAGAAAATGACCAAAATCCACATATAAATGACCACTTTTGATTTGGCGATCATTGGTGGCTAATTTCCGGTCTCTTATCACGCGACCAAAAATGTGGTCATATTTAGTTTGGTCATTTATAGGTTCTCTTGTGGTCATTAATTTGGTCATTAATCTAGTCATATATTTGGTCATTAATTGTCATGATTAATGACCAACTATACGACCAAATTAGTGACAAAAAATATCACCAAACTAATGACCATAAACATGCTACAAATGACCAAACTAAAAGCGACCAGTTTTTTGGTCGCGTGATAAGAGACCGGAAATTAGCCACCAAAACTGTCATTTGGTCACTGATTTTTGTAAATAGGGTATGGAGGAATCGAACCACCAATCCCATGCCTGTAAGGCAGGTGCTCTTCCATTGAGCTAGTACCCTTGAAGTCCTATAATGTATTAAGAACCAGGACATAGATTTATAGAAGCATTGCAATTGAATATTGCCTCCAAATCCAAATTTATAAAAATATGACTTGCAATGGGAGAAAGTAGTATTTTATAAAAATATCCTAATAGTGGCCCCACAAAGAAGCATGTTCTTCTAGCACATCCCATAAAAAATCGTTCCAGTCTACTACCATGGCTTCAACCTGTAAAATATACATTTTTAATAAATGACTAGCGTGAACATGTGGCAACAAGATTATATAAAAAATGAGAAAAGAGTGCATGTTGAGTGAAGGAGGTTGTGGCTATTGCCCTTGCAGAAGATGAAAGGGTTGAACTTGTGGAGTATCTTGTGCAAGCTATGGTTGAATTGATGGAGGCATGCCCACGCTTGTTTGTAGTGTACCTTGCCTATTGGACAAAATCTCTGGGTGAATCTGTCGGTTTGCTGTAGGCATAAATTTCTGCCCTGACTATGGTGAAACTTCAGGCTGAGGCTGCAAAATGTCCAGGGTGAGATGCTATTGTTGGTAGTGGTTGAGCCACCCCATCAGTGTTCCATGGAAGAAAGGTCTTGCAAGTTTTTATGTATTCCATGGAAGAGGGGATCTTGACAGGTTTTCCATGGAAAATAAAATGGGTTATGCATACTCTAAATAGTATGCATTCTTTTTAGAGATCAATGCTTAAAAGAATGGTTATCAAATGCAGCCAAACCAACCGCAAAAATTGTAAAATTTGGCTATACTACAGAGTTTGGCAAAACAAGTTGCTCCCAAATTGGTTCAAACAGTTAGGAACAAGTTTGTTATGCATGTCGTGGGAACAACCCGATTGCTCATCACAGGAAGAGCGGGAAAGAATTGTTATTATGGTTCAACTAACAATAAGAGTGTGCAACTATTTACTTAAGATATGCATGCAAAACAAGTGGTTTAGAGTTCCTGGCCAAGGCTGTAGCTATAGCCTGCATTCCCAATCAATATTTATCACTACCATAGACTGATCAGGTCCCGAAATAGCTTTGCACTCCAATTGTAAGTGTAACTGTCATTTAATATAAAGTCCAGACAGGGGGGCGATCACCCAAGATCATTAATCTGCTCAATCTGCTTCATGAGTAGGTTTTCCCACAGGGGATGTCGGATTGTTTAATCATTAATGCTATTTAATATATTTTCCTATTGGTCTAGTTCAAACGAGAAAGCAAGATTGTTAATAATCTTCTACCATACATTAATGATTACATCAATACCACACCACATAAGCACACAAACAATTAACAAAATCTTTTCTTATTTGAATGCTCGAATCTCAACAAAAAGAAAAAGAAAGAAAGAATCATAATTTTTCCCATTTGAATTTTCACAAATTTTTTCAAGATGGATTTTTACGTCCTATTTTTTCCATACTACTAAATTTGAATTCAAACTTGGTAACTATGATTAGAAATTTCCTAATCGAGTAGTTAAACAATATACAATTCCATGGCAGAGTAGTAAAATGTATAGCAAGCCAACACATAAATTTGTACCTAAAATGCACTTGAAGATGATTTTCCATCTAAGTTTGAAATACAAGATCTTCATTATGATTTTTATTGACATACCTCCTCATCTGATAGATACATTAGAAGCCAATTTGAAAATACTAGATCATCAGACCTTGGTTTGATTTTGAGGTTAGGAGATGTAACATCAGCACACATAAATTTGACATTCTTGAAGTGGCCATTTGTTTCTTCATTCTGAACAAAGCAAAGAATGGTTATTTGATGTAAAGCCTTTTGAGTTTCCTAATTTAGATCCAATGATTAAGACAAAGCCATCCAATTTTTCTAACTTAGATATGACATGCAAACCAAGAGAAAGATGAAACCTAAGAGCAAGGGTCAGGCATAACTTTTTAATTGCACTCTCAATAAAGTCCATAGCTAAAACATTATCAGCCTTCTTTGCTAATTCAGTTGTGTAGCGCCCAATACTAGCTCCTAGCTCAATTACAGACTTACCCTCAAGTGGGGGCAAAAGAGAAAGTATCTGCAAGACAAGAAAAAACATTTATGTTTTAAATTAGAACAGTTATTTTGTTTTCAGGGTCATGCTATCTTGTCATTTATATAATAGAATTGCTGTAGACAATTAGAAACATGCATCACAGGATCTTGTAAAAACAAATAGAAAATTCTGTTGTAGACTGTCAACCCATATGAAGGTGCAGAGACATTTGCTAGCATTTTACATAAAACAAAGTCATAATTATAAAATAAAAAATCTTCATTTCAGACTCATAAACGACCTAGATTTCCTGCAACTCTATAGAATGCACTGTTAGCATGAACATTCTTTTATCAAGATATTGACTCCATGAAGATCTAAATTGTGGGCGGGACCTGAAAATTCTAAATGCTAACCATTATATCAACCACACTTCTACAAGCTAGTGTACCGGCATCATGACATGGAAAAGAAATGGAGGTCCGATAAACATTTGCATGTGTTTGACATAAGACGAGACCCCAATTATAAACAAACAAATGTTATAGGCCCTCAAAGTCAAAACCTGGCATATTTAACCTTTGAGATTATAGGTTGTTTATGAGATTACAAGTCGTTTATCTCTCATTTTGGGCTATCAGAAACATGAAGTTCATTTGAAATACTGAACAAGATTTGGCAGGGATATCAGAAACATGAATGACATTGGCCAAATCTATATGCCACTTAGGCCAACTAATTGCAAATATTTGGTTTTGATAACATGCAGGCCAATCACAGAGGCATAGAACTAAAATGTCCCAATGTTCAGTACATCCTGATTGCATTCAGGTCCTAGTTCTATAATTCGGTAGAAGCAATGTTATGATTACTTTTGTCTTATGTGAAATTTGATCATAGCACGGATAAGTATCAGGATTCAGAGCCACCGATGTATATATTTACATTTTTGGTATCATTCTAGACTTCGTGTGTCAACATTCATGTTTTTGTGTATTGGGTTATGAAGTTTGGATATCCTTAAGTCTATCCTTCAACCTTTTAGACAATTCACTGGAAGGTTCAATTCCCAAAGGTGGAGTGTGAGAATTTCACAAGGTTTTCTTTATTGGGAAACAAAAGTCTATGCGGAAGGACAATGTGTATGAAATGTGAATTTGGCAATACAGAAAAGTCCTGTTTGTTGAAAACTTGGGTGGTTATAGGAATATCAATTCGAAGCATTATTGCTCTATTAAGCTTAATACTAGTCATACTCAGATGGAAAATAGTAAGACATGAATCTCTTTCAGAACAAAAAAATGGAAACAAATTCAATGCAACCAGGGAGCCAAATCTTTGATTTCTCAGCAACAAATCCAAGGAGCCACCTCTTAGCATAAATGTGTCCATGTTTGAGAGGCCTCTCCTACGATTAAAATTAGTTGACATCAAGTTCATCCCACCAATAATTTCTGCAAGACCAATATCAATGGAGATGGTGGGTTTGGGACAGTTTATAAAGCCATGCTTCCCAATGGGAAAATGGTTGCAATTTAGAAGCTAAGCCAAGCCAAGACTCAAGGACACGTGGAATTCCTAGAAAAGATGGAAACCTTGGGGAAAGTAAAGCACATGAATATAGTGCCACTTCTTGAGTATTGCTCATTTGGGAAGGAAAATTTGTGGGTATACGAGTATATGATGTATGGAAGCCTTGAATTGTGGTTAAGGAATAGGGAAGATGCATACATGCACATACACATTGTCCCAAGTAGTTGAATATGTGCATATAAATACTCGCCTAGTTATAAATAGAGATATGAACATTTAAAGGCACATTTTGCAACCGGAACAAATCAACATTGAAAGTTCAAACAGACTATATGTTATCTCACTATGAAACTTAAAGAACAAAAGTCTGCTCGAAAATTCAGATTATAAACAATAATCATCAAACACAAATTGCCTATATAAAATCAAATTTTGATGGACCATATGATAGGACATGCCATGTCATATTGTATTTATCCGTGTTTGGGGCATCCAGTTGCTTCCAACATTCAAACTTATAAACTATCCAGGATGTAAGAAATATATGACAATTACAAATCTATTTAGTAGAGAAAAGAGAGTACCAGTCAGGATATAGCTGCCTCAAAAGCCCTGTGAACAATGGTAGTGAGACATTGATAGACAATTGGCATGAGATTTGGAGTTGCAAGGTATTTAAAAACGCAACTAAAAGCACTTATGTGCTGAGTCTCACTTGAATCACTATTAAGAATGCCATCATTGCAGCTAAAGCGAACAATTTCCAAGAATGTCACTACTAGCAGATAAGTTCCCTTGACACATGTTTATGAATGCACACACGTTAGAGTGTAAATCAAATATTAAATATTATAATGAGTTCTTTCCTTTCAAGAATAGACCTTGGCAATGCAGCATTAGATATTGCATATATCCATGTAATGTTTAGAGCTAGAAAACACAAACAATTCGCTTAAAGTTTCCCAAAAAGCTGAAAGTGAAATTCTACCTGAAATTGTTCCCATTGATGCTATCTCACCCCCCCCTATAGCTGCTGAAAGGGCTGCATGTTGAGCTATTGTAGCCTTTCCATTCCCACTACCTCGACGACTTCCAGGATTATGAAGTGCATTGAACTCCAACTCACTTTCCATCCATTTCACAGAACTCACTACCTGGAAAATAATATAAATGAAAAGCTTTCTCAACAAGCCTCTAAAAAGCTAAAATAAGTAAATAGAAACATATTAGAAAAACAATTGGCAGCCAACATCTTTCAACAGATACCTATAATTTTTCTCAACTTGGCATCCATGTGGCAAAACAGTATAATTAAAATTTTCATATTTTATAGAATGCAATTAGCAAAACAATGTTGGCAATGAATTTATCTTACAAGTGGCAATGTTCCTTGGGTGATTTTCTGGATTGTATATGACCATTGCACATTCCACATATAGTCATTCCACTGCTTGAAGAGCCATAGCACTCATGCTCTCTAATATATTCATGGTTGTAGAAAGCAACTTAGAAGATGGTTGATTTATCTGGATAGGTGGAGAAAAATCAAACAACACAATATAAAACCATAAATTACAGAATAGTTTTAGCAAAGGAGGCTTTACATCTTGGGTGTGATCAAAATCTGAACATGTCTCTGCAACAGATGGCAGAAGCGGCCCTAGAAAATCAGCTGCACTCCTATATTAAAGAACAACCATTGGTAATTGAAAGTTGAAGCCTCTTTTCTATATGCAAGTAGAGCAATAAGAATTTAATGCATTCATATTTAGTTCGTACCTCAATGGTTGGGAAACAAGGTTCATTTTACTGCCATAATTGATGATAAACTTTCCTAGATAATATCGCTAAGTCTGGTAGTCAATGCCTCTTGGATCTGAGTGGGCCAGTTAAGAAGATATCCCTAATCTCTAAAGTACGACCAACCAGTGGATTCCTTCCAAAGTTGGCACACATTGGACCAGTTAGATTGGGATGGGAAAACCTTTATATCTTGAAATTCTAGATTAGAGTCGATAGAAGCATATCCATTCCAGGGAGAGTCCCAAAAATACACCTGTCCAAATTTGATTTCCCTGTGAAAATATGTACCGAGGGAAAAACATTTCAGTGTTTCACCATACTATTATAGATTGGGAATCCTCCAAGGGATGAGGATTGAGTTAGGAGAGAGCTAAGACTTACATAACACAGAAAATTCAAATTGATTTGATCTCCATATATTCCTTGGTAACTATACCTCCCGAAGGCCTGTAAAATGTGTAATAGGTTGGCACATCAGGTTTCTTGGCTGAGGATCTAGGAATACTTGAGTTTCATCCTGGGAGGCATTAGATTCAATCCCCATAATGGCCTATGCTTCCTCATATGTCTCTTTGTTGGAAAACCTCTCAATTTTAGGCATGGCTGGCTCATGGTCCTAAGGATTTGGTTGTTTCCTCCCCTTCTCCACTCCTAGTAGGAATTTTTGGTCATACCTCTAGAGTTTTTCCAATGGGAGGTTAAGCTACTTCAAGGCCACAATAGCATCCTTGGTGCCTCTTTTTTCATTGACAACTTAACTTCCCGTGGAAATAGGATAGGTCATCCTACCTTTCTTTTTGGCTTTCAAGGAATGGAGGTCATCAATCTCTGTAATCTATCTTATATATTCCAACACAAAAAATTTAGGTGTGATCAACTTAGGTAGCCTATAGGGTGATGACTATATCCCATGTAATCTTATCACATTGAAATTGAACCCTAGGAACCAATCTTCATTTCTATTAGCCTCTATAAATATGGCTTGATACTTGTGGGCATTTTTTCATGCTCCTTTCTTACGATAATGGAGAAGGAAACATACATGCAGTGGGACACATATTTAATTAATGAAGAATCAACTTCTCCTTTCTTGACCTAGGGAAGCCAATCGACGCCCCTAGTGAGCAAGCCCTTCTGAGTTTTCTACAAGTCTAGGAATTCAAGGCAATGAGCTCAATGATAGATGAACATATACACATAAAGTATGAGGGGTATCTAAATATTATAATGGTTTATAAGTGTACTAATTGTTTCTTCAAACCTATGGCTATGGCCTCAACATACCTAAAATTGTGGATATTAGGCATGTTATAGGCATTAACAATTGCCACCATCCCATCATCTATATCAACATCACTCTCCCTTACCATTATCAAGGTGAACATGGAAATATAGTCCTATGTCCATGGGGAAATACCTTGATATTCTAGGGGGTTGGAAAGACTTCAACCAAGTCCTTATTGTAGTGTAGTCTCTAGAAAATGGCCCATCTCTAGGCTTGATTTAGGCTTTTGAATCTTTTATCTTGGCCCTCATGAGAAAGGAACATAAATCCCAATGATGTATCAAGCAACTTAGGAAATGGATTGGGAATTGACAACAAAGAGTAATTTTTGGCCATCAGCAAAGGTTATGGTGGATGAATCACGATGATAATTCATGCATGGAGTTAGTGAATTATGTGAAAGGGTATGTGTCGGGAACAAGGTGTTGAGCTAGGCCAGATAACCATATGGAATGGGCTTTTACACCATGTGTAAATCTTTCATAGGTCATGCCTATCAATTGCTTAAGGTAGGAAGAGGTTGTGCAAGGGGTGGCCACACAGGGATGGTCATCAATGAAAGGGGTGGCACGAGAAGAATAAACCTCACTAGTATTAGACCTGGAACTAGTAGAACAAGAAGAAGAGGTTCATGAGGTGGATCTAGATGCTCTTGGCATGGTGGTAGGATTACAGAGGACTAATACATAAGGGTAAATAGGTTTTGTTCACACTGGTTATAATAATTCAAATGAGTTTCAAGCTTTAAAAGATTTACCCATCAATTTAACAAAGAACCAACAATGTAGAGGTGATAACGGTGATACGTAATCTTGGTTATAGTCATTTGGAAAAATCTGGAGATCATTTTGGTTTCAATGAGGTGATAAGGCTCGAATATATTGTGAAATACATCGAATGTGTCATTATATATACTTAAAGGGGGAAATGATCTTCATTAAAGCCTGGAAATCATGTCATTAAGTGTCATTCATGTTAGAACATGGTAGCACCGACGATCTTTGTCCAAGTTGGAGGGAAACGTGGCAGTTTTTCATTAGATGGCTAGATATGAGTTGGATAGGCCCCACTCCCAATTTCATGTTATTGGTGGATAGGCCCATTTCACTTCTTCCATATAGGCCTATTTCACTTCTTCCATAGCGGGAAGTTGAAGAAGGAACTTTAGTATCATGATACATGATGTGATGTTCTCTATGTTCACATTAGTAGAGATTTTGAGATGTTGGATTTTGGCTCATAGGATGGGAAAATCAAGATATGTGTATATGCACAGGTCAATGCTTAAGGCATATAGAACATGCACATTCTTAGGGTGTCACAGACTTTCCTTTTCACGTGATGGAAGTCAAATTTTAAGCACATCATTTGACAGTATTGCAAGAATACATAGGCTGAAATTTGGAAAATAATTGAAGGAATTTATTGGTTGTACATATTATATTATTATGTAAATGAAGTGATGGGGATCATGTCATTATTGCTTCTAGTGATTGCATTGTAAAATTTTGGGATGTCAAGACAAAAAATTGTATTCAAAGATATAAAACTCCACTTCCTCTCAAGGTAAGTGATATGATATATCAATGAATTCTATGCATATTTTTCCAAATAACTCAGAGCAAATTGTAGTTTGCAACAGGGCAGGTTGGAAAATTTTTATCATATGGTAAAAAGGGTGAGGAAGATATTATCACTTTTAATGATAAAGTCTGGTTAAGTATTCATGAACAAAAGTTGGTGGATTTGACAACCTATGTGTAGAAACATGACTTCATGTTTGACTCTATTTTAGATGAATGTATCAAATGATCAATTCTATCAAGTTACCATGGAACCCATTGTTCTAACCATATTTCAGCATACAAAAATTGTATGTTTTGCATATGGTCAAACAGGTAGTGTAAAGGCGTTTGCAATGCAACCTTTACTAAAATCCTTAGAGGATATACTTAAGTTGATGAACAACCCTTTTTATTGAGAATAGGGGTTTTCACTTGTGTCTTAGTTTCTTGAAATATATAGGAGAAAACTATATGATCTACTTGGTGACAGGAGGAAACTGTGTAGAAGGGAAGGAGTGCATGTGCCTATGGATGAATATTTTAAACCATGTGTCTTGCTTGATGGACTTAGTCACAAGGCATTTAGTGCCATAAGATAATGTGGATCAAGAGTGAATGATATTTCCATCATAATGGTCATTGAAGATGATGTAACTTGTCATCAAACAAATGAAGTTGTATGCCATGTGAAGACTACCAATTTTCCAATTGTGATAGCAGTTAATGAGATAGATAAGGAGGGAAAAAATAATACTATACACACTAATTTTATGAAGTAACTATTGAAAATGGTTTTCTAATAATAAACACTTTGAGTGTCCTTTTGGGATATTGGTGATAAAGTTACACATATTAAAGGTATATTTAGTGGAACCCTGAATTACATAATAATTTCTCCGGGAGAGAAACTTTTAGTGAACTTTTAACCAAGGTAAAAGAAGATGGCTACACAAAAATAGATCCAAGGGATGATTTATTAGGTATGGATATTGCTGGAAAGGTCATAATACTTGCAAGGGAGTGTGGATTAAAGCTTGAGCTTCATGATATTTCTATTCATAAGCTCAATGTTCCAGTTATTTCTTATGGTGATTGTCAGTCAAATCGAGATGGCCAATGACAAACAAACCAGAGGACCCCAAAAATAGGAGGGTGCCCTTTTTTTCTAAGTGCAGATGTCACATAGATTTTGGGCCACCTGGCTTCTCTGCTTGCGAAGATGGGGAGCCAAAACCAAACCAAATCCAATTCTCACAACTAATGCCACTGCTAAACACTTGATAGATGATGAGTATCTAGACAAAGAGGGAATAGAAGAATGTAGTGGGATGGAAGGAGAGTTTTGGTTTAGTGAAAGAGGTAAGGATGATGCCACTGTGGTTAGATATTAATCATATATCTCTGCAAAATCAATAAACTACTAGCAATCAAACACACACCATGTTGAAGTTACAAGTTTTTACAAATAACAAGAGGTAATAAGCGGAAAAGACATTTCATTAATATATAAGATCTGATGTCTAACAAATAGTTATGTTCACTGTTAAACAAGTAATGGCAGACATTTCATCCATAACCCTCTTGGATGATAATCAAGCCACATCAGAAACTATTTCTAAATCCCGAACATTAAAAAATAGATTTCAAAAATTTATTTCCTATTCTTCCCTTCATGTTCCTGGAAACTAGCAACATATGTCTGGAAATATCAAAAAGTTCAAATTTGGCTATACCAATTTCATATATGCATAATCATGTTCCTGGGATAGAAAAATATAAAAATGCTCAGGTAACCAGTAACATATAGTTGGGTATTCACAAACTGTTTAAACTTCACAGCTAGCATTGTTTCTAGGAACATATACAAAACAACCGTCCACATCATGAACTAATAAACAAATAATAAGTAAAACATACAACTCTAATATCAAATGCTTAGCCCCAACTGTTCAGTGGGATTATTGTATTGCATGTGATAGACAATTTTATGGTTCATAAACTCTTTCAAGATTCATGTATTTAGCTTAAAATTGCAATACAACATCAGTCACTATCAAAGCTCAAAATATTAACGATGTAATGCCAATTTAGGAGTGACCTAATCAGTTAAACTTAAAATGTAAGCATAGAGATAAGTTGAGATAGGATAGAAACTTTAGGGATAAGACTAGTCTAATATAGGTTGAGCTATATTTTGGTTGGAGTTTTATTCTCATCCTTAGCAGCCAATTTTGAAACAAATTTTGTAATATAAATGTGTTCATATGTAATACAAAAATCATCAAATTTTGGTGTGAAATTTCTCATCTTCTCATATCCATGTAGCTTAGAAAAAAAAACATGGTATCATAGAAGTAACAGTGACCACAAGCATAAGAAAATTCTGATTTTAAGATGGTTGCAGATAAAAGTGGTGAGAACTAACTCTGATAGAAGGGAGAATTGTAGGGCATGCAGGTAATGTCAATTCAATAGAAAACATCAGTTTAAAAAGATAATGAAGCCAACTCTGCCACCCATATGGGGTGTCAGGAAAGAGTTTCAGATCATGGCATTGATCATCACGACTTAGACACATGAAAGGCAAGTTGAAGGGGCAAGCTATGATGGGTTTTGTCCAACTTGCTTCAACTCTATATATCTCCATAACTCCTAGTAATGAAAGCGTCCTCATGCACTAGTAGTCGTGATACACAATGCACTGATACGAAGAGCAGGCTATTAAATGATCTATCATAGCCTGAGATTATGAAAATTGGTGGTTTAACTGGTTTGAGGAAGATGGAGGTTTATCACCATGATTTATGGACAGTTTTTTTATTTTTTTTCTAGTATTCTCACCTTATCAATCCGCAGCTTCTCCATGAGAGATCCAGGTTCACTACCTTGAGTCCAGAGTTCGCTTCTCTATGTCCTGGGTTTTCACAGCACTTAGGCTAGTTTCCGGTTTGGTGGGACAACTTGGATCCTGCAGAGGATACGTCTTAGTGATCTCAGCAGGAAATGGTGAAGGTGTTAGTAGCTGGTTGACAAGGGTTCTGTTCAGTTCATTTCGCGGGGCGTAGACGCACTCATGACAGGGAGTATATTTCCTTGGCCAATGGATATAAACACTACATAAAAAAATTTGAATTCATATGCTTATATCCAAAAATTGAATCCAAATGCTTACCTTTAATCCAAACGTACCTAATCGGTAAAATTAACACTAGGGGCTATTCTATTAGCTAAAGTAGAGTCGTAGACACTACTTTGACATACTTCTCTGCTTCACCAAACCACTGCAAATACAACAAAGTATACTAGATCACTTAAACTCATAGAATCTAAAGACTCGTGATAAACAAAATCTAGAATAACGTCCACACCTTTGAGACAACTGTTGATATTGAGAAATTTATAAAATTTGCTCCAGCTTCTGTGGCAACAATGTTTGCAAGCATTGTTTTACCAGTTCCAGGTTGATCAAACAGAAGAAGACCTCTGCAAGGATTCAACACATTGAGGAAATTTAAACTGCATTCAAGCTAAAGGGAAAAAATGGGCGAAAGTCATGAACATGGACTGTGGTTCAAGCATTGTTTTACCAGTTCCAGATTGATCAAACAGAAGAAGACCTCTGCAAGGATTCAACACATTGATGAAATTTAAACTGCATTAAGCATCTGGTAAAAATTAAATCCAAAACAAGGCCTAAGGGCATACCTAATGCTTCAAGATGCTTCAAAAAACTTTGGTGTGGGTTCAACTTCAAAATTTATTGGCTCCCCTCTAGAGGAATGAGATCTATGAAAATATTGGGAATACCTTAGGAAAGTATGTTGACTTGGTATTGGAAAAAAAGGCAATGAATATTATCACATGTGCTATAACTTGTGTGGGGGTGGACCTAAGCAGTAGTTTTACCAAAATCTATCCAGTTGGAGATTCTAGGGAAGCTGTGACATGACATTTGGACATTGAGAACAATATGTTCAAATGTTGGATCTATCATAAACAATAACACAATGCTAAGCTTTTCCCTTTAAATATTTCTTTGGATGGTGCAAGCCCTGGAGTGGACAGTTTTGGTGTGTAGCAAACTATCAACAATTGGGAATTTTGAGAGGCCCCTAAAGTGGACCAATTTCAAATGGTTTAAAGGTTGAACCTCCTTTGGTAACTGTGAACACTACGGAATCCATCCTTGACTCGATGCTCCAAGAGATAGGATGGTTCTTAGACAATTATGTTATCTATAAAATCAATATCCTCAAAGCTTCTTGCATAAAGGTAGAGGTTTGGGTGAAGAAATTCTAAGGTGAGAGGAGTAAAGGGTGAGATCATCGAATACTTCTATTATGGGTTTTTTTTATAGTGGAATTCTAACATATGGAATACATGGCTTCTGTCTTTGCTAAACGCCATTGGTTTTGAGGTACTTGTTAGACACCCTGACAAAACTGAGAGGGCGGGGTGAATCAGTGTTGTAGCATTATACTTTTAATTTAATTTCCAATTCAACATTACATGTTTACTTATGTAATACCAATCAACATTCCAAAAGAGAACAAAATAATATATATGAGAAAGCTTTTGTATATTGATAGGAGACACCAATATCCAGGATAATGGGATACAACCCAAGGTGGCACCATCCACCAGAATGTTTTAGTCAGCTCCAACTGAATGGGGGATGCACCAACACCCCTAAATGGTTTAGTCAGCTCCAACTGACTGGGATGCACCAACACCCCAACAATACAGATTTACAAATGATATATCAGACTTTCCTTAAGTCTGTAATTTCGAAATCAAACCCCAATACAACAATAACAACAAACCCAAATATCATAACCAATAACAAGATTAGATTGTCTGACCAATTGAACAAAATTTGCTCTGCTGATACACCTCTGCTACACTCAGTTCTGCTCTTCTTCTTCATTGATCCTTCACTGCTGCACTTCTCCCTTCGCTCTGGTTTTGCCTTAGATCAGCCTCAGACTCACATCAAAATGAATTTCTCATAGCAACTTGCTAGACCTGCTCTAAAGGCCCGCTCCTCGGCCTCCTGCTCCTCTGTTCCTCAGATTTCTGCCCCTCTTGTTATCCTGAATTCTCTGCTCTTTTCAGTCTCCGCCGAATTTCAGATACTCTTCCATGAGTTCCATCTACCACGAATTCCCCCACCACAAATGCCACTAAATATTTATTTACACAGTAAATTGTTTTAACAAAAATACTGGGCCGACCTGTTACAAATGACAAATATTTGTGTGTGGCTTCCTTATTGAGCCGACCTCACTCTTTGTTAATATAATTTCTTATTTGCATTTTTCAAAACAGGGCCGACTTCTCTTGATTGACTGAGTAAGCTACCATGGGGCGGCGTCTTCTCAATGTGTGTAGGCAAACCATTGTAGCATATCGTTTAATCATTGCAGCATACATGTGACACATGTCTCAGTTCTCCATGGCTTCAAGTCTTTTCATTCTTTTCTTATCGTTGGGGAGTATGGCTATCATTTCTACTTTTTAGGAGTTCCATACTTGATTTCATAGCTTCTTCACAAGTTGTCCTAGGTGAATCTTCTTCATGAAATCAATGGGTTGCTGTTCATGACTGTACAAAGTGGTCTAAGAACAGAGCATCATCTTCTTAGACTTTTCAGCACCAAATTCAAGGTCTTCTTCCTTGGGTTCCTCTTCAACGAGTGCTGCTCCATGATTTGTTCATGAACTAGTATTGCAGCAAGGAGGTTCTCCATCGTTGGGGTTACTGTGGGCATAACTGCTGTATCATCAATTTTTCCATTTCATCAATCATAATGTGCCATGTCAACATTTCATTCCTCATATCACATCAATCAACTATCTTCATGCTTGCCTTATCAAGTGCTACTTGCCATCTTCTTGGGGTTTTGTCATTAATGACCTCATTTTGACATCAATGAAAACTCCTTAGCTCAATAGTACTGTGGGTCACATTAATGAAAACTCCTTAGCTCAATAGTACTGTGGGTCTTTTCATCAAACCCTAGTTTTCTGTTTTTAACCCAATCCAAATGGAAATCTCCACAACATAGGTGTGGCTTCAACTTGCAGATTTGTTGGCTTTCCTGGGTGTGGTTTATGAAAAGATCAGGAATACCCTCGGCAAGTATATTGACTCAAAAGTGAAAACTGATGTAACACAGGATGCATACCCAACCCTTGGGTATACATCTTGAATGGGGACACTCGGTAAGTACCAGATACGGCCCATACATACCCAATACTTTGGGCTCTTTAGTGTATGTCAACAAGTGTGTCAAAGTACCCAAAATTTGATTCCCCTATGTTTGGGTGCGTGCAAAGGTACCCTGGGCCCTCAAGGGATGCATAGAAGTACCTAGCCATGGCACCCTTTTCTTAGGCTAATTTTTTTATTAAAAAACCTAAAATCCTAATTACTAGTTTTGCCATTCTTTTCTACTTCATCCCAACAAACACAAAAAGAAATCATAATGATCATTTTCTAGCATTGGGCCATCATTTTGTTATAATTGGGTCGACATATTGTTGTTTTTAGGCATTTATTTGGTGTTGGGCAGTGGTGGTTTGGTCATTGAAAACTCATACAACAGTGTTTTTGCCTCTGTTTTAAAAATCGGTCAACTCAAACTCGAACTCGGCTGAGTTGATCGAGTTGACCCTCTACTGAGCTGACTTGGACCTAAACTTGAACCATCCGAGTTGTCTGGAAAAAAAATCTGCTTTGTTCAGTTACTCAGTAGATTTGGCAATACTAAATGGTAATGTTAAATTCTTAAAGTAAAAGTGGTATTAGAAAATGAAAGATAAGGAAAATACCACTTTTACTTAACTTTTAACATTGCCATTAATTGTTTCAAGATGTTTGAGAGTGGTTCCAACCTCATCAGACTTCATATGCAAAAAATAGAATTTTAGATCCCATTCAAAATTCAACAGACTTAATAAAAAATGCACTCTTCACTCAAGCAAAATCACCATATGCATGGGAATCTCTTTCAACCTTATTTTAACCATTGGATTAGGAAGTTTTATGAAAATTGTAGGGTGTTGAGTCATTGACTAATGTCCTTGGAGGATCTACTTTGAGATCAAGGATTAACTTTGATATATATCCCCATTTCAAAAAAAATTGGGGGTCACGTTTCAAATATGTCCTTGTTTCCCCTTTTCGTCCAACATAGAATCTAACCCTAAATCTATAAGATGAACCCTAACTTTGTGATTCTAGACGTTCATGTGCTACTACTACTACTGCAATTGTAGATGACCTTGAGGAGTTCGAGCTTGATTCAAATGATGATGCTATTGCCTATGACATTACGAGTCGTGATTTTAGTTCTACTTCTAGTTCTAGCAGTGGTGATGAGTTTGATGATTGATCATGTTGATCAATGACATGTATGATGTATGATGTAGTGGTATCAAGTCAAGTTGTTGTTTGGACTCTGTTGTTTGGCATCAAGTCAAGTTGTTGTTGTTGTGATTTATGAATTATTTTGAGAACTTGAGGTAAGGTTCTAAAAAGCAAAGGGTTGAATGTGCAAGTACTTAAAGTATCTTCTTTTTTCTTTTTTTTTCCCAGGGAAAACCTTGTGGAAATCCCTCCGAGTACTTCCCCATGGTCCATGGATGATAAATGGGGTAAACCATTGGTCCCAATTACGGAGCCTAACCCTGAGAGGATCAAGAGAGATGAACCCGCCACCTCCCCAACTTCAAGGGAGAGATCTCATGTTTGGCTCATGACCACCTGAGCTAAACCTTGGGGATAAGTACTTAAAGTATTTACTACCATCTGTTTGGAAAATATTCAGCAGATTAAACGTAGAAGTTAACTGGAAAATAGCAACCCACAACAAATGATTGATCAACAAAAAGGACCATATATCCAATTACTATCACCTAGTATGGTGAAATGACCAACCACTCTACTATATAGGTTGTTTCATCTAGGAATACACTTTTACTAGCCACCTAGAAAGGCTTAGGTACCATATACAAACAATTACCAATCTCTAATGGCACGAAGTAGCAGCATGCAAAGCTGCTGACACTATACTACCTACCAAGGCAACAAGTACCTTGCATCCATCAAGTATATACCTCTCCCTATGGCCAATGACTAGTCTAAATTGACAACATCGTAAACTGTCAAACCAAATACTCACCGATTATTTGTGGGCATTACATTGGAAGAGGATTTAATGATTCATATAATTTCATGCATATGTTGTGATGAAGGATTAGAAAGTAAATGAATATCTAAAGCCCAAATGATTTTACATGATTTGAGAATTAACTAGGAGATGAGTGGAAATATCCCATCAATCAAGTTTTATTGAAGTCATTCTTTGTGATGTGAACAAATCCAACTAGAGAAATGTGAAAAAGTGCATATGTTTTTTGTCCATTGGTTGGCAAACAGTAATAATTAGCATCCAACTAAGGATAGAGGGTGATAAAAATAGGCTACTTAGACTTTGAAATATGATATGATTTTCTCCTAATAAAACATTATGTACAAGGAGCATATTACATTAGAATAGGCTACTTGGACTATGAAATATGCTTTGATTTTCTCCTAATAAAACATTATGTACAAGGATCATATTGCATTGGAATAGGCTACTTGGTCTTTGAAATATGCTTTGATTTTCTCCAAATAAAACATTATGTACAAGAAGCATATTATGAAAGGAAAATGACTGACAGGACATATCACCACTAGTGAGTTATAAAGTGTTAAAAAACCAAATCTCCTTGAAATACTCAAACCTAATGTCAAAGTGTTGTAGAAATTTCTCCCTACGGATAGGTAGAAACTCTCTTAGGATAAAGCAGGATGTACTGACTCTATACTAAGACAAAAAAGAAACAAATGCTACCTTGAATCCCTAGATCTAACAAATGTCTCAAGATTAAAATGCTAGAAAGGGTAGAAGAAGTTTGACTGACCTTCTATCCAAACGCTCGTTTTTGGTATTTGCTCCAAGCTCCAAGCCCTCACAAGTGAACCTGTCAAAATGGAACCAAGACACAAGAATGCACTATTCTCTAGCAACCTGAAACATGAGTTAGGATCTAAATCTATGAAAGATACAAATCATATCATTAAAACAAAATTAACACACATGATTTGGGAAAACAAGACAAGTTATTCCATTACCAACTTGAAGTCATATACAATAGTTGCTTGATGTCCAAGCCAACTTCCAGCTCCAAGTGCTCCCTCTAGCTATCTCTGCAGAAGTATGAAGATCATAGGTTTGATGCCCCAAAAGTCCTCCTCTTGGCTCATGGAAAGCTTCTCTCTTATAGCACATGGGAAGGCTAACCAACAAGAGATAAGTGTGGATCTATGGAGGGTTTAGTGGATCAGGCCAGCTAAACAAAGAAGGAGTTAGGATTGAACCAAAGGTAGTAATCCCAACAAAATCTCCTCGAAGGTCGAAATCCCAAAATCCAAGGCAAAAAGGCTAATTTCAGACTACCGCGCCCCTATAACTGATCATAACGCGGTAGTACCGCGCCCCAGAGAAGGAGCAACGCGCGGTAGTGATAACTACCGCGCCCTTGTAGATGTGCAAGGAGCGGCAGTGCTCACAAACAGGGCTAGGTTGGGCTGGAAGATGGCAGAAAAAGGTTTTGCTTTCAGTATTCAGTCAATGGTTTTCACTCTGGATGTTCAGATGATCTTTAAGGGAAACTGTCGTTTAGGTCGCTAGTACAAGGATGCGACACTAATGCATAATGTGTAATATTGAGGTATAACAGATGCCCCCTAAAGTGTGAGGTCAGAAGAGACTGATGGCCGAAAGACTTTACAAATATGGTTCGGAGATAGCATCGAGGGGAGCAACAAGGAGCTGAAACAGAAACAAAATGTCAGATATACCACCGAGGCGGGCATTCCCATGCTCGGAAACAAATGACTCAAAGCATGGCTGCCGACCAATACATTGCAGATCCATGAGTACTGAGATGATATAGACTGTAGACAAATCATGGCTACTATGAACAAGCGTAGATCCATGAGACAATAATGACACAGCCACGACCAATACAATAAGTGGATCTGTGTGACAATACAAATGACATCTCCATCGCAACCTGGACGCAATCAAAATGTAGAGGTGCGCCCAGGGTCTTCTACCCGATCGCAAAAGATACGAATCTAGCCATGTGATTACAAGGTGTTGAAGTCGAACATGGTAGAAACCATTTGATTACCGGTCAATGATGTGAACCGTTAACAAATGCGAGGGAAATCACCAATAATGACAATGATCCCCAAGGTATCTATAGTACATCTCAACGAAATGCGAATAAACGAGTTGATGTCGAGCATTCGAGAGATCATTCAATCAGAGGTCATTGATGAAAACCTACTGTTGAATACGAGGAAACCTGCCATTGAGGCATGCAGGTACCAAGGTACTAGTGGTTGACTCCTAAGCCTAATTCCTGGATAGTGATTTGGTGTCGACAGGAATAGACTCGTCGAAGGTGGGCCATAATGATTCCCACATCATCGACACGAAATCAGAACGAGAGATAGTATGGACCGATGAAACAATAGAATATGTACTGACACAAAGGGAAGGTTTGACATGAAGTGGAGGTGGACTCAAGGTCATAACCCTTTGAACATATAACGGCATGAAACAGAGCTTGGCAGCAGGGATTACTTGAACAGACAGAACCACAAAAAGTGTGAACTCATAGCAATAATGAGGACGCATGATCATAATGATGACACTATCAGCAAGACTGACTACCCAAAACAGACAAGGTGAGGATGCATGCCATGTTCAAAGGTGACGACTCATAAGCTGCCAACAAGGTAAACTTGACTCATTTTCCCATTTTCCCCCGACATGATGGACGAGTACCTCTTTGTTTTTTAACGAGCTTGAGGAGGATAACAGATGCTCGGTAAAGCTCATCTCATAGATGAGTCCAATCTCACATGTTTTTCGAACCTGAGAAAGGAGGGGTTCGTCCCAAAGTGGGTCCTTCGATGTTTGATTTTATGAGTCCAAGGAAGGAAAACTCAGCAGTTTTTCATGTTTAGAGAGTCTGAAAAGAACTAAAGAAGACTCCAACGGTCCTTTTTCGTAAGGTTAGCCTCATCGCCCGAAAAAAGGGTAAAACAACGCGGGAGAGGACTCTTCCAGTCATGATTGGCTGGAGTATTCCTTTTTCGTAAGTAGTGCCCCCTAGTCCGAAAAAGGGGTAAACTATCACTAGGGAGACGATCATTCAAATCCTTTTACAAGCGTGAACGAATCAATTTCGCTTGGCAATCTTTTCAATTTTAGGGAGTCTGAAAAGAGCTTAACTATGGACTCCATGTACAACTTTGTCATGGTTGATGACCGAGTACGACAAAGGAAAAGTAAACTCGGCACAGTTCCTTTTCCGTAAATAGTCTAGCGAGGCCGGATAAAGTGATAAACCTATACTCGTTAGACACACCTTTTTACTCCAATTGTTTAACGAGCACGATAATGGTATCAAAAGCACTCGGAATCTTTTTCATGTTTGGATCCAGAGCACGAAAAAGAAAAAAGTAAGCTCAAACCACTTTTCATGTTTTTAACTAGAGCACGAAAAAGTGAAAAGTAAGCTCAAACACCATCTTACTGTTTTTAACGAGCTCGAAGATAGGTTGGAAGAATGCTCATGATGTCTGCTTCATTTTTTAATGAGCTTGTAACAAAAAATGAACTATGCTCAGGAAAATTTTCATGGTTTAATGAGCTCGAAACCTAAAAGGAAAGTATGCTCGAAAATGTTCCCAATGGTGAACTTCTTCCCGTCATGAAATCCAAAGGTTGGTACATGCCCCCAGCATGATTGCTAGAAGTAAGTGACTTAGCTCCAACGTGGTGTGGAGAGGCGATCGAGTTGACTTCAACGTAACTTCCAGAGGTTGAAGACATGCCCCCAAGCTTCATTTCATTCGCCTAAGGTATAGGCAAGTGAAAAGAAGGTTCAGGTACTAAGTCTACGAGGAGACTCGACTCAAAGGGAAAGGATATGTTTCATTTTTTAACGAGCTTGACACAGGAGTAGAACTTTGCTCAGACTACTGATTTCATTTTTTAACGAGCTTGAAGCCAAAGGTAAACTCTGCTCACGATTAAGGCCCATTGATGGGTTCCCTCCCAACATGATGATCAGAGGTTGGTAAATGCCCCCAGCATGATTGCTAACGGCTAAACATGCCCCCCAAGCTTCGTTTCGTCTGACTACTCTTCTTCCTTACCCAAAAATACTGGCTACTAATCCGAATGTGTTCACCAGGGGGGTAGGGAGAACCAGGACCAAGTGACCCAGGCAGATGAAATGAAGGTTCAAATCCTAACTCTAGCGATAGACTCAAACAAATGGAAGGGATATCTATTTCATTTTTACACAAGCTTGGAATAGATAATAACAATGCTTGAAAGGGTCCTTTTTATTTTTTAATGAGCTTAAAACAGAAAGAAATTATGCTCGAAGGTAGTTTCATTTTTACGCAAGCTTGAAACCGAACGTAAACTATGCTTGGGATTCGGTTTCGTTTTTACACAAGCTTAAAACCAAAAGTAAACTGTGCTTGAGGGTAGTTTCATTTTTACGCAAGCTTGAAACCGAACGTAAACTATGCTTGGGATTGGTTTTGTTTTTACACAAGCTCAAAACCAACGGTAAACTGTGCTTGAGGGTCGGTTTCATTTTTTAACGAGCTTGAAACAAAGAATAAACTATGCTCGTAGGAATCTATTTCATTTTTTAACGAGCTTGACATAGAAAGGGAACCATGCTCATTAGTGATGGTTGGTTTCATTTTTACACAAGCTTAAAACCAAGAGTAAACTATGCTTGCGATGATGGTTGGTTTTATTTTTACACAAGCTTAAAACCAAGAGTAAACTATGCTTGGGATGATGGTTTCATTTTTTAACGAGCTTGACACCAGAATAAAACTTTGCTCCAAACGTCCCCCCCCTAGGGGGAAGAAACCACTAAAACATGTGGAATGTTTAGGGAAGTCTGGTGACTAGGAGTCATGCGATGAGTGGGCGTCACAAAGGAAAGCTGATCGATGGTCACAACATTCCCATGATGGGGAAAATACATCACTCGGAAGAGTGAGGACACTACAGCCTTCATGGCATGGACGTAATCGCGTCCAAGGAGTAGATTAAAATCTAAGGGACCTTGGATGACCATGACATCAATACAGACAGTTTTCCCTCCCAAAGTGATAGGTAACTGAGGAAGGGACCCTAAAGGTCCAGTAGGCCTTCTGTTGAAAGCCAGTATCTGATCAGTGACGGGCACAAGCCGAGGAGAACCTAAGGCTTGCCAAGCAGTTGAGGATAGAATACTAACAGAAGCTCCTTCATCAACTATCGTACGAAAAATTTCTTTATCGGAAACTCCTATAGATATTTGAAAAGGAACACTCGAAGGAAGACGAGATTCTGTTAGACCATTCCAATCAAAGGAAATAACCTCAGTGCTTGGAGGGGGTCTCGCGGAAACGGACAGGGTTTCCCCTTGCCGAGGACGTTCTGAATCGATAATGAAAACATCAGTGGTTTCCAATTCACTCTCTCTTGGAAGATAAGAATGAGACGAAGGTTGTGTCAAGGTGACTGCTTCAGTCTGGACTTTCTCCAATGAAAGAGCGGGATCGAGTGGGGATGACAGCGACTCAATCACTTCACTCTCGGAAGGGAGAGTGGGATCAATTGCAGATGAAACTGAATTGATCACTTGGTCAACCAGTGGGGGGTCGAGGGACAGTTTACCATGGTCTGTTGGAGGTACCAGTTGAGAACTAGTAATATCTTCCAACCACCGCGAGGCTTCATCCATGCTCGGACAAAGGAAAGTACGGTGCATACCCTTGCATATCAAACAGGGATATAGGACTTTACCCTTACGACCCTTCACCAAGGGGTCACTGGTTGAGGGGGTGTCATCGACATGATGGTCAGAGGTCGACGATACGATTGGTTTGGGGTTTTTAGACCACACTTCTGACACACGGGAAAGATCAGGACAATCCTTGAGAAGGTGATCACCCTTACAAAGTTTGCAAGGGAACTTGGGCTTACGGGGTGTTTTCGTAGAATGAGTGCCATTAGGGGCAACTGGTTTACGCTTGGTCTCTTCTTTATCCTTCTTCTTCTTAACTTTCCTTTTCTTCTTCTTCTTATCCACCTGATTACTAACACTATTGCTTTGGTCAGGCGAGGAAGAAGGAACGGAAGAAGATTCATCTGACGAAGAAGGGGAAGGGTTAGTTTGGGATTGACTCTCTCGTGGTGGAGAGTTAACATTCGAAACATTGGGCGCAATCGGAATTACCGGATTGAATAACCATACCGGTAATCCTATGGTTAATCTAGGAAGATTTAACGTGGCAATAAAGGGAGGACCAATATCTCCAACTGGAGGAAAAGTAAAAGGTGCCCCTTGAAAAGGGGTCCCCGGATTGGTAGTCCCAGAAGGAGCATGGGTGCATGGAGGTAGATTCTCCATGAAACAAAACTAAGTGATGTGGACGAAGTCTTGTTAAAAAGAACTCAAAAACCCTCAGGCAACCGAGCGTGCGAAAGGGGAGCTAGGAAAAGACAAGGCTCACAGGCCAAAAAGAGCAAGCTCAAAAAACTATACTGAGGCCGCTGCCAAAGTAAGCGAGCTGTACAACAAAACGGCCAGAATGCCAACAAGCAGCCCTACAAAGAAAAAGACCCTCTACAAGATAGCAAGCAAAACCTCCTAACTAAGAGCTGGAGACCTCAACAAATTGTATCCTTCGCAAGGTGATGAAATCCAAGTCGAACAATACAACATGAGAGACCGATATAAGAAGGATATCCCTCTATCGAAAGGGATCCTGGGTAAAAGAGCCCTAGTAGAATAGATACTAATCCACCTCGTTCATGACACGTCGGAAAAGGTTTTGGGCACTTCAGCCTTCCGAAGAAGACAGCGATCGATGTTGCCTTAGGGCTAAGTGGAGTGCGGTATTCCACAGAGTCCGTCCGGTTCTCAATCTCGCGGCCGTTTAACCCCTGAAAGTTGGAAACAGTCAGGAGGCCCCTTCACAAACTAGCTGTGACCGTGTCAATAAATACTAGAGGATTTTAGTTCCCTAAAGACAACGACTATGTCTCAGATGAAAATGACAAGGGGGAATTATTTTGATGCCTATCCCCGGTGTCCTACCTAACTACCAAATTCTTTTGATTTCCTCAAGTGAGGTTAAAGTTGGTTTAATTAGGGAGATTAATTTTAGTGGCTGTCTTACTCAATCGGGTTATGGAAGTGCAACTTGATGGTGTTATGACGACCCAAACCATGCAAATGAAGATGAATCGAAATGAGCCTTTCTCTTCGATGAACACTAGCTAAAGTAAGGAAGAATTCTTTCCGTTCCCAATATGCACAACCCAATGCACATGCAATTTTATTTCTTTTCAAAATGATAGAAAGAAGTAAAATATGTACCCAAAACTAACCCAAAGTAATGAAAAATTTCTTCATATGAACACCAAACGTAATGATTCTAATTCATTTCCCATCTTTTTACACTTGAAAAAGATACATCCAAGCTATGGAAAGAAAGATTCTACAAATGCTTCCAATCAAATGCAAGACAAAGAGAAGAATCTAATAATTTTGTCTAACTCAAATGCAAATAAATATGAAACAAGTATTTCTTCTTTTCATGAATGTAATACCAAGAATATCAAATGATTAAATTAAGGCAAGAAGAATACTTTAGTGTTTCAATTTCATGAATATGGTAAAAGAATGACAAAATCAAGCTTCTCTTTGAACTAAAGTGGAGGCAAGGAATCAATCTTTTCAAACAATCATTAGCTAGGATGTAAAGGACATAAGATGCCAAGCAATCCAAACACGCCAAGCACACCAAACCAAAAATGATCTCAAAACCTTAATATGGGTCAAAACGACTGTAGGATGAGGGGGAATTTTTTTTTCAATAATAGAACCCATTTCGCTTAGAAATGCAAGCAAAACACTAGTATTTACTCAAAGGGCCAACATGGATCCAAATCTCGAAAATACCCAAAAATAACCAAACAAACCAAATAAACACACTTTCCAGGAACTACCGCGGACCTGTAGGCCACCTAGGAGCGGTACTGACAGACTACCGCGCTTTAGACAGCGTTTAAAGGGCGGTACTGCAAGACTACCGCGCTGTAGACAGCGCTTAAGGGGCGGTACTGACAGACTACCGCGCTCTGGATAGCGGTTAAGACGCGGTACTACCGCTCTGTAGGTAGTTGCGGGGGCGCGGTACTGTGTGAACAGGGAAAGAGGCAGAATTTTGAGAAAAAGATCTTGACTTTTCAAGGGTTCGCCAACCCAGAGGACTTACTGATCTGTAACAGGAGTCTAATGCAGAGAGCAGGGAAGTGAATGAAGGTGAAAGAACCCAATTCTTACAATCAATGAGTGAAATTGAAAGCAAACTTCACAAGCAAAGAAAATGGATTCAAATTCCCCAGCGGAGTCGCCAGTTTTTGTTGTAGAAATTTCTCCCTACGGATAGGTAGAAACTCTCTTAGGATAAAGCAGGATGTACTGACTCTATACTAAGACAAAAAAGAAACAAATGCTACCTTGAATCCCTAGATCTAACAAATGTCTCAAGATTAAAATGCTAGAAAGGGTAGAAGAAGTTTGACTGACCTTCTATCCAAACGCTCGTTTTTGGTATTTGCTCCAAGCTCCAAGCCCTCACAAGTGAACCTGTCAAAATGGAACCAAGACACAAGAATGCACTATTCTCTAGCAACCTGAAACATGAGTTAGGATCTAAATCTATGAAAGATACAAATCATATCATTAAAACAAAATTAACACACATGATTTGGGAAAACAAGACAAGTTATTCCATTACCAACTTGAAGTCATATACAATAGTTGCTTGATGTCCAAGCCAACTTCCAGCTCCAAGTGCTCCCTCTAGCTATCTCTGCAGAAGTATGAAGATCATAGGTTTGATGCCCCAAAAGTCCTCCTCTTGGCTCATGGAAAGCTTCTCTCTTATAGCACATGGGAAGGCTAACCAACAAGAGATAAGTGTGGATCTATGGAGGGTTTAGTGGATCAGGCCAGCTAAACAAAGAAGGATTTAGGATCGAACCAAAGGTAGTAATCCCAACAAAATCTCCTCGAAGGTCGAAATCCCAAAATCCAAGGCTAAAAGGCTAATTTCAGACTACCGCGCCCCTATAACTGATCATAACGCGGTAGTACCCGCGCCCCAGAGAAGGAGCAACGCGCGGTAGTGATAACTACCGCGCCCTTGTAGATGTGCAAGGAGCGGCAGTGCTCACAAACAGGGCTAGGTTGGGCTGGAAGATGGCAGAAAAAGGTTTTGCTTTCAGTATTCAGTCAATGGTTTTCACTCTGGATGTTCAGATGATCTTTAAGGGAAACTGTCGTTTAGGTCGCTAGTACAAGGATGCGACACTAATGCATAATGTGTAATATTGAGGTATAACACAAAGTGGGGCATTAAAAGCAAAATTTGTAGCTAATCCTATCTCAACCAACCAATTGTCAGCTGATGGCCACACAAAGTTGTAATTACAAACTTAAATCTTGCCCCAAAGGGCACAACGGAGGTTAAAAAATAAATAAAACAAAGGTACTTGGGGCTGCCACTATTGCAGATAATTCATGGATTTGTGCAAATACAAAACATAGGAGGGTGTTGCGACGTAATAAACTGACTTGAGATATCTCAATAGAAACCTTTGAGGTGTGGAAAGCATCGACTGTGACAATACAAACATTTTGAGGACTATCAGGATCCCTGTGATCAGACTCGGAGAAGAAAAGAAACGCAAAGACTACAGGGAGCCCCTATCATGAACTAGCGCAACATCGTGGCTCAGTTGACTGTATGAACTTTCATGTATCATCTAGACCTAACAAAGGCTTACCTGAGTGTACAAAATGCATTGGAACAGAAAGAAAGAAGACAGAATAAACTATTACTTAATCCAAGGAACGAGTGGACCTAATTAAAAAAACCAAACTCTTATTCTCCTATGTATAAGCTGGACCGACTTCCAATTACTAAAAGAAACGTTTCAGATGTTTCCCAGTTACAAGAAACTGCCCTTTATACCCATCCAGATTTCTCAAATAAAGGGGTTTTATTTCCTAATGATCAAATTTCTTATGATCCCTTGGATTCTAATTTCTCTCATCTTATAGCGGCACCAAGTCTCCTAGCTGGAAGTTCATTTGCCTTGCTTTTCTATCAAGCCCTTGCTTTATTTTACCTTGGTGACTTACAAATTTATGAGAGGTAGCCCTTCGTTCTCAATCTAACTGAACCAATTGATTAATCAGAAGCCACAGAGCATTAGCTTCAGCAGTGAAGTTCTGGAGGAGTTTGTATACTGCTAGCTTGAGATGAAAGATCATTTTAATCTAAAATAATTAAGATAATATAGATAAGATAATTTTATTAATGTCCAACGAATGACCACAAAAGTAGGTCAATGGGACTAAAAAGATATCATTAGTATAAGTAGAATGTGGGAGTGCAAACACAACTCCTATATAATGCCGGAGCTAAACCTAATATAAAATAAAATAAAATAACAAAAAGAAAGATACAAGCAATGAGATGTCCTCAAAAACATGTATAAAGCCATGATAAGGCATGGTGGCGTAGGAGAAGACAAGGAATGAGGCTGATGAAGTCAGGAACATCTGAGTCTAATAGTCGACGACGATGGAAGCGATCGGGCCAGTAGCTCGCTATCACTATTAGAGTCCTCTGGAGTCACCGAGTCTTGTTGTATGATCCTATGGGGGATGTTGGAGCGAGGGATACTCCTAACATTCAAGGTTGAAGAAAAGAAACATTGGATGGTTTTGCCACCAAAAAACAAACTTGGGGGAAAACGTAGCAGAAAATATGGGCTGGTGCGAGCTAATGCTGGCCACTCATGATGCGTTAGTCGCAATGGACTTATGGAAAAACAGAAATCTGAACGTCAAAAAGCAATATTAGAGCTACCTACACAACTTTTTGGAATATGGTGCAAGAAGATCAAACGTAGAAAATCGGATTACCTTCCGGAATATATAAATATTATTTATGGAAATTAAGTATAACTCCCAAAAAATGGGGTTCTCCTAAGGTTGGCATGTTATTTTTTTAAGAAAATATAATGAACATGTTTGCGTTAGCCCTCTGGTTCGGTATTCAAATGGTGTATTTTTGTTAAAAAAATTATATATAGTCGTAGATAACAGGCCGTTCTAGTGCGGCGTTATTTTTCCATATTTATTTATGTTAATTTTATTTTTTATTTTTAATTAAGGAAGTCAGCCCGTCCCTAAAATGATGAGGCCCAGCGTTAGCCCTCGATATCATGGTCTTAACCTAATCAATCAACAATTTTTTTTTTTAGGATGTATGTTTTTGTGTGTACTTGTGTGGGTTCTTTTCCGTTTTCAAAATAGGTGAGCCAATAAAAAGTTATAGACGGAAGAAATAACCTACTCTTTGTGTAATATTGACGTTAGTGCAATTGAAATTAACTAAAAAATAGGAACAAATAATAGTTTTAATAAAAAATTACATATTCGGAATCTGCACACGTAGTTCTACAAGTGTGTGCAATTTCATTTGCAGTGGACAAGTGTAGCATACGTAGAATCATGCTCGAAACAGAAGAGGTTATAGAATAAGATGTATTTTGTTATAAGATGTATTTTTTTATATTATTATATGTATTTTGGCAACCCGAACCTAAAACCATAGCAACCAAGCCATCCACCACGTTGGTGGGAAACGAATTACCCGCCAAAATTTAAAAAATAAACTTGCACGTGCGCGTGTATTTAAAAAGCATGTACGCACAAAATGACGTGCACGCGTCCAAATGCGCGCATGCACAAAATGGTGCATGCGCGTTGTTTTTACTAAAGTTTGAAATTTTCCATATTGATTAAATAATTTTATAATATATATATATTTTTAATAATTAATAGTGTTTTAAATTGAATTAAATTAAATTTATATGATGATGATGAGGAGGAGGATGGGGATGATGACGATGATGATGGGGATGATGAGGATGATGCGGATGATGGGGATGATGACGATGACGTTGATGATGATGAGGATGATGGGGATGATGACGATGATGTTGATGATGAGAATGAGGATGATGATGCTGATGATGACGAAGATGATTATGACGATGACGATGGAGATGATGATGATGACGTGGATGATGACGAGGACAAGGACGATGATGATGATCATCATATTCATCATCATCAACATCATCATCTTCATCTTCATCCTCCTCCTCCTCCTCCTCCTCCTCCTCCTCCTCATCATCATCTTCATCATCATCATCATTATCAATGATGATGATGAAGAAGATGATGATGATGTTGACGATGATGATGACGATTGAAGATGATGATGTTGACGATGATGATGACGATTGATAATGATGATGATGACGATTGATAATGATGATGATGACGATTGATAATGATGATGATGACGAAGAAGATGATGACGATGATGATGATGATGACAATGATGATGATGTTGATGATGATGAGGAACAGGGTGATGACGACGATGATGATGATGGAGATGATGATGATGATGAATATGATGATGATGTTAATGATGAAGACGATGACCAAGATGATGATGATGAATATGATGATGATGTTAATGATGAAGACGATGACCAAGATGATGATGATGATGATGATGACGGGGATGAGGATGAGGATGAGGATGAGGATGATGATGAGCAAGTGGGTGACGATGATGATGATGACGATGATGATGATGTTGATGATGAAGATGATGACCAAGATGGTGATGATGATGATGATCATGGCGATGATGATGATGGGGATGAGGATGAGGATGATGATGATGAGCAAGTGGGTGATGATGATGATGATCATCATATTTGTCATAATCAACATCATCATCTTGATCTTCATACTCATCTACATCACCATCCATCATCTTCATCATCATCATCATCATCATTGATAATGATGATGACGACGAAGATGATGATGACGATGTCATCATTGATAATGATGATGATGACGAAGATGATAATGATGATGATGACGAAGATGATGGATGATGATGAAGATGATGATGATGACGTTGATGATGATGATGATGATGATGGCCAAGATGATGGTGGTGATTTTGATGAGGATGGGGATGATGACGAGGAAGTGGAGGATAACGATGATGATGACTATGGAAATGATGATGATGACGTGGATGATGACGATGATGAGGATGATGATGATGAGGTTGATGATGAAGAAGATGATTATGATGATGATGAGGAGGAGGAGGATGATGAGGATGATGATGGTGATCATATTTGTCATCATCAACATCATCATCTTCATCTTCGTACTCATCTGCATCATCATCCATCATCTTCGTCATCATCATTATCAATCCATTGATAGTGATGATGATGACGAAGATGATGTCATCATTGATAGTGATGATGATGACGAAGATGATGTCATCATTGATAGTGATGATGATGACGAAGATGATCATGATCATGATGATGAAGATGATGGATGATGATGAAGATGATGATGATGACGTTGATGATGATGATGATGATGATGATGGCTAAGATGATGATGGTGATGATGATGAGGATGGGGATGATGACAAGGAAGTGGGGGATAACGATGATGATGACTATGGAAATGATGATGATGACGTGGATGATGACAATGAGGATGATGATGACGAAGATGATTATGATGATGATGATGATGAGGAGGAGGAGGAGGAGGAGGATGAGGATGATGATGGTGATCATATTCGTCATCATCAACATCATCATCTTCATCTTCGTACTCATCTACATCATCATCCATCATCTTCATCATCATCATCATTGATAATGATGATGATGACGAAGATGATGATGATGATGAAGATGATGAAGAAGATGATGGATGATGATGATGCCGATGATGACGATGTTGATGATGAAGATGATGACCAAGATGATGTCGAGGAGGAGGAGGATGAGGATGATGATGAGGAAGTGGGTGATAACGATGATGATGATGATGATGATGACGAGGATGATGACGATGACAAGGATGATGATGATGATGATGATGATGCTGATGATGATGACGAAGATGATTATGAGGAGGAGGAGGAGGAGGAGGCTCCTTGTAGAGGGATAGTGTCATGGATTCTATGTGTTATTGATGACGCGTGAGGTCTAGAATTTTCAATTAAGGCTCAAGTGGAATTCAATTGAGCTCAATATGTTTCAATAAGATCTTGAGGAACCGATTTTCATTCTTCGATGTAGTTCAATGCTTTTCAACATATCCACGGTCTTGCATGGTAGGCTGAGGATGCATTCATGGCATTCAATCTTTACAAAAGATGTGTTTTGTCAAAATAAATTCAATTTGCCTCTTTGATGAATCCTCCTCTACAAGACTTCATTTATTGCATGAATGTCACAGACTCACAGAAACTCTAAACAACACTCAACGGCATGCAACTATAACCACAAACCAAGCATAGGTTGATTTTATGCATTGACATATAGAGGTGGCAGTAGGCAGACAATATGGAGAAACAATGAGTTAGAAAAAACATTTGGACCAAAGTACCACAATGCTTATTAATAAAATTTAAAAAAACAAGTTTTGGCTCAGGAATTGTGGTTTATCACCACGTTTCTCTTCGACACTTGCCATCAAAATACGTATAAAAATAACACGTCTTTACATCCTCTTCCTTTTAAATCCTCATCGCATAGTAATAAATAAGGATTATTATGCATGCACATCCTCACCTTACAATGTCAATTGGGTCCAGGCGCATAGACAACCATAAATTATCAAATGTGTCAAAGAGCAAGCCTTTCCAATAAAAATTAAGACCCACCCTTCAAACTTAATCACCGAGTCCAATTTATGCAAATATTTTCGAAGTGGGGGGAAGGTTTGGAATTAAATGGTGTAAACTTTGGGGAATAAATGGTTTATATGTTGTACAAGGGCGCGTGCGCGCTCCTCACGTGTACGGGAGAAAAACACGCGTGCGCGGCCCTGTTACTAGTTAAAAAAAAACAGAGCTCTCTGTTTCCCGGGAATTCTACCAAAATCACGGGTTTCACTTCTTTCGCGGCTTTCAAGCTCTCACAGGTTGCTCATTGGCTCACACTCATTGATATTTCGGACACTCTTTGATCTGTTGGACACAAAATCACCCTTGGAATCTATCAAACATCTTCAGTGTTCTTGGAATCTAGTGGATTCATTCAAGCTACCAATTTCCATTGCAAGTGGAGATCATTTCTATAGAGGTATGGTGAATTGTAAATGAGTCTTTTCATTCACAAGATTTGAGATGAGCCCATGCCCTTTTGTTTTTGTCATATTCCCACAACAATATCCATGCATAGACAACAATGAATTTGACAAGAAGATTTCCCAAGTTCACATCTAAAAAAACTCATATGAACACTAGACAAGATGAAGTGTGCAACCTCCTCATTGTGTAATTAGTTCCCAATTTAATTTTGTTCTTTTCACCTCATATTATGCTAGCAAAAAAAACCACACACTCACTAAACATAACTAAAAATATCACTTCAACTCATCCACAAAACCTCAACTCTCTCATCTCTTATTCAATACCATTGTATGAAATGAGGATATCTGTAAGTATATGCACCTTTCCTTTCTGTATGAATCCAAATATGATAATTTTCATCCATATTTACCATCCTTACAATATCCCCTCACCTCTAACAATGATTTTTTTTCCAAAAACCAAGACTTCCCCACTTCATGCTCTATTCAACATGATGATTGTTGGTATAGTCCCTAGTTCCCCACTCTCCAACACCTCCCCACCCTAGATATTGCACATTGAAAGGTCAAATTATATTTCTCCTAATCACCCTTCCCAAGACCATGATCTTTGTTAGAAACATTTGCATCCTCCTAAAGGTTTTGCACAAAACAAGGTATACATTCATTCTATTGTGATGCATTGTTGAATTCAACCATGGGTATTTTAAACTCAAAACCACATTCTATCATCTCAAGGTTTATACATCTAAGGAAATAGTTTGTTGTTGTTTCTTCAACTCCTTAATGTGTTATATAACCTAGTAATTTACGATGGTAAAGGACATTGCCTCAAATGGAAGGATATACCATTCCACTAGGAAGACAAAGCAATCAAACTAGGTGCAAAGTCCTAGAATTGATAACATTAAGGGAGAAAGCAAAAAATGCAGTTAATTAAGGTTACCTTATTTGATGTAGAAAAAGTATCAAACTATTCCCAAGGCATCTCTAGCCATCTCTATTGTAGGGTGTTACTACCATAATTTTTATGAATTCATGGCTAGGCAAGACACTAGTTTCTCCTCTCTACACTTGACCAAACATCATCTATATTGATTGGAATTGTAAGGGATAATGATGTTTATTCGAACACAAATAAACCAACATAGTCTATAGTTGTATATGTTAATTTGTAAAGTGGTAAGCTATGTTGGAATGTGTCAGGTTCATTGTATAATGACACTAATATCTTATTTGTTTTTTCTTTTGTAGGGGTAGGCCTGATAGTTGTGTTAAAGAGACTTTTGGAGATGGGAAACTCACGAAACGCAAAAAAAAAAAATAGAAGGAATCTTCCCATTGAAAAGGTCAATGACTTAAGAGAAAAGGCCAGGTTGGGAATGGAAAGATTGAGACATGGTCCTATCATTGCCCCAGATCCTGCCACTGATCCTAACACAGTTGTTGACATGACAACCTCTTGTTCAGCACCACGGGTAAAGCGGTCGTGTCCAACGGACCCAACTCAAATTCCAACATCAACACAATCTCCAACCAACAATCCATCAACGAGTCATTCTGAAGTTCCTCACGACACAAGAATTTTGGGAGATGCTGCATGTGTAGATATGGACATACAAGCCTTGCTTAATTTTCAATCTCCCCAAGAAGACCACAACCTTGTCGACCACACTCCCATTATGGCCCAATCTATGAACGAAGCACGACAACAAACAAGCTCCGGTATTCATGTCTCATGTCCACCCTCCCTACCTCGACTATCCAGTGCAAGAAGAAGAACTCCTAGACGTATTCATGTGGATGAGAGTGCTATGTCGGGGCTTGAAGGCAAGTTGCCAAAACGCACTATCGAATGGCAATGCAACAAAATTGTGAAAGAATATTTTGAATCCAAAGGTGATGCAGGTAAATGTCAATTATTGTTATGTTTGTTAAAGTCACATTCTTTAGCTGTTGTTAGGAGATTTTTGGGAATAAAAATGGTTAAAAGTTCAGAGGTCAATAGTCATATTGTTAGAAATCTCCAATCTACATTTAATGTGATTGGGAAGAAGTCTCGTACAAAAGATCTTTGTGCGGCTCGTCGTGTTTTAGCAGAATCAGTTGTAAGCAAGTCCACAAGGCAACGTCGCTTGCTATCACACACTTCTCACATACTCAAATTAAATAGAAAAACTATTAAAAAGTACTCTGTTATAAGAGAAAATCTTGACACTCCAGGTGGAAACGATTGTTGGGCTTTTGTTGGTAGGTTGCCTCGTGCAGATAGGAAGCTAATTGATGCTGTTAAGGAGTTAGTACAAAAGTTTTGGCATGATCATACTAGACCTTCATCAAACCAAAGAGACGTGCCAAAACTGAGAAAAGGTTCTACTGAACGTGAGCCCCATGTTAAACAATTCCTTGACACCACACAGACTGAACTCTACGAGAGATTCAGGAATGAGCACACACAATTGAACCTTGGCCAAAGGTCCTTTGAGAAATGAAAACCATGGTACGTTCGTATATGCATTGATCGGAACACTTGTTGTTGTAGATACCACATAAAATATGAATATTATTATGACACATATAAACATATATTTTGTGATTTGCATACTAACATTGTGCAGGGATGCAATGAATCCATACTACCACCGAATGCATCAAGAGACTTTATCCACAACATCATGTGTCCAAGGCCTGAAGGACAAAAGTATTATAAAAAATCGTGTCTATATGGGACATGTTCTATGTGCAGTGGGTTTTCTCTTTTGAACCATTGCATTCATGAAAGCAAGGACACCAAATTTGGCATGATGGGTGTGGAGATGCAGAGCTTCAAGTACGTGACCTATCAATTAGACAGTGTCAGAGAATGTAAAAAGATTGCATTGGGAGAGTCACAGGTACAAATGAATATTGCATATTTTTCATATTACACGTTCAATTTATGGCATATACATTTTTCCAAAGGCCACATTGTATTATTTCCCTTGTTTCCATGGTAACAGGTATCAGTATGTGACTTCTTGACGAAATTATATGAGAAAACCAAGCAGTATGTTCAACATGTGCATGTAGCGTGATGACAAGATGAGCAATACAGAAAATGTAGGGACACATTTCCCGTTGGAACCATAGTGTCAATTGTGGATTTTGCAGAAAATTACACCCTTCAGCCACAAAATGAAATCCAGAGTCAATACTACCATTCAGACCAAGTCAGCATCATGGTACATATTATGTATAGGCATGGGACAGAGAGCAGCAATGACAAGAGGATAATACTGAAGGAGACAAACTTGTACATAAGTGATGATAGAACCCATGATCTGCATTATGTGCAACATTGTTTTCGAATTTTCTATGATCAGTTGAAGGAGAGAGATATACAGATGGATCAGCATTGGATATGGTCGGATGGCTGTGCGGGCCAGTTCAAAAATGCCCGAGTATTCCAATGGATGAGTACTTTGCATAAGACTTGCAATGTGTCGCATATCTGGAACTATTTTGAGACCGAGCACGGCAAAGGCGAGCATGATGGGGCCAGTGCATGCATCAAGACCACACTACAAAGGGAAGAGATGAGGTTTGACAGGGAACCTCATATCTGAGATGCAGAATCCATAGTTCAATGGTGCTCCGCAACAATGTCAGAATGAGCAAGAGATCAACAAACATCATTGGTGGCAGGACGTGTGGCGTGAAATTTTTGGCTAGTGGTTGACATAGATCGATCGCGTTCCTATAGTTGCGGCACAGTACAAGGAACACGTGGATTTCATTCAGTTCGAAGCTCAAACAACCACATATTTGAAATATGGATGCGAAAGCTTGCATGCTTTTGCAACCCTTGCAATAGCGGTGAATGGGATGAATGCGAATGCATGGACTGGGTTGATGAATGGGATCGTGTGTCACTTGCAGTAGACCAACGTGCAGTTGTTGAAAGAACCCAGTTAGAGGAGGGCTAGTCAGCGATTTCTACAGACTACGAGCATATCTCAGATCTTGTACAACCAGGACACATATACGCAGTTGTTGCACCGAAAGACAATGAATGGGGCGTGGATTATTGGTTGGCATGGTGCATCCAAGGTAATAAAACCCTCTATGGATCATTAATCGACGATTAAGGAATTGAATTTCCTACTGGCTTGATGGTGCTTAAGGGGGAATATCTTACACTAGATGGGAAGTCAAGAAAGACTAGCGGGCATGTATTCATGGATTATAGACCAGGTTCAGTGGTGTATCACTTCACAAACTTGATCGTTGGCACAAACATCCATATTCAGACAATGTCAAGTAAGAGCTCAACCAAGGTATGCTACTACCTGCCTCATTTAGAGCACGAGAGATTGATGGATACAATTAGCAACATAGAGGATCCATATGGATTTATTGAATGAGGTTAGTCAACTTTACATAAGAGAAAGAATTGCATCGAAGAATATTATGTTCTACATCGAGTTATGTGTAGTTTAATGTTATTTCATTGGTACATGCATTTTTTGTTGATACATACATACATACATGTCTTTGCCTATGTTTTTTATTTTTCCTATATGTATTAAACTGTTCCATGCTTCTCTTTTATGTTGAATAAAATGGTGATGTGATTTGGATCAAATTTGAGTAAATTGAGTTAGTATTTTCTTAAATATATCTATTTATGTTTGTAGCATTTGAAGATAGTGGTTTTGATAGGTTCTCAAGATTAGAATTACCTAGGTTTTGGGAAATTTTTTGAAGTACATAGTCTATTACAATGGTCTTGAAAATTTAACTTGGTAGATGAAACCTTCTAGGAATCCATGTATGGATAGAAGGGTCTTCCACTTGGGGTAGGGAGTTATCATATGGTTTCAAGGGTGGTATTTTTGAGATCTATACTTGAGAGGGACTTGTCATCATCATAGATAACCACTTAGAGGGACTTGTCATCATCATCACCAACATCATATCTAGGCTCCTCATCAACATCTCCATAATCATAATCTTCTTCATCATCACCATCACCATCACCACCATCGTCAACGTCTTCATCATCGCCACCATCGTCAACGTCTTCATCATCGTCACCATCGTCAATGTCTTCATCATCACCACCATCTTCATCATCATCATTAACTCTAACTCTAACCCTAATTCAATTTCCTTCTATAACTCTAGCCCCAAACCTCACCCAAAACCTAGCACTAATCCATCTTCTTCATCATCGCCATCACCATCACCATCACCATCACCATCACCGTCACCATCACCATTGCAGAGTTGGCCCCCGTCTGCAAAAATTGCACACTCCCTCACTAAGCAAAACCCTAGTTTCCAAGATGGACGTACAATATGGCACTGGGGCCACAGGACCGGAGGAGAGGGGTGCCCGTAGCACTATCTCGACGTCCTGAATCCAACGGAGTCGACGGTTCATCGATCGGAGCCACGGTCGCCATTCTATGGCTTGTTTTGTCTCGCATCCAAAAGGCCTTCAGGGACACCTGCTGGATACCTGCTGGGGGCATAGAAGTCCAACAGTGCAGCAAAATCAGGCTCTGGGGAGTCCTGCAGGTGTGTCTAGGAAGGTTCCGTCTAGGAACGCTAGCTGTAAGTGCCTGACGGACGATATTGCAGAGTTGACCCCCATGTGCAAAAATTGCACACTCCCTCACTGAGAAAAACCTTAGTTTCCAAGATGGACGTTCAAGATGGTACCGGGGCCACGGAACCAGAGGAGAGGGGTGCCCCTAACACTATCCCGATGTCCTGAATCCAACGGAGTCAACGGTTCGTCGATCAGATCCACAGTCGTCATTCTATGGTTCATTCCGTATCGCATCCAAAAGGCCTTCAGGGACACCTGTTGGATACCTACCGGGGGCATAGAAGTCCAACCATGCAGCAAAATCGGGCTTCGGGGAGTCCTGCAGGTGTGTCTAGGTAGGTTCTGGTTGGGAACGCTGGCCGTAAGTGCCCGATGGACGATTTTGCAGAGTTGACCCCCGTGTGCAAAAATTGCACACTCCCTCACTGAGCAAAACCCTAGTTTCCAAGATGGATGTTCAAGATAGCACCGGGGCAACGAGACCTAAGGAGAGTGGCGCCCCTGGCACTATCCCGGCGTCCTGAATCCAACGGAGTCGACGGTTCGTCGATCGAAGCCATGGTCGTCATTCTATGGCTCATTACGTCTCGCATCCAAAAGGCCTTCAGGGACATCTGCTGGATACCTGCCGGGGGCATAGAAGTCCAACCGTGCAGCAAAACTGGGTTCCGAGGAGTCGTGTAGGTGTGTCTAGGCAGGTTCTGGTTGGGAACGCTAGACATAAGTACCCGCTGAATGATTTTCCAAAGTTGACCCCAATGTGAGGGCCATCCAAATTTGTTCAAGAGGGCCATTTCTTGTCCGGAGGCTCCCAGGCATGCGTGGCCACCATGGACAGGTCACTGTGGCCACGTGGACCTGTGGGGGCCGACGGAATCCAAGTTCGCTCGCCGGTTTGGGTTCTGTGGCCCCAGGGTGCTCGACTAGAATGCTCGTGGCACCCGGACCGTGGCTCGGTTCGCGAATCCATCGACTCCGGTAGGTTTCAGCTAGGGGACCCCCCATAGCGTCCCCCGAAGACCTGGAAGTGGTGCCAACGAGCCATCTCCGAAGCTAGGGTTTTGCTCAGTGATGGCCATTCCATATTCGCTCAAGGGGGACATTTCTCGTCTGGAGGCCCTAGGGGGGGCATGGCCACCGTGGACAGGTCCACTGTGGCCACGTGGACCTGTGGGGGCTGATGGAATCCGAGTCCGCTCGTCGGTTTGGGTTCCGTGGCCCCGAGGCAAATCCTCTAGGTGTCCCTAAACGACCCCGGGGTGCCCGACTAGAATGCTTGTAGCACCCGGACCGTGGCTCGATTCGCGAATCCGTCGACTCCGGCGGGTTTCAGCTAGGGGACCCCCCCACAGCGTGCCCCGAAGACCCAGAAGCGGTGCCAATGGGCCATCCATAGAGCTAGGGTTTTTCTCAGTGAAGGCCATTCCAGATTCGCTCAAGGGGGCCATTTCTCGTCCAGAGGCAGAAGAAGATCAATTTTCGACAAAACAATGTAGTTATTACATGTGGAGGCAGCAGTTTCCCATGGAAAACGAGTGTATGGTTGAGCAGAGGAAAGATGTTGGGAAGTGAGCTATTACATTAGCTTTTCCGATGGGAAAGCGGTTTACAGAAGGAAATATGGCGACTGTAGGTATCTATGCTTTTCTTCCGACGGAAGTAGGATTTCCCTCAGAAGAAAAGCGTATATACCTACAACTGTCAAAGCATAGATACCTACAGCCGCCCATCAGAAAAGCTAATGTAATAGCCCATTTCCCAACATATTTCCTCTGCTCAACCCTACACTCGTTTTCCATGGGAAACCGCTGCCTCCACATGTAATAACTACATTGTTTTGTCGAAAATTGATCTTCTTCTGCTAACTACATTGTTTTGTCAAAAAATGATCTTCTTCTACCTCCGGACGAGAAATGGCCCCCTTGAGCGAATCTGGAATGGCCTTCAGGTGCTATGGGAATTCTAGTCGGGCACCCCAAGGCCGTTCAGGGACACTTTGGGAATTTGCTCCGTGGTCCTAGACCCGTCGGAGTTGACGGATTCACGAACTGAGCCATGATCTAGGTGCCACGGGCATTCTAGTCGGGCACCCCGGGGCCGTTCAGGGACACCTGGAGGATTTGCCCCAGGGCCACGGAACCCAAACCAGCGAGTGGACTTGGATTCCGTCGGCCCCCACAGGTCCATGTGGCCATTGTGGACCTATCCATGGTGGCCACACACGCCCGGGGGCATCCGGACAAGAAATGGCCCCCTTGAGCGAATCTGGAATGGTCATCACTGAGCAAAACCCTAGCTCCGGAGATGGCTCATTGGCACCATTTCCGGGTCTTCGGGGGATGCTGTGGGGGGTCTAAAACCCGTCGTCCCAGACCCGCCGGAGTCGACGAATTCGTGAACCGAGCCACGGTCTGGGTGCCACGGGCATTCTAGTCGGGCACCCCGGGGCCGTTCAGGGACACCTGGAGGATTTGCCTCGAGGCCACGGAACCGAAACCGGCGAGCGGACTTGGATTCCGTCGGCTCCCATAGGTCCACGTGGCCATTGTGGACCTATCCATGGTGGCCATGCACACCCGGGGGCATTCGGACGAGAAATTCCCCCCTTGAGCGAATCTAGAATGGCCATCATTGAGCAAAACCCTAGTTCCAGAGATGGCTCGTTGGCACTGCTTCTAGGTCTTCGGTGGAAGCCGTGGGGGGTCCCCTAGTTGAAACCCGCCGTCCCGGACCCACCGGAGTCAACGGATTCACGAACCGAGCCAAGGTCCGGGTGACACCAACATTCTAGTCGGGCACCCCGGGGCCGTTTAGGAACACCTGGAGGATTTGTCCCAGGGCCACGGAACCCAAACCGGTGAGCGGACTTGGATTTCGTAGGCCCCCACAGGTCCACATGGCCATTGTGGACCTGTCCATAGTGGCCATGCATGCCCGAGGGCATCCAAATGAGAAATGGCCCCCTTGAGCGAATCTGGAATGGCCATCAATGAGCAAAACCCTAGCTCCGGAGATGGATCGTTGGCACCACTTCCAGGTCTTCGAGGGACGCTGTGGGGGGTCCCCTAGCTGAAACCCATCGTCTCGGACCCGCCGGAATCAACGGATTCATGAGCTGAGCCACGGTTCGGGTGCCATGGGCATTCTAGTCGAGCACCCTGGGGCCGTTCAGGGACACCTAGAGGATTTGCCCTGGGGCCACGGAACCCAACCTGGTGAGAGGACTTGGATTCCGTCGCCTCCCACAGGTCCACATGGCCATTGTGGACCTGTCCACGGTGGCCACGCATGCCCGAGGGCATCCAGACGAGAAATTCCCCCCTTGAGAAAATTTGGAATGGCCATCACCGAGCAAAACCCTAGCTCCAGAGATGGCTTGTTGGCACTGCTTCTGGGTCTTCGGGGGATGCTGTGGGGGGTCCCTGAGCTGAAACCCACCGTCCTGGACCCGTCGGAGTCAACGGATTCACGAATTGAGCCACGGTCCGGGTGCCATGGGCATTCTAGTCGGGCACCCTCGGGCCGTTCAGGGACACCTGGAGGATTTGCCCCGGGGCCACAGAACCCAAACCGATGAGCGGACTTGGATTCCATCGGCCTCCACAGGTCCACATGGCCATAGTGGACCTATCCATGGTGGCCACGCACGCCTGGGGGCCTCCAAACAAGAAATGCCCCCCTTGAGCAAATTTGGATGGCCCTCACATTGGGGTAAACTTTGGAAAATCATCCAGCGGGTACTTATGGCTAGCGTTCCCAACCAGAACCTACCTAGACACACCTACACGACTCCCCGGAACCCAGTTTCGCTACACGGTTGGACTTCTATGCCCCCTACAGGTATCCAGTAGATGTCCCTAAAGGCCTTTTGGATGCGAGACGGAACGAGCCATAGAATGACGACCGTGGCTCCGATCGACGAACCGTCGACTCCGTTGGATTTAGCATGCCGGGATAGTGCTAGGGGCACCCCTCTCCTTAGGTCCCGTTGCCCCGGTGCCATATTGAACGTCCATCTTGGAAACTAGGGTTTTGCTTAGTGAGGGAGTGTGCAATTTTTACACACTGGGGTCAACTATGCAAAATCATCCGTCGGGCACTTATGGCCAGTGTTCCCAGCCGGAACCTGCCTAGACACACCTGAAGAACTCCCTGGAGCTCAGTTTTGCTGCACGGTTGGACTTCTATGCCCCTGACAGGTATCCAATAGGTGTCCCTGAAGGCCTTTTGGATGCAAGAGGGAATGAGCCATAGAATGACGACCATGGCTCTGATCGACGAACCGTCGACTCCGTTGGATTCAGGACGTTGGGATAGTTCCAGGGGCACCCCTCTCCTCCGGTACCGTGGCCTAGGTGCCATCTTGAACGTCCATCTTGGAAACTAGGGTTTTGCTCAGTGAGGGAGTGTGCAATTTTTGCACACGGGGGTCAACTCTGCAATATCGTCCACCAGGAACTTACAGCTAGCGTTCCTAGATGGAACCTGCCTAGACACACCTGCAGGACTCCTTGGAGCCCAGTTTTGCTGCACGGTTGGACTTCTATGCCCCCGACAGGTATCTAGCAGGTGTCCCTGAAGGCCTTTTGGATGCGAGACGAAACGAGCCATAGAATGACGACTGTGGCTCCGATCAATGAACCGTCGACTCTATTGGATTCAGGATGTTGGGATAGTGATAGGGGTGCCCCTCTCCTCTGGTCCTGTGGCCTCGGTGCCATCTTGTACGTCCATCTTGGAAACTAGGGTTTTGCTCAGTGAGGGAGTGTGCAATTTTTGTACATGGGGTCAACTCTGCAAAATCATCCGTCGGGCACTTACAGCCAGCGTTCCCAGATGGAACCTGCCTAAACACATCTGCAGGACTCCTCGGAGCCTGGTTTTGTTGCACGGTTGGACTTCTATGCCCCCGGCAGGTATCCAGCAGGTGTCTCTGAAGGCCTTTTGGATGCGAGACAGAATGAGCCATAGAATGACGACCGTGGCTCCAATCGACGAACCATCGACTCCGTTGGATTTAGGACACCGGGATAGTGCCAGGGGCGCCCCTCTCCTCCGGTCCAGTGGCCCCGGTGCCATCTTGTACGCCCATCTTGGAAACTAGGGTTTTTCTCAGTGAGGGAGTGTGCAATTTTTGCACATGGGGGTCAACTTTGCAAAATCGTCCGCCGGGCACTTATGATGATGATGATGGTGATGATGATGGTGATGGTGATGATGATGGTCATGGTAATGGTGATGGTGATGAAGATGATGATGATGGAGAAGATGATGATGATGTAGATGTTGATGAGGAACGTAGAGTTAGAGTTAGAGTTAGGGTTAGAGTTAGAGTTAATGATGATGGTGGATATGGTTGTGATGATGAAGACGTTGATGATGATGGTGATGGTGACGGTGATGGTGATGGTGAGGATGAAGAAGATGGATTAGTGATAGGGTTTGGGTGAGGGTTAGGGCTAGAGTTATAAAAGGAAATTGAATTAGGGTTAGAGTTAGAGTTAATGATGATGATGAAGATGGTGGTGATGATGAAGACGTTGACGGTGGCGGTGATGGTGATGGTGAGGATGAAGAAGATGGTTTAGTGCTAGGGTTTGGGTGAGGGTTAGGGCTAGAGTTAGAGTTAATGATGATGATGAAGACATGATGATGACGGTGACGGTGACGGTGATGGTGAAGGTGATGGTGAGGATGAAGAAGATGGCTTAGTGCTAGGGTTTGGGTGAGGGTTAGGGCTAGAATCATAGAAGGAAATTGAATTAGGGTTGGAGTTAGAGTTAGTGATGATGATGAAGACATGATGATGATGGTGACGGTGAGGGTGATGGTGATGGTGATGGTGAGGATGAAGAAGATGGATTAGTGCTAGGGTTTGGGTGAGGGTTAGGGCTAGAATCATAGAAGGAAATTGAATTAGGGTTAGAGTTATAGTTAATGATGATGATGATGGTGACGGTGACAGTGATGGTGATGGTGATGGTGATGGTGAGGATGAAGAAGATGGCTTAGTGCTAGGGTTTGGGTGAGGGTTAGGTCTAGAGTTATAGAAGGAAATTGAATTAGGGTTAGAGTTAGAGTTAATGATGATGATGAAGATGGTGGTGATGATGAAGATGTTGACGGTGATGGTGATGGTGATGGTGAGGATGAAGAAGATGGTTTAGTGCTAGGGTTTGGCTGAGGGTATGTGCTAGGGTTTGGGAAGATGGTTTGGAAATAGTTCTTCATTGAAGAAGAGAATAATTGTAAGGTCATGTGGGAAGAAAGAGCTTGGAGATCAAACACCTCATTCTCTCATCTTTACCATTCATTGTATTCATTCTTACTTGAGTTATTTCATTAAGGAAGTAAGTGTTCTTTAGTCACTATAGCTCGAGAGAGATTTTAATAAGGAAAATGACCCATCCCAAGGAGAGTGTTGGAGCTAAATTGCCTCAAATCATTTTTTCTCAAATGATGTTACACATTTGTATGCTTTTCCATTTGAAGAATATATGAGTTTTGTTTTTTCCATCCATTTATTGTATTTGAATTACATTCTTGTATTTAATATTATGATATGATTGCTTGCATGCTTCTTAGTTATTTATTTTCTATTATAGTACTGTCATGCTTGTCAAATAAACAACCATTGTATATTGTCTCGCTCACAACTTGGATATATTAACAAATTTTGCTCATCATTGCAACAAAATCCCTAAAATAGATTGACTACTCCATTTTGGGTTTAGAATCTTGATCAGTTAATCTTACTTACTAGGTTGTTTTTAGTTGTTTTCTAATCTCTAGTGACATGCAAAGTCATTAACTAGCATGAAAACTCACTTAGCAACCCTTGTAAGGAATCAAGGTTTTTGGAATTTTATTTTGCATGATCTTGGTGACTTGCACATTTTTTCTCTTTTTCTCAGAAGAGTTCAATGGTAGAATCCCTAATTTTCATTAGTGTTCCATAGTGGCCAATGTAATATGCATGCAAATTCATTTCATAGGAAGTGCCTAACTATTTACTTCTGTAACTTGCATAGTTATCTTTGTAACAAGTCGTGAATTTTTAGTTAGATTTAATTGTATGTTTTGTCAGTAGCTTAGCCCGAGGGAAACTTTAAATTTTCCAAGAATTGTAAGTTGATGTTCTTGTAATTTTACATCTCATCAACCACGATTATTAATTAAATCACTTAAGGGATAGAAGGTGGACTCATAATTCCTAAGTGTCTAATCACATAAATGGATTATCATTTGTCATTTGCACATGGATTCATAACTAAGGGCACTATATACTACCTTTTGAATTGTTATTTTTATTTATATTATTTAAACTCATCTCAAAAGAATAGTTAAGAATTTAATCAATTACCACTTGCAGTCATTTCCATTATGTCACGTCCCCTCCCATTGTTCCCGAGCAAGGCAGAGAACATGACACTAAAACCACTTGCGCAGGTTTGGTAACTTCTAGAATGTAAATTATTAGATGATTGTAAACATTCATTCAATAAACCATAAACATTTAGGATATGTTGTGTGTAATTGCTTAAGACAAATTTGTGAAATAATAACCATTCAAATAATATGCAATTAACACTATGATCCACTTATGAGAGTTCTGAATCGAAGACAAAATCATGTATGCAAAAATGTAATCAAGGACAAACTCATATACACAAGTGCAAATCCATCTATTAATATGCAAAAATGATCCAATCATGTACAATTTTTGGAAAAATGGAACATTGTTCCCAACGTCTATATAATGGCAACTCGTGCCCCGTACAAAAAAGGAAACTCATGCCCTATACAAAATATGGCCCATGGTGCCCTGTACAAAATATGGCAACTCGTGCCAAAAATGCCACATCGTGGCTACTATACATAGGAGGGTCTCTCAATCCTCCTGCCTACCCTCGGAGCTCCCAGGTGCATCTCCAAAATCAATCTTCCTCTTCTTTGTGCTAGAGGAAGCTGGGTCCTTCCGGCGTCTTTGAGCACGTCCCCCTGAGCCCTAAAACGACAACAATAATATGTCAACTTTTCCTAGCAATTATACAAGTATAAACATAATTTCAAACTAAAAATAGTTTTCAAATCTTGGATAACTCACCGCATGCGAGACTAAGTCGTGAGGGGGTCTCCCTCCTCCGTGATACAAGTCTCTCGACAATGCCACCCTACAACATTTAGAACAATCAGATCAATGCTGAAACTAGATGCATATAGTAATTTCCGTTAAAATTGAACGAGAGTTAAATGATAAACTAGTCAATCTCACCGTGAACAAAATCGGTTGGTCTTCGGGGCTGGTGGATGGAGCAATCGGCTAGACAGCCTGCTCCAATGCTAGGTTGGATGGTAAAGGGGAGGATGTAGCCACATCAATGGTGGCTACACCATTGGGGGGTAACAGTGGAAGAAGGGGGCGTGGCAGGAGGAGGCATGGACTGGGGTGGGAGAAGTGGAGATGTACATCTAGGGCTATAAACCCCAACTGGCTGTAGTATGGATGGGCGCACCCTGGAAGGGGAACTCAGTGTGGTGGGAGAATGTGGGGGGGGGAGAGGTCTGTGTTGTGGTAGAGGGATGGGTGACTATGGATGGGTGGTGTTCCGTGGTCGGATGGGGGAGGGTGGGAACATGGGAAACTGATACGGAGGTGGAGCTGGATATGATGCGTAAGGGGGAGCTGGATGGAATTGCGGTGCTATATAGGAGGGGGGGGATGGATGGAAGGGGTTGGGGAATGGGGCATGTATTCCAGGGGATACAACTGGCATATAGGGTGGCCGAAAGGTCGGGGAGGAAGGAATAACAACACTGGCAAGCCGAGCTGCTCGCACCTGCATACACATTTATAACTTCATGGTTTAATATACAAAAATATAAATATACACAGGAAATTCATCATATTTGAAATTAAATTTATGCTTTAATACACACAATACTTGTGCATGAGGAGAACTGCTGGTCCCTGGTGGCAGTAGCTAGTTGCTGGAGCCCGCGAACACCTGTGCGAACACTACAATTTTTAGACTGAATTTATAAAAACAATATTAACAATATTAAACACAATGAAAATGAGAATGACAACGATGGTACTTAGAAAACATGACTGCAATAAATTTATATTCAAGTTAGATGATATCCAATATTCTGAAAGGATAGAAGGTGGCATGGCATGAAATTAAAATTAACTAAGGTGAGAGGGCATAGAAGGTGACATGGTGAGCTTTTCCTTTTTTAGAGTCATCTCCATGAGTAGGTGAGATTTTCCTTTTCTAGAGTCATCCCCATGAGTAGGTGAGCTTTTCCTTTGGCCCTAGAGAGATGTGCAGTGTCTCATAAGAAAATGGAATTCATGTCCATTTACAAATTTGAATTGGAAACCTATCTAATGTGTTTGGGTTCTTGGTGAAGAGTTCCTAGGTTTTGATGTCTTCTTATAGATTTGTAGTTTCCTAGAAGCTTGATTCACCCAGTGGAAAAGTATTTGCATCCCTAGAGTGAGGATATCGAGTCCCTTTATTTCCATAACATTTACATCATCAAATAAAATGGCATCTCATTGTTTAAATTTGCAAAGAGGTGCTAACTAGCAGTTAAGTTAGTGTGCATGTTATTTAATACACTTTAGAGTGTTGATCGTTAGAAAAAGGAAGAAAGAGAAATATTTTTCATGGTTAACTTACTTACAAGCTTGAATGTGCCATGTTCTTTTGCATTGAATGAGTAATTATGTGTTCTTGATTGAATAGCTATGTTGCATAATGATATCACTTGAGTGAAATCAAAGAAATCTTGAGTGAAATGAGTTAAATGAGTATTCTTGATGCCAAATCTTTTATCGAGTTGAATTTGAATCAAGATAATAGCAAGGCCCCATAGACCATATTTGTAAGATTATCGCTCTTCCTTATGGGCCTTACATCATTTTCAAAAATTTAGTGACAATACATGTGATAAGTTGCTTTACGTTGTTTATATGTCTTTCCTAATAGCATGTTTTAGGAGTAGTAGTATGATTACTTTCAGTCTCAAGTATTAGAATAAATTGGAAATCCTGTGATAATAAACTAGGGTAATAAGGACATGAGAAACATCAGGTTCTTGAATTTCTAGAAGCTTGGCCACTATGATTCTCTTTTGGCCACTATGAAGACGTTGACGGTGATGGTGATGGTGGTGACAACATTAATGACAAAGGCTTGAGGAATGGCAAAGAAGATGATGATGTGGATGGCTTGAAGAACACACATGACATGAAGAACCATGGAGGTGGGCATTAGAGCCATTGGAACACCTAATGATCCAAATGACCCATTTTGTGGTCATTTGTGCTTTGATGGGGCAGTGGAACCCTTGGTGATGGTCCATGCTACCATTTGATGATGGCCTTGATGTCCATTGAAAGCATGTTGATTAAATACTAAATGATTGACTCTTGATGGTGGAACCCACATTGAAACCCACATACAAATTGAATTAGCCCTTATCTAATGGCACTTACGATGGATGTTGAAGCCCTTGAACCTTGAATATGTCCATATGTGGAATATTTGATGTATGGTGATGAAGACATAATGTATTGTTTCCTTGGGGTTCTTGGAATTGTTTGTGGTCTATTGTTGTGGGTGTGATGGAGCCCTTGCCCTTATAATTGCTTGACGAAACCTTTGATGCTGAAGTATTTAAACATGATGATGTAGAAGCCCACAAAAAAAATGAGGAAGCCCTAAGTTTCTAACGTGGCCTTTGATGTGGTTGTGTGAAGTCAAACCAAAACAAGCATGCAAATAAAACATTGTATGTGAACTATTATGTGTCCATTCAAAGGACAAAGTCGGCTCAACAATTAAAAATAAAAATAAAATGAAAATTACATAGACAGGTCGATTGAATATCATGTGATATGATGTGCATGTACAACAGAAAGACATGACGATCTAGACCGTATGAAGAGACTAATATTTTGGGCAGCAGTTTGGTGAAAGGAGAGAATGATGTATTTGTGTATATGCTGGTTAAAATTATGATAGAGTGATGATGAGCAGAAAGTGATATAAATGTGGATATGTTTGATATCTTGACAGTAGAATGATAATTTTCCTATGGTTAATGACAATTTGATGACAGGTTAAAGATGTGAATGTAGATAGAATATCGATATGTTTGAGAAGATGCTGGACATGATGAAACAGGGACAGAATGATGATTGAAGACAAGGTGCTGGCAATAGATTGATGAATGAGATGATGTGAATAATGACATGACTGTGATATGTATGATATGTGACAACTATGTAATCGTAAATACAAGAAGGGTCTTGTATCCATTTTCTTAGTAGGATCTAAGAAAAACTAGGCTGGGTCCTAGATGATGAGTTGGTGCTCATTGTATCAGTTGGTGTTGAATTGCCTCATGGTTGTAGTCGTTGAACCAAATACAAAAGATTACAAAAACTATATCTAGTCTCGTATTATGTGTTGATGTGTTTCATTAGTTGATAGTTAGTTCATTGATGAATATGATGTGAATGTGAAATGATGATATAAGAGTTGGTGATTGAAGTTGAAATTAAATAAATTATAGGCTCACTGATTCACCCCCCCTCTCAGTGAGCATTGTGTCTAACACAAATGTTTATAGTTTTGTTAGGTTTTCATGTTTGATAAGGTTTCATTTTTTTTTTTTGGTGGGATTATACGAATTTATATCTCTCAAATAAATTAGACAATATTATAAACACAACTGTAAAATATGATGATAATATGGTAATTACTCAATGCTAATTAATTTGTAATTACTAAACACAAATTACTCATAACTGGATCTAATTATTCAAAGTAAAGAAGTTACCTGTGTGTATGGTGCCGCAATCTCCTCTGTTGCCGCCATGGCTCCATCGAGGTCAAAGGGACCGACGTCCTCCCACCTGGGGGGTGGAGACCCGACACCCAATAACTGAACATTAAAACAAATAAAGTGAACAATGTGTAATTCAAAGTTAAATATATTAAACAATACGATATCAAATAAAATACAACAAATACTTGAACATTAAATAAAACAATAGCAAACCTGATCCATGAAGCTCCCTGTGGCATGCTGTTGCGTATCACCCTGGCAAGAATGACCACAGTGAGAACAACGATGTGCCGTTGTTCCAGCAGAACTAGAAGGCCCCGCCTGGGTTCCACCTGTACCCGACATGTCTTGGCCACCACCCATTGACTGTGCAACTATTTGTGTCTCATCGATGTCCTGCCGGCTCTGGGAAGACATGGCCACAAATTTGGTATGTCTAAGCAAGTCATGTGTGGCACGTCTGACGGAGTCATGAATCTCATCTAGACCGCTACCAAACCTGGGTGGCTGAGGAGGGGGGTTTGGCTCTCTCCTGGGTGCAGGAGGTCCTCTAAGCGGGTTGCGGTGCACCTGAGGTCGATCTTGGGCAGAGCCAAGACCGACACCCTGAAACTCAGTGATGTCAAAATAGTTGACATGGTACCCTAGCTCAAACTCAGCCCACAATTTCTGAAGGAAATACTGTGGGACCTCCAAATTGTTGCACGGGGGCATGTCAAACACCATGAACCACCTTTGTCTCCAGTTATATCTCCATGGCTGGTAAATGCACCAGTCCATGCAAACCCGAGGCCTCGTCAAAGCTGGAGGCTGTCTGGTCAAGGGAACTATGAACTTGCTATACAACTGAGCTTTGCTGATGTTGAGGTCTTTTATTTTCTCTTTGGACAACCCAGTGGAGTAGTGCTCCCTCATTCGAGCCCTGTATTGGCTCAAGTTTGTTATCTCACTGTGTGCAATATTGATTGATTCAATAATGTTTTGAAGTGATGAAGCCAAGGAAACTCGAGAGGGTTCCCTGGTACTGTTCAATTCATTACTTAGTGCCCTCAATTGATTTAAGTATTGGTGTAATTGATCTTCACGGTTTTCATTGGGTTCATTGTCGGTTCCCATATTCTCTTCTGGAGGTCGGGTTTCATCGGATGGTGGTGGTGTGTCTGACATCTTATTAGGTGTGTAGATGGACTGCAATTAAATTTCCTTGGTTTTTTAATGGATTGTAATTTTTTTTTCAAAATTCAAATTCAAATGGAAAACAAAAATAAAGACAAATTTGTGCTTTGAGGAGAACTTACCTGTAGAAACAGATGACACCATGGTGTAGGGGTGACTGCTTGGTGTTGATGACGACGGGGGTGCATGAGGACGCGTTCGCGGGGTTGAAGGTGCGCTTGCGGGTTGGTAATTTAGCTCAAGGGTCTGTCAAAAATGACAAAACTCGTGAGCTCTGTTTTTTTTATAAAAAAACAGAGGCGTGCAGGCGCCACTAACACATGCGCGCCAATATGTGCGTATGTGTCAAGGGTGCGTGCGCACCCCTTTTGTCCACGTGGACGTTCGACATTTCCGAAGCAGGGACGTGTGCGTGCACGTCCTTTTTTTTTCTACTCATGCACCCTTGTTGCGGTTATTTTGGGTACCAGCTTTGTGCGGGTACCCATATCTGAAGCTGCTAGGTGTCCCCAACGTGCGTTTCCCTGCTCCCGCGTCCCAAAAACTTGGGGGAACATTGGATTAATTGATGACAACATCAAATTAGGTAGGATGCGTCATGAATTTGATCTATTGAGGTTATAAATGAGGGATGTTGAACCAATTATCGCACTTATTGTGTGCTTATGAATGGTATAGTTAAAGAAAACAGATACAAAAAGAACACATGATTCACTATGAGAATGCAATAGGCAGTTCAGATCCTGGAAGCTTAGATTAAATTTTGTCCGTAGATGGAACTAGGGTTTCTGGATCATCTCTTCTTGTGGGTTTGAACCTCTTTCAAACCCAGCACTATATTTCTTGTTAGTTTTGCATAAAAAAGTATCTCTCAAACTCATTAGCCAAGGTTTGCACTATCTTATTGCAGATTCAATACACTACAGATTTTTGGAAGAAGCTAGTAATATTTATTCCTTCAATGGCATTGTTACATCTTATATTGTATAAGGCTTCACATTTTGATTTTCATCACTTTGTGGAGGTTTTCAGCTAGTACCTTGGAGCATTTGATGGACCTTTGAGACCAACCAACATTGGCACTATCTCCTAGGGCGTACTTCATCTGGTATTGTTTTATGGATTGTTGATTGGTTGGAACTATCTTATCTTACACATATCAACTCTCATTTTTTACTGCTTGACATCAAGGGTTTAAGGAGTTTTATGTTGTTGCTTTCTCATCTGTTTAGGCTGTCCACCTGCTGGAGATTATCATCATCTCAGATCTGATCTGTTTGAATGATATAGGGTTTTATGTTGCTAGGGTCTGTTGGAAGTTCACTGCTGCCATTGTAATTGAGCTGTGTCCCCTTTGAGGACTGTTTGATGATTTGTGTTGGAAGGAGAGGCCGCATGCCCTACTGAATCATTTTTCTGCTCCTTGGTATGATTGGTGAAGCCGCCTGCCCTCAAGATCTGATTTATGTCCTTTTAAGGATAGCTAAGAGCTGGCCGCAACTCTTGTTGAGTTGTTTGTTGACATATAAGGGGGGCCGCAATTCTTGTTGAGTTGTTTGTTGACATATAAGGGGGGCTGCAGCCCTAGGGTTCCACCTCCATCTCAATTGTGGACTGCTGAGTTGATTGAGTGGAGGCCGCAGCCTTTTAAGCCTATTTTCTACCCTATTAAGGTGGGCCATGACTGATCTAGGGATGTATGTGGAGGCTGCCAACCTTTGTGGACTATTCTTGAGAGGTCGTTGACTGTTTTTATCTATCCCGTGGTCAGATCTATTGAGCTGAGACTGTTTGTGGTCAAATCTATTAGCCTGTGGGTAGATCTATGTTTTTGTGGTCTGATCTATGTGTTTGAGGTATGATCTATTGTGCTGAGATTTAATTGAGGTCAGATCTACTGTACTCAAACTTAATTAGGTTCAGATCTTTGTGCTCAGATTTATTTGTGGTCTAAACTATGTGCCGAAACCTTGTTTGTGGTCAAACCTATGTGTTGAGACTTAGTTGTGGTTAGATCTATGGTGCCAATACTTATTGAGGTCTAATATTTTGTGCTGAGGCTTAGGTGTGGTCAAATCTATTTTTACTGAGCCTTGCTTGGGGATGTCACTGTAAGTTGACTGTTGATGACTACCTCTGCTGTCTCCTTGTCCTTTCTTGACTATACTACAACCTATCATCTCTCTCTCTCAGGTTTGTACTAACCCTCTAGTAAGGGTCATATTTTTCCTAATGGTTGACTTAACTCTGAGAGGCACAGTCTATTATGAAAGTTAGTTTTCCGAGTATAGAAAGGAAGGTCTTCACTCCCAGGTAAGTACTCAGACTTGATACTTTACTACTGTTAGAAATTTGTTTAATTTACACTACTGCTGCTGATTACATGTTACTGACGATTGCAACTTTAACACATGGACCTCTTTGGGAGTGTTAAAGTTGAAAGAGATGAAAATTGTGTTTTAAATTTATCTTGTTTAGTTACAACTATACCATTCTGCTTCAGTACTAGTTTTTTATATTTATTTTGCATTAAAGTATATGAAATTTTGAATTCTCCGCATCAAACCCTAACCTAACCCAAAATTTAACATGGAATACCTAATAATGAATACTTGCCATAAATGAGCTCAAAGATGCAAATGAATTAGTTAGATGAAAAAATTGACAGAGGATTCTCCATGCTAGGATAACAACAACAAGCTTCTGCTTCGTAAAAGGATTGTGGCCAGTACTGAATCAAATCAAATAAATTGAACTTCTGAGTGTCCTAGAAAAAATAATGTTGTGCAAAATGAATCCCTCCAAATACTTTGTCCTCAAATTCGCCCAGTGTGATCATTAAAGGGGAAGATGAAGGTGTGATGATCATCAGGAGCAGACTGTGGTGAATAACTTTCATGAATATTTTTCACTTTTCCCCTCTATTTAGTGTTGAATGAGACCATAAAATCTATCAGGCCATGTTTCAATATAGGCTCCCTAATGCAAGAAATTACGGTGCAATAAATTATTTACACAACTAGTCGTAGTCATAATGTATGGTTGGCATCGACTATCTTCTATTCAATGTGAATGTTGTGCAAGTTGGTCATTTTAGGAGTGATTCAGTTTTATCTTCAGCTACATTTCAATCACATAAATTGCATATTATTATATCATCTATGTTACCACAAAACGCACCAGCCATTTTTTTAGTGAAGGTTTAGTGAACTAGATCTTATTCAGTCTAGCAGTTTTTAAACAAGTTATTATTTAACACTTACTATTTGTGTTCATTTTACTGAACCAAAAAAAATCCTCCTCTGAGATTCACAAAAAAATTATATACATCATCTTTACCATATTAAAACAAGAAATCCACTTTATCAAAGCCATCGTTTATCAAAACTAATTGATTCGATCCCGATCATTGGCAAGGTCAATTCACATTGACAATTTCAAATTTGTTTTTTGTTCTCTAAAGCTGTCATGCACCTTTTCACAGATTGGATCTATTATTCTAAAGGAACTTATATTAAGCAAATAAATTCTAATAACAGAGATATGCTTCATATCCTAGGGCTTTCGAAAAAGAGTATTTCAAAATTTCCAAGATTCATAGACAACAAGGAATTTTGCAGTGGAAACTTACATATTGCACTCGTCGATATTATCACTAGTGTGCTTGTAGATGCAGTCATGATCTCGACACTCTCCAAACTTAGAAAAAAAACCTATAGATGGGCATCCTAACCTTGTCATACTAATGAAGATACCCACAATAATCCCCCTTCATATACAAATCCGTCATCTAGTGCCTGCACACCGTCTGCCTAAAATTCCTCTTAGAAACTTTTTTGCCCGACTTTTGAGTTTGGAACAACGGGAAGAGGCCTCGCGGGGGTTTTAACACTCGAATTCCTTTCAGGACGTAGAATCAAAATTCCATTTGGAGCAGCTCCCTTTTCCATCCTGCCCTTGAAATCAAGCTTAGGGCACCCTCTACATCCTACATTGTTACACTGGGCTGCAAGGAATGAAACATAAGATAAAATAAATCCTTAAAAGGAAAAACCTCGATATGAAGCAAATCCTAGGAATCCAATTTGATAGGATGGTTCCCTAGGAGGTAGAGCACCCCTTCCACCAGACAACCAATTTTCCCAATGACTTCCAGGGCAAATCTTTTCCTGCCGAAGCTGTATAAAATTCTGGCAAGATTATGGGAAATGTTCATTGTGCACCCCAAGAAGGATAGATCGATGTCAACATACAATTTCTTGTTGTTCCTATGAACAATTCTATTATGGTTAAGCTGCAAACAATAATGGTAATACTGGGTCAAAATCATTGAACAAAAGCTTCTTCAAATGCTGGAACTTGAACATCTCTACTCGACCCTACAATTGGTATAGAGAATATGTGTAATTCCTGTAACGTCCCCTTCCATCATCAAATGCAGGGAAGGAAACGTTAACAACACACCGTGGCTTTTGGCAGACTTAGCCCCAATATTCTTTCTCTCTCAAAAATATTCATAACAATTAAAAACTTCTGTGTGCAAAATCAACTCAATATAAACACAGCGGAATTAAACATAATAGCAAGCACACAAACAGTAATTCCTAACATATATACATATATCACAGCAGAGGATGATTCAGCAGATAGAGACTCAATCTCGTTCCAATGCCATGCATGGATTCCAAATTAAGATAATCAATTCAATTCTTTAAACATGGACAATTAACATACTGCAGAACACATAATGCATATAATTTACAATACAGAGATAACACTTATCTTTGAGATGAATCTGCCCCAACAACTGGCTATGTGAGAGCAACGTTCCACCCAACCATAGAACTCTATCCAGCCTATATTCTTTCAGCTGAGAGATCACCCCCGAGCTGGGTTGTGCATCCACTAAGGAGGAACTAGCTGGGCTCACTCACAGCTATGGTTTCGGTCATCAGCTATGCTAAGCCAACACACCGTTGGGTTTATCAAGCATACAAGAGGATAGAGGAGGGTAACGCTAAGCCAGTGAGCTCAACAACAGAGCTACAGGCATCTCAAGTGAACTCAACAGTCAGGCACCCACATTACCTACCACATCCAACACAAGGAAGATCCCCTTCTCTGTTACACAGTCCCTCAGGCGACTCTTCCCTCTAGTGCTCTTCAGGATGGGCGTAGAAAGGTCCAGCTGCTAATCCTTGAGATCTTAGCCTTCACTGGGTTTACCAAGCAAACCCAACCTCTGCTCAGTCATTCACACTTGGATTTCTCACAGTTCTGTTATCCAATAGCTCAATCCCGTCACTTCATTTCTGGGCTGCAAAAACTGGGTTTTCCTACAGATTTTGGGGTAGCTAATGCTCCCAAATTCGCCCCAAGGTTCATACCAATGGATCCCCCATTGGATTTCACTGTCCAATACCAGATCTTGACGTTTTTGGCTTCCCAAAACGCGGGTTCTTTCAAAGTCGCGATTTCTGGTTTTGCTCTCTACTGACAATTCGTTTTTGGATGGAAAATGGTGCTGGTAAGTTTCACAAAACGAATGGGGATGAGGAAGAAGCAACTCCCATGAGGTAGAGTGGCTTGTGGTACAAGAAAACAAAGCCCATACTCTGCCATACGAATTTCTGGGCTGCCCATGCTCCATTGAAGCCATGGACTGAATCCTCAACCACTTCCTTACAACAGAATTAAATATCAGCAAGGAAAGTCAAATGGGTTCTCACAATGACATTTGGCAGCATATGGTTCATCCCCACAACCCCCTCACCACTCCCTAGTGGATACACATGGCCCCTTCTCATTCGTTGCTTCCATAGCCAGTTTTGGTATTTTATTTGCATGATGTTTATTTACATCCTATTACAATTTCCATGGCTTAAGAGCACATGGGCATCAAATATCAATGCTTGCCTTTTTAAATCAAATTCGGGCTTTCACTAGCGGGGCCTTGGCCTTGAGCTCCACGCTAAGAAAACATACATCACATGTACACATTATTTACATTAAATGATAATATATATCCTAAGGGTCAAAATGGGGTATTACAATCCCCTCCCCCTTAGAATAACACCGTCCTCGGTGTTCCAAGACTCAGGCACACATATACAATTTACACATGTCCAAAACTTCAAAAAAAAAAAAAAACTTTACAGATCTGCCCTGCATTCTGTTCTTTACTTTGAACTTTCAGGACCAAGTCCTTTGATTTTCACGAGCTGCTCCTGTTGATTCGGATCTTCCAGCTCATCCATAAGTCTGAAAACTTTATGGCTACTACCCTCTTGAGGTTCATCTCGTTCTGCTGCTTTTGCATCTTGAGCATCTTTCCAATATTTTCTTGGGTCTTGGCAATTGTTTGAAGAAGACTTCCAGCCAATTCTAATAGCCTATGGTCTGCTGCCATGGTCATTGTGCACAGTTGGTTCTCACTTGCCTCACAAGCAACACTTGCTCATAACAACTGCAACCAATTGATTTAATTTCCACCTGTGAAATTCATCATTACAATTCTCATTAGGCCAAGCATAACCCAAACATAAAAAAAAATCAGTTAATGGTTTTTTTTTCCCCAGTTGACATGGATAGTCCATGCTTTACTCATGAGACTCCCACACTTTTCATGCTTGCCAACATACACATGAATTCCTTCATGTTCATCCATTCACGGGAAATTCATTAATTAGCATTCACAATTCACTTTCATCAAATAAACACACTCTACTTTTAGCCATACATGCATTCAACAATTTTCTGTGTTTATAAATGCATCAATAAAAAGGAAAGAGAGAGCAGTAAGAGTTTCTTCTCTTAGTCGTGTTCCATTCTGGAACCCACACCACCACGGTGGTTTTCATGCTCCTAGTCTCTTTCACCTCAACGTGAATGCTTGACCTGCCCTTCTTGGCTATGACACGTAGTGTCTATGGTCTATTCCAGACCTTTCAACCATGGAGTTCCTCCACTCGGTTGGTCTAACTCTTGGCTGCTAGGACTCACATAGTTCCACTAGCCCCATCTTTCATTACTGCTCATGCTGAGCTCTTTGGGACGGTTACATGTCCACACGCATCCTTGAGATGCTTTCATAGTCATTGCTTCCAGCAATACCTACACTCAAACATTGAATTAATTCACATGTTTAGTTTATTTTCATAGGAAATCATAACCAAATCATATACACATGTATATTCATAAGCAAGAAATTACAAGATAACCAAATACTTATCTGCATTGGATGTCTTCACTTTATTCCATAGGGTCCTTCTTTGCTTTACAAGCCTTAGAATCGCCTATGGATTTGGGTGTTTGGCCAGCGCGCAGGCTGCCCCTCAACATCAAATAGTCTTGTATGTTTGTCCAGCACGCAGGCTGCTCCACAACATCAATAATCTTGCATGTTTGGCCAGCACGCAGGCTGCTCCAAATCATCAATAATCTTTGCATGTTTGGCCAGCACGCAGGCTGCTCCAAATCATCAATAATCTTTGCATGTTTGGCCAGCACGCAGGCTGCTCCAAATCATAAATAATATTTCCCAACCAGCCACTCTCTGGATTTACCAAGCAACTTTTAGTTCTTTCAGGGTCCTTGCTTCCTGCATTGACCAAGGTTTTCAACAAAGAAACAATAATGCATCAGCTCACTGTTACAGCTTTATACTTGAAACCTTCATTATTTCAAATAAGAAATGAATGAAATTGAATACTTATCTGTATTGTGCATTCCCTCTCTGGTCCACAGGGTCCTGCTTTTACTTTGTAAGCCTTGGGATCCTCCTGTGGACTAGGATGTTTGGCCAGCACGCAGGCTGCTCCAAATCTTCAAATAATTAACACCTTACCAGTACACCTTCACACCGACTGGAAGGAAACTTCACTACGACCATTTCTAGGTCAAGACTCTACTATGGAGCCATAGGCATATAATAGCCCTTTCATCAATACTTCACAACCCTTCATCGAAACCCCCACAACCTCCACAACCTCCACAACATCCTTTCCTTTATATTAACCCTTCCACCACAACCCCTCACAACATCCTTTTATTTTGATTCTTTAGTGTGTAACATCAATTACAATCTGTTTAGGCTGTCAACACAAGATGGATAAGCAAGTTCATTAGTATTGCTGCTCTAAACTGTAACATATTTCATAACATTCACTATCCAACCTTGAAACACCAGGAATGCGTCCATTCCCTTAAGGCGTAGTCAATATTGGCATCCCTAACATAACTCAGCACCAGAAAGGCGTGCACTCCTTACTGATGTGAACTATGAAGGTCCTAATCATACTTCAAGCAGTCTGCCATAATGGAAATAAAATCAAAACATGCTCTGCATATTAACTCTAATAATTAGACATGCATGTATGTATATATATATATATATCAATCAGGGTTTATGGAACACTTATCCATTTTGCAGATGTTATTTCTCTTCTTTAATGAGGAATGGAGGCTCCTTCTCTGAGTTGACAGTCCCTCGGTTTGCCATCCCAATTCCTTTTGATGTTATATGTCTCTCACATGTCTTACTGACATAATCTTCACCATCTCACTCATATTGTTTACCAATCATGTAGTGCAGATGAGACATTAATAATGTCTTATGGCGTTTCACCTGAAACCCATTTTCAAATCATGGAATCCCTTCCCATGAAGTTTGGCTTCTGCAGGACCTCTCTCTCTTGGTCTTACTGCAATGTGTTTCCCTGGCACACTTATTAAACAGCCAAACAGTCAGCAACATTTAACAGTACCATTCAAATCTGATTGTTCCATAACCAATCCATGGCACTAATAATTAAATTCAACATAAAATTGCAACTCTGTCTACTACAGAAATTGGTTTTCTTATCCATGAGGCTATCCTCATATTGTTTGGCTCCTGTAAGTGACACCACTCTGCCCGTTATGGTCTTATGCCCGCTGCCATACATGAGCACCCACTTACAGCATGTCCTCCTGACACATTTTCATATAAGCCAAACAATCATTAGCAATTATTAGTAAAATTTCAAATCCGAAACATTTACAAATCTGATATTTACAACTGTTCCTATTGACAGAACTTAGAGCTCTCAACCATGAGATTCCTTCTCATAAGCTCTAGATCAAATTTTCAAATCCGTTTCTCACAGAAATTTGATTTGCAATTGTGATATTATTCTCATGAGAATGTTTTCAGATTTGTTTCATGAGTACTATGCATTCAAACATATTATGATCGAAACATGACTATCTCAAATAACTTGCATTACCATAATCAGGACCACCAGTCCTCACTTGCTTTGGTTATTAAGCACATAACTAACATACACATGGCATGATATAAATTCATATGAATGCATTGAGATTTCTAAACAGTCATAGGGTGTAAGGATCATTTCCCTCACTTACCCACACCTCACCAAGCTTGGTAGGTTAACAGTCCCAATCGGTATTCAATATCACATGCAAACTAACTCAACATAGCTCAAACATAGTTGAAGAGATCTTACCAAATCCTCTTTCAACATTCATGCAATTTGGCACCAATAATCATTACCTGCACGGTTACCATAAACATCGCCTGATGTTACCTGATCAGTTGGCCTCTTACCAAGGCTGCTCAGTCCTTTTGCCAACTTTATGATCATAGATTTGTTGCACCATCCTTTCTGCATAAGGTTGTTGAATTCATGCAACAACATCCTCAGCACATTTAGCCATGCTCTTTGTTATCTTTGGTCCTACAACCAATACCAACATCAATAGTGATTATCAACCACAATATTCTCCATTAGTGGTTCATTGCATATGCAGACTTCATTATTCTACCAATATGCAATATCCCATTTATGCACAAGCATTTCCATATGCACTATGCAATGTTCGTTAAGATGCCATCTAGTGCATATACATCTATGTAATCCTTTACATTTTTAACATTTTTATGCCATAATTTTATGCACATAAAGCTTATAAAACATAAATACAGTTAGCAAGACAGGGGTTAAGGAATTCTCCCTTTCCAATCCCTCATCCTTGCATGAACTTCCACTTTCACATCGTAGCTGGTTCAATTTCATGGCATGCTACTTCCGGGCATGCAATTCTATAAATTGCCCATATTGACAACAAAATTTGTTTGTCAAAACAGCCGCTGGCACTCTTCTGCACTAAATATCGATGACATATGTAGACCTCATTCAAACTCTGGTCATGCATCATTGTTCCCTACTAGACAAGCTTTCCAATGCCTGTCCCCGTGCTCCATTCCGACATCGGGTGTGGAAACAGCGTTGTTTCAAAAATGACAACTCTTACCAATAATTCTGTACATTTTACACAGTTGCATTTTTGGTCCAGAATGCCAACTTCAGCCACCTGTGGAAGAAAATCTATGAAGAATCGCAAAAACTTTTATATCGGGCAAAGTTAGTCCATATAACAAGGAACACTCGGCACTTCGCGGATCTCAATTTCGATGCACCATTCATCTTTTATAAAATTCTGGGTTTAACTACTTCTTACTTTTCACATTTTTAACTCCCTTTGCATCCTGTGCTCCACTTGTGCGCCACCTGTGCACAACCTGCGCGCAATCCGCGCACTATCTGCACGCAACGTGCACGCCATCTGCATGCAATCCACGCGCAACCAGCATGCAATCCGCGCGCAATCTGTGCGCGATCCGCGCGCAATCTGTACGCCATCTGCGCGCAATCTGTGCGCGATCCGCGCGCAATCTGTACGCAATCTGCGCGCAATCTGTGTGCGATCCGCGCGCAATCTGTACGCCATCTGCGCGCAATCTGTGCGCGATCCGCGTGCAAACCGCGCGCAATCTGTACGCCATCTGCGCACAATCCGCGCGCAATCTGTGCGCGATCCGTGCGCAATCTGTACGCCATCTGCGCGCAATCTGTGCGCGATCCGCGCGCAATCTATACGCCATCTGTGCGCGATCTGTGCGCGATCCGCGCGCAATCTGTACGCCATCTGCGTGCAATTTGTGCGTGATCCGCACGCAATCTGTACGCCATCTGCGCGCAATCCGTGCGCAATCTGTGCGCGATCTGTGCGCAACCCGCGTGTAATCTGTACGCCATCTGCGCACAATCCACGCGCAATCTGTGCGCTATCCGTGCGCAATCTATACGCCATCTTCGCGCAATCCGCGCACAATCTGTGCGCGATTTGCGCACAACCCGCGCGCAATCTGTACGCCATCTCCGCACAATCCGCGCGCAATCTGTGCGCGATCCGCGCGCAATCTGTACGCCATCTACGCGCAATCCGCGCGCAATCTGTGCGCGATCCGCATGCAATCTGTACGCCATCTACGCGTAATCTGTGAGCGATCCGCGCGCAACCCGCGCGCAATCTGTGCGCTTGCGGGGGTCATATCTCCCTCGTCCCTTAGCCAAATTGGACGAATTTGGTACCGTTGGAAAGCTCTTGGAGAGGTCTATGCAATGGTGTGATCCTCTACTACATCTGAGAAATTTGACCCTATCATTTTTCCCAATCAAAATGCCGCCCCCAACTTCTCAATTTTATATCAAAACCATTATGTCTCTTGCCTGCAACTGCAACTTTTCACAACAGTTAGAAAATTTTCTGGAATGTGCCCTTTCGTCCCCTTACAGAGGTGAACTACTACAGATCAGACTTGCATAAAAACTTGCATAGAAACAGTAAGAGAATGACAAGAACTTGCATCTCTAATAAGGGATTTTCTTTTCATTTCACATTCAACAATCCAACCAATGGATTCACAATTAATCTCCAAGCAGCCAACAAGCATGGGTAAGGAGACTCATGAGCATAAGGGCGTAATTTGCAGGCTTTCCTCACTTCTGAAAACCATCAATTGGCCACACAATGTGGATTCATTGTAATTAACAATCATCATTAAGACATGGGGCTGTAACAACTGATTATTCATGCTTTTAAACAAACATAACTCATTTCCATCCATGCTCAACATTCAAGTTCATGCATTCAAAGCATCATGGACATTCAAGGAACATGGATTCATCATTAATCAAGGTCTCAAGCACATGATGCATGATATCCTATGCACAGCAATTAACAACAACAACAACAACAACAAAACAATATAAGATGGCAGAGGTTGCCCCTCCTTTCTCTCCTCCATGGAGGCAAATAGACAAATACAAACTGAATGCTACAGCATTGGGGACAAATTAGAGCAAGCATTCAATCTGAAAATGAATTTTCTCGCTCCTTCCTCTATTTCATAGAATGCAATCAATGCAAGCAGCTTGCAAAAATCCCCAAACAGTCATGGAAATGATTTCCCATTCCAACAAATAGAAGCCATGCAATCTTGAGGTTTCTTTAATGCATTTTAGTTCCAAATACAAAATGCATGTACACAATGATTTATATCTCTGTGAAGGGCCCAACAGCCGTAGTGTTGAACCTAGAGCTCTGATACCACTCTGTAACGTCCCCTTCCATCATCAAATGCAGGGAAGGAAACGTTAACAACACACCGTGGCTTTTGGCAGACTTAGCCCCAATATTCTTTCTCTCTCAAAAATATTCATAACAATTAAAAACTTCTGTGTGCAAAATCAACTCAATATAAACACAGCGGAATTAAACATAATAGCAAGCACACAAACAGTAATGCCTAACATATATACATATATCACAGCAGAGGATGATTCAGCAGATAGAGACTCAATCTCGTTCCAATGCCATGCATGGATTCCAAATTAAGATAATCAATTCAATTATTTAAACATGGACAATTAACATACTGCAGAACACATAATGCATATAATTTACAATACAGAGATAACACTTATCTTTGAGATGAATCTGCCCCAACAACTGGCTATGTGAGAGCAACGTTCCACCCAACCATAGAACTCTATCCAGCCTATATTCTTTCAGCTGAGAGATCACCCCCGAGCTGGGTTGTGCATCCACTAAGGAGGAACTAGCTGGGCTCACTCACAGCTATGGTTTCGGTCATCAGCTATGCTAAGCCAACACACCGTTGGGTTTATCAAGCATACAAGAGGATAGAGGAGGGTAACGCTAAGCCAGTGAGCTCAACCACAGAGCTACAGGCATCTCAAGTGAACTCAACAGTCAGGCACCCACATTACCTACCACATCCAACACAAGGAAGATCCCCTTCTCTGTTACACAGTCCCTCAGGCGACTCTTCCCTCTAGTGCTCTTCAGGATGGGCGTAGAAAGGTCCAGCTGCTAATCCTTGAGATCTTAGCCTTCACTGGGTTTACCAAGCAAACCCAACCTCTGCTCAGTCATTCACACTTGGATTTCTCACAGTTCTGTTATCCAATAGCTCAATCCCGTCACTTCATTTCTGGGCTGCAAAAACTGGGTTTTCCTACAGATTTTGGGGTAGCTAATGCTCCCAAATTCGCCCCAAGGTTCATACCAATGGATCCCCCATTGGATTTCACTGTCCAATACCAGATCTTGACGTTTTTGTCTTCCCAAAACGCGGGTTCTTTCAAAGTCGCGATTTCTGGTTTTGCTCTCTACTGGCAATTCGTTTTTGGATGGAAAATGGTGCTGGTAAGTTTCACAAAACGAATGGGGATGAGGAAGAAGCAACTCCCATGAGGTAGAGTGGCTTGTGGTACAAGAAAACAGAGCCCATACTCTGCCATACGAATTTCTGGGCTGCCCATGCTCCATTGAAGCCATGGACTGAATCCTCAACCACTTCCTTACAACAGAATTAAATATCAGCAAGGAAAGTCAAATGGGTTCTCACAATGACATTTGGCAGCATATGGTTCATCCCCACAACCCCCTCACCACTCCCTAGTGGATACACATGGCCCCTTCTCATTCGTTGCTCCCATAGCCAGTTTTGGTATTTTATTTGCATGATGTTTATTTACATCCTATTACAATTTCCATGGCTTAAGAGCACATGGGCATCAAATATCAATGCTTGCCTTTTTAAATCAAATTCGGGCTTTCACTAGCGGGGCCTTGGCCTTGAGCTCCACGCTAAGAAAACATACATCACATGTACACATTATTTACATTAAATGATAATATATATCCTAAGGGTCAAAATGGGGTATTACAATTCCTCTGTGCCATTTGTCTAAGCTTCCAACTGAGTTTTCACAAGGCCCAATGGTCATGTATTTGAGGCATCTCTTACCTCTTACTGCATCATCACATAATAAATAAACAAACATGCAGGCCTGTGCCAAATTTCTTTATGTTCTTCCTCATTGCTGATTTAGTTGCATGTTGATATGTGGAAGAACTCGTAAGAACTAACAAATGAATAAGGAATTTGATTAGTATTTGCGTCCAAATCTCCTAGGTGCTAGTTACTTTGATTGATCTTGGTTGATAATAAATTTGTGTTCGGTACACAAGGTACTACCAAAGGACCGAACACCAAGAGCAACCACTTCACAGAAATAGATCATAGATCAACACACCGATGTTTTGACGTGGTTTAAACCCTCTTGAGGGAAACACTCCACGGCCCCGGCCAAATAGCTTCTACGGGACAATTTATTATGCAAAGAAATAAAGTTACAAATGAGCTTCTCATAATCGATCAACTAAACAATGACACTCCATGCTCTTTAAATAGAGATCATGGACCAACCGGGTGTTAAGCCACAGATCAAGGTTAGGTATGATCTAAGAGAAGTTGAGCCGTCGGATCACTCTATGTCAGGAACATATCGTGACTGTCGAATTAAGTATTTACAAATGCATACTAATGTATACTAAAGAAACACACTATCCTTAACGGATATATTACACAAGTTGATCTTGACTAACTGACACTATTAGGAGAAGGAAGGAGGCATTAAAGCCTATCCCCCCTTAATGACAAGTTCCTAAACTCCTAACATAGATCGAAGTTTAGAAAAATTCGCTTCTGTAAGAGACTTGGTGAAGATGTCTGCAAATTGATCATCTGTAGGGCAAAAGAGCACTTCAAGAACAAGATCATGAACAAGATTTCTGATGAAGTGCATATGTAGCTCAATGTGTTTGCTGTGTTGATGTAGAACTGGATCTTTGACAAGCTTGATGGAACTTTGATTGTCGCACCAAAGTGGAGTAGGTTGCTGCTACTTGAATCCAAACTCTGAAAGGATCTATCGAAGCCATAAAGCTTCCTGACTGGCATTAGATGTGGCTCGATATTCTGCTTCTGCTGAAGAAAGAGCAAGAGCTTGTTGTTTCTTACAAGCCCAAGTGATAGGTCCAGATCCCAGACTGAAAACATAACTTGCAGTAGACTTTCGATCATCAGGATCGCCGGCCCAATCTGAATCAGTGAAACCAACCAAAAAAGGTTTCCCCACTGTACTGTAATGAATCCCAAACTGAACTGTACCTCGAATATATTGAAGTATTCTTTTAGCTGCTTTCCAGTGACTTTCATGAGGTGTATGCATATAACGGGAAACATGACCAATGGCAAAGGAAAGGTCAGGATGAGAATGATTTAAGTATACGAGACTACCAACAAGCTGACGATACAAGGTGGCATCGACTTCAGGTGAAGTACAAGTGGCAGAAAGTTTGACTCCAGACTGGAAGGGAGAAGGGGCTGGTTCACAAGCATACTTAGACTGAGAAAGAAAGATTCCTTCTTTGGTTTGTAGGACTTGGAGACCAAGAAAATAATGCAAATGTCCTAAGTCTGACATTTCAAAATTTTGTGTAAGACTGGATTTAACATGGGTTATAAGCTTAGGGTCACTACCAGTAAGAATAAGGTCATCAACATATGGAACAAGTATGATGAGATGGTTTTCTACTTTCTTGGTATAGACATTGGGGTCAGAATGGCATCTAGAAAAACCAGTGTCAAGGAAAAAGTTATCCATTTTGGCATACCAAGCTCTAGGAGCTTGCTTAAGGCCATATAAGGATTTCTTAAGGCGCCAGAGAAGGCTAGAGTTATTCTGAACATATCCAGGAGGTTGTTCCATGTAAATTTCCTCTTGTAAATCACCATGTAAGAAGGCAGACTTGACATCCATTTGATGGACTTCCCAATTATGTAAGGTTGCAAGGGAAAGAACAAGGCGGATGGAGTTCATTTTTGCAACGAGAGCAAAGGTGTCATTGTAGTCAATCCCTTCAACTTGGGAAAAACCTTTGGCAACTAACCTTGCCTTAAGTCTTTCAACACTTCCATCTGATGCATACTTAGTTCTGTAGACCCATTTACATATGACAAGTTTTCTTCCTTTTGGAAGAGTTACAAGATCCCAAGTATCGTTCACCATTAAGGAACGATATTCTTCATCCATAGCTGCATCCCAATCTGGATTTCTTGAAGCTTCTGCAAAAGTTTCTGGATCATGATTCTCGAAAACTTGAACTAAAAGAGAAGAGGATCACTGAAACTGAGAACGTGTTCAACATTGATCTCTAGGATCACCGGCAAGATCACCAGCTGCTTCACATGTTGAACGGACCCATCGAGGAAGCACTTGTGCTAGTGCAACTGGAGGAACATGAGCAGGCGGAGGTGGATTTTCATCCTCACTGTCATTTTTAGAAACTGGAGTTGGAAACTTGTGAAGGAAGTTGGAAGAAGAAGAAGGCACAAACGTCGAATCAGGCTCGCAAGCCAAAGATGGCACAATCGCCGAGTTAGGCTCGCAGGCCAAGATATTTTCATCAAATTTAACATCTCTTCTAATGATTATATCATGAGAATGTGGTTGAAGAAGTCTATAACCTTTTACATCTTCAGAATATCCAACAAATATGCACTTTTCACTTTTAGGCTGCAATGCTTTCCGTTTTTCATCCGGAATGTGAGCCCATGATTCACTACCAAACACACGGAAGTGACTTACATCAGGTTTAGTTTTACTCCATGCTTCTTCCGATGTGATACCTTGTAATGTTTAGTGGGGGTGTGATTCACTATGTAATTTGCACAATTAATGGCTTCAGCCCAAAATTGAAGACTTAGTCCCTTAGATTGGATCATACAATTTGCCATTTCTTTTAAAGTGCGGTTCTTCCGCTTAGCTACACCATTTTGTTGTGGTGTATATGGAACAATGTGCTGTTGTTGGATGCCTTGTTTAGTGCAGAAAGTAGTGAACTTTTTGTTAACATATTCTCCTCCATTGTCAGATCTTAACTTAATAATTTGATGACCAAATTATTTTTCAACAAGGGCCTTATAGGCCAAGAACATGTTAAATACTTCTCTCTTAAGTTTTAGGAAATAAACCCAAGTGCGTTTGGTGTAATCATCAATGAAAGTTAAGAAATATTTGAAACCAGAAAAGGAAGCAGATGGAAGAGGACCACACAAGTCACTATGCACAAGCTCCAAGGGAACTGAGGCGTGCCAAGAGGCACGTTTGTCAAAACTGTCCTGATGATGTTTTCTGAGTACACAATTGGAACAAACACCATCTCTGCAAGATACCATCGGAATACCTGTCACCATATTTTCTTTACATAGTTGTTGCAATGAGCGATAATTTAAGTGACCAAATCGCTCATGCCAAAGTTTGCTTAAGTTATCACTATGAGAAACAAAAACTGAAGGGAAAGGTGATGACCCAAAGTTGTTAAACTTGTACAACCTGGTAATATCATCAACAATTCTGGTAGCTAGGACCTATTGAGGATCTTTAAAATCCTTGATTACAACTTGGTGAGGTGTAAAGGTCACAATTTTACCTTCACCAGAATGAGTGATCTAATAGACTGATAACAAATTGTAGGAAATTCTTGGATCACATAGTACATCACTAAAATGACCATTATCTATTGGAACTGTTCTAGCTCCTACAACACTTAGAGATCTATCATCACCAACAAATATTTGTTTGGTGTTACATTCATGCATAGTAGAAAAGATGGATTGATCCTTATCCATATGATAAGATGCTCAAGAATCAATGATCCATTCATTTGAAGTAGAAGAAGAAGATACATTATAAGAATAACCAGAAGCACAAAGTACATGTCCATGAGAGGCATATTCTGAAGGCGAATCTAGGCTAATGTGGTGCTTCTTCATTGCTGCTTCCAAGGCTGTCATCTTCTTGAAACACTTAGATTCATCATGATTATATTTCCCGCAATAGTTGCAATGACGCTTAGTCTTCTTGCCTTTTGGCTTGGATCCTTTGTCATTTTTTAAAGAAGGAGCTGACTAAGAGGGTTTTGGACCCTTGTTTGGCTTATTATTGCGAAAATTTTGTTTCTTGGGAGGCTTGGACTTTTTTTTCTTCTGTTGGGACAATAAGGCTTTCCCAGATGTATCTGCATTGTTGATTATTCCAAGATGAATGAGTTTATCTTGCTCTCTAATCAAGGAATCACAAAAGGATTCAAGACTAGGCTCTTGATAGCTAGCTGCATTCAAGAATTCTTTCATGGAGTAAAATGTAGATACAAAAACAGAATATGTAGGTCCAAGTTTGGAAAGAATATGTTAAATGCATTGTTTGTCTTCCCTCTTAATCTTACATTCTGCACATAAGAGTTTAAGAGTTTTGTACTTAGATAAATAATCTTGAATGCATGAAAAGTCACTTGGATTTAAAGAAATCAACTCATTTTCGAGTTGGTGACCTCGAATTTCATTGTGTTTACCAAACACAGATTCCAACTTGTCCCAAGCAACATCAGGTTCATCAATTCCAGATATGTGGAATCGCAAATCAGTAGAGATTGACATCCCAATCAATCCATGAGCTTCGTAACATCGATTTTCCCATTTTATTTTCTTATCATGTTCAGTGGGTTCTGTTTCTTTCCCTGAGGTAATTCTGAAAAGTCCCCTACTTCGTAGAACATCCTCCATACGAGATTTCCATGAGAAATAGTTGGAACTGTTAAGTAGAATATCACAAGGGGCGGCCATATTTGTAAATTAATGACTGTAAAGAAGAAACCAATAGTCTGGATGTGAAGATCTCAAAAAAATAGGCGGTTTAAAAAAAAACGGCACTGAAAACTGACTCTTTATGATGAAGTTATGCTTGAACAAAGAAACTATTGAAGATGTCCCTAATAGTGATGTGGCAGCTAGAGAATCTCCAGTAAAAAAAAAGAACCCCTCTTTTCCCAAGATGAACCTTTTGACAATCACTTTACAAGAAAGTTTCTTTAAGTGAACCACTTTTGTAAAATAAGTGATTTCACTTTTACAATGATATTACTTTTAAATAGTGCAACAATAAAAAAGAACTTAAGTGACTCACTTGTATTTTTATTTTTTATTATTTAAGTGAGATGCACTTTTACAATAAAGTAACTTGAAAATAGAAATTGCATGCACTTTTTCTTTTAAAAGTAACTTCCTAAGACTTGAACTCAAGACCTAATAAGGAATAAAACAACTTTGAACCAAGTGAGCTAGATTACAAGGTATGTAAAATATGGGAATGAGGAAGGGGCTTTTATTTTTTATTTTTTTACTTTACTCTTCTTGCTCAGTTTGCGTGCTTGCCCTTTTTCCTGCAAAACACACCACAAATCGAAACAAAAAAAACTTTTCCACACTTCTGGAGTTAGATCTCGTTAGCTTTCCCGAAAAGTCTATGTTTTCTCTCTGTTTCTGATTTGCCGAGATCGTGCAAGGTGCACGGCAAAGAGCATACGCAACCGAGAAAAACCCTTACCCTTTCTGTTTCGGATTTGCTGAGATCGTGCAAGGTGCACGGCAAAGAGCATACGCAACCGAGAAAAACCCTTTTCCTTTCTGTTTCGGATTTGCCGAGATTTCTTAAGGTGCACGACAAAGAGCATACGCAGATGGGAAAGCAACAATCCGAATCCAAAAAAAAAACTAATAGTAAAAAATGATAAAATATGAGATTTTTTTTTTTAAAAACAGAAAATAAAAAAATGCGTCACTGTAACATTATACCTTCAGATCTCATGAAATACGCATTTCTGTAGCAACCGGGAACCGTTTTTGATCAAACGAAAACTATTTCCCAATGGAAACAACGATCTGGACGCAATGGAACACCTCCCACAGCCCATAAATGCACAAAAATACCAGAACCAGAAACCCTTCCGAGTTTCGGAAACAATAGTTCAAGATCTAGATCATAACCGGAAGCGGCTCTTCATAAAAGCTCTGATACCATGTTCGGGTACACAGGGTACTACCAAAGGACCGAACACCAAGAGAAACCACTTCACACAAACAGATCATAGATCAATACATCGATGTTTTGACATGGTTTAAACCCTCTTGAGGGAAACACTCCACGGCCTCGGCCAAATAGCTTCTACGGGACAATTTATTATGCAAAGAAAGAAAGTTACAAATGAGCTTCTCATAATCGATCAACTAAACAATGACCCTCCATGCTCTTTAAATAGAGATCATGGACCAATCGGGTGTTAAGCCACGGATCAAGGTTAGGTATGATCTAAGAGAAGTTGAGCCATCAGATCACTCTATGTTGGGAACATAACGTGACCGTCGGATTAAGTATTTACAAATGCATACTAAAGAAACACACTATCCTTAATATTTATATTACACAAGTTGATCTTAACTAACTCCTAAGTGTCTAAATATCCTAACAATTTGATGAGTAGTTTTGGTCATGAATTCAAACAAAGGGAAGCCCTGCAAGGCTATGGTTTGAAAATTGATAGCATATGAATGCAAGTGGTTAAGGTAAGTAGCATTCAAGAATTTGTTGGAAAGGTCAACTATCAAAGTATGAGGGAATAAAGGCCATGAGTGTAAGTTACCTTGTAATGTGGTTGATCGAAGCTAAATAACACAATGCCAACTCCATCATGTGCCACTTTGAGCATTCTAAAACACTTGCAAATTATAGTATCATTGGGGTTAAATAACAAATTATCATTTATTCATATTTATCCATCTATCCATATTTAGCCATGGCAATCTCAACAGAGAACATGTTTCATAAAATTCAAAGGCTTCATAAATGGAGTATGCTTGCACAGAGTACTCAAAGTCCTCCCATGCAGCTTAGCGAACCCCACTTCCATGTCTCCTAGAGTTGAAATATCGAAGGAAGGAGAGATAGATAAAAAATTTGTTGTTTTGGGTTCTGGAATGACTACCTTCAGAAATAAAACAATACTCTTAACCATTCGAATTAGTGTTGGAATTTGGTTGTAGCTTTATTCCTCATACTATTTTTTTTTTACATTTTGGATTTTTATCTTCTTTTCATAAAAAGTTTTGTTGAAATATATACCCTTCAATAATTCCCTTTCTTTCAATCGTGATGTCTCATTTCAACATTAGAAAACACTTAACACTTAGATGAGCACATGCATGTAGGATAGAGAAAATTAATTTATAAGAGTTATTTTAATTAGAGAATTACAATAACAAGTGCAGACATAATGATTTTACAAAAATGTTCACTAGGTTCGCCTTTGATGTCATTTTTTGACACTTCGGAAACATGTCGATATAGCTGAGACCCACCCTATAAAGGGGTCTTAGGTGTCTATATATTGATGAGAATAACAAATTAGGATATGCTATGAAAACAATGTTCAATCCAGTTGATGAAACAATGAGGGAATAACCCACTGAATCCATGAGGGGGTCTCTGAATCCATTTGCAGTGTTAAAATTTGGTCTCTGAATCCATCTGTAGTGTTAAAATTTGTTCTCTGAATCCATCTGGGGGTCTTTGAATCCATCTGCAGTGTTAAAATTTGGTCGCTGAATCCATCTGCAGTGTTAAAATTTGGTCTCTAAATCCATCTACAGGGGGTCTCTGAATCCATCTGCAGTGTTAAAATTTGGTCTCTAAATCCATCTACAGGGGGTCTCTGAATCCATCTGCAGTGTTAAAATTTGGTCTCTGAATCGATCTGTAGTGTTAAAATTTAGTAAATGGGGTCTCTGAATCCATCTGCAGTGTTAAAATTTAGTAAATTTTACAAATTCATTGTCAAAATTGTAATTTTCCATTGTCGGAGTGACACAACTAAAAATGACCAAATAAATGACAAATTATTATGTGGTCATTTTTAGTTTAGTTCTTATCTCGTGACCAAATTAGTCATTTATCTTGGTCATTTTTAGTTTAGTTCTTATCCTGTGACCAAAATGGTCATTTATTTTGGTCATTTTTAGTTAGCTCACTTAAAATTTCTCAATTTTGGTCATTTGTCCCTTGAAAAAACTATGGTGACCAAATATTTTGGTCACCTGGTCACTTATCTCTCATTTTGTACTAGTGGATGATGATGATGATGATGATGATGATGACGATGTCGATGGTGCACCCATATTTAAACCATGATTAACAACATGTTTAGTGCCTAATTGTCAATAGGTTTAGCACAAATTTTTGCATCTACAATAACGTCTAGTATAACATTTTGTTTTTCTCCCAAAGTAGCACTGTGTTTTTCTCCTAGTATTGCGCCTCATTTTGCTCCTAGAATCGAGCCTGGTTTAGCATATGAGTTACTTAATGGATGGGACAAAGGATGTTAGTTATAGGAGTTGAGGGTTATATTTGTGAGGGTTATGTTAGACATTGATGTTGATATTTATGATGATAATGATCATGATAAGGATGATGATGACGATGACGATGTGGATGAAATTGATGATGAGGAGGATGATGCAAGCCATTGCACTATTTGACCCTAAGCGACCCTAATGGAACCTAAATGTCCCTTTTGGAAGCTAAGAGACCCTAATGGAACCTAAATGATCCTATTGGCATCCAAGTGTCCTTAACAACATCTAAGTGACCCTAACAACATGACGATTATGATGATGATGCATCTTGATAATGATAAATATGGAATTTATGATGCATTGTTGATGTAGTGCTCATTATCATCGTTATCATCTTGTAATCAAATCATCATCAATTCCAACATCATGCATCATTAGCATTATCATCATGCTTTTAGGCTAGATCAAGTTACATTAGGGTCACTCAAAGGTTGTTAGGGACAACTAGGTGCTATTAGGGCCATTAATTAGGCACCATTATGGTCACTTAGATTCCATTTGGGTAATTCAGGTTCCATTAGAATCAATCAAGATCAAATAGTGTGTAATCACATGCATCATCATCATTGGAATTAACATCTCCATTGTCGTAATCGTCCTAGTCATCATCATTGACATGATACAAATAAACAATATCACCATCGTCATTGTCCTCCTCCTCATAATATTCATCATCATCATCCTCATCATAAATGTACTCATTTTCATCATCATCCTCTTATATTCAAATCATCATCAACACTAACATCATTGTCGTCATGCATCGTTAGCATCATAATCATGATTTTAGGGTCACTCAAGTTCCATTAAGGTCACTAAAATGTTGTTAGGTACAATTAGATTCCATTAGGGTCATTTAGGTGTTATTGGGGTCACTCTGATGCCATTAGAGTCATTTAGGTTCCATTAGGATCAATCAAGATCAAATAATAGTGCAATAATCACATGCATCATCATCATTAGCATCGACATCATCATTGTTGTCATCATCCTAGTCATCAACTTTAGCATCATATAAATCAATAATATCATCAGCATCATCATCATCATCCTCATAATCATATGTTTCATCGTCATCGTCCTCATTATAGAAGTAGTGCTCATTATCTTGTAATAAAATCATCATCAACTCCAAAATCATTGTCATGATGCATCATTAGCATCATTGTCATGCTGTTAAGGTCACTCAAGTTCTATTAGGGTCACTCGAATGTTTTTAAGGACACTAGGATTCCATTAGGGTCATTTAGATTCCACTAGTGTTACTCAAATTCATGATTAGGGTTGTTTAGGTTCTATTAGGGTCAACCAATATCAAATAGTGCTATAATTGTTAATTTTTTATTATCTTTAATTCATAAATGAAATTGTACTTGAAATCAAATCACAATCATACACATAAGAAATCACATTCGACACATGAATTTACCTTGGGGAAACCCTCTATGACTTGAGGGAGAAAACCCCAATATAAACCTTCCTTAATATATTGATAGATAGCAGAGAATGTCTTTTACATAAAGCACCCCTAGTGCAATTACGGATCAAGAGAAAGATAAAGAAGAGAGACTCAGAATAATATCCGGCACAAAGAGAAGCACATTGCCTTCAAAGGAGAAGAAAACTCGCTTCATATTGAATTCATCAATCATGTATAAAATATTTATATATTCTTCACATGCATCGACTTCTATTTTTATCTTCTGAATTCATTATGAACTCACTCTCCATATGGATGTATCAATCTTGCATGAAGAAGAGCACCCCACTTCTCATGCAGTGCATTAACTCACTGAACCAAGTCTTACGATGCACGTGCCCCTTAACTGAAAGCTTGCCCACTTAGTTAGGTGGCTAACTTAAGTGTCGCCATGCAAGTGTCGCAACTCAAGTGGTTTCTTTTAGTTTAACATAAGTGTCGTCATGCAATAACACTTAGTTAACTAGATATTCTTTGTTACCACTTAGTTAACTCTCTTAACTGATTCTTTCTTGTTAACATCACCGTAATGATCAATTTGAGTTCTCCTTTGATTTACTGAAGTCTTCGCTGAAGTTTAAAAATTCAAATTATCTGTTAATTAATTCTTTTATGTGCAATTCAAATTCTCTCACATCTTATTATTGACATAGTTTTGTCGACAGGGGTTGACTTCACATTGTTGTCAACAAACAACAACCAGACACCCTTAAGCATTGGTCCAGAAAGGTTTTACCCTTTCCAGCAACACCAACAGAGCGAGTGAGGTCTCACCCGAGATGTCTAAGGGGGAGTGTAGGAACCAAGTTTCCACAGTAGAGAGAAGACATGCGTTAACTCTTACTCAGTCACTATAGAAACCAGGGATCTGTCTTTGCATTATACTAGCAATTCGAATGTGCAATATAACTCATATCGACCAACATTTTCCATCAATAAAACATCAATATCATAAGATATCATTCATAACATCGCAAAAAATGGGAAGCACGGAGTATAAATCATATTGAAAAATAGAAAACAAAGAATAGAGACATAGCCGAACATCCTCATTCATTAACTCATAAAAAAGGACTGTGGAATGAACTTCGCAGATAACAATTCTGAGCAACTTAACACAGGTTCATATATTTCAAGAAAAACTGCCGAAGGCAGAAAAAATACATCAACTTATGCGATGATTCTTCAATCTTCCTTCGATGCGTATCTATTACAATTGTATTTCTATTTATAGACGTCTATGTCAGTTACAAAATGGTCCAAATGACCAATTCTAACTAACATGGAACAAAACTTCCGCTTTCATCGGCTTCTTATCCTTCGCGAATGGTCCTTTTCTTTCGTTGATGACCCCTTCATTGCTGTCAGCTCTGCATTTTCTGCGCTCTAACCTCGTGCCAATAGGCCCCCAACACAAACTTGTGGCTTTCCCTCGAGCCACCTCAGTTGGATGCCTCTTCTATGAATTTGTTTCGTCTATTTGATCATCCTTCACTAACAACTCTGCTTTCGGCACATCCGTTTCGCGAATTTGATCATCCTTCACTAGGAATTATGCCGACAAATCTGCTTTTGGCACATCTGTTACACAAATTTGATCATCCTTCACTGGACCTGGAGTCCCCTTGGTCTTGGTGCTTCTGCAGTCGACATACCCACTTTTCTTTCAACAACCGAATTTCGCTTAAACATCTCGAGTGAGACTTCATCTCTTTTCTTCAGAATTGTTTTCACATCTTCATTTGTCAGTTGCTCGTGAACACTTGTCGTCTTATCCATTAGCGCTCCTTGGTTGCTTCGGATGGAAATGAAGTGCACCATCACAACCCTCTAATATCACTTCTTTACTTTACAACTTCCTTACCCCTCTATCCTCACTTCTTTACTCTACAACTTCCTCAGAGTCGCACATTCAGATCAATAACTCTTCATAGTTCTATCTATCCATCTGTTTGGGTATTTATAACTTAACTCACTCGGTCCCTGACCATCATGTCATTTTTTAGGAATGATTAACAAGTCATTCGTCGAATCTTTCCCCGATTTTCCAAATTTTGTCATCAAGTGTGTCATCATCCACCTCCACCGCCTTTCGTCGATGCTTAAATGTTGTAATTATGATCTGATTTGACTACCACGTACTAAAAGTCGACAAGCATCGAGTCTTGTCTCTTAATCCTTATCCTGCTATTGTTTCGTTGATAGACCCAATGTTGTCAATGAATTCCCAACCTTTGATCATTCTCATCATTTCATCAATTTTTTTTTAGATTTACACTGTGCTATCCCGATAGGGTTTTGGCCGACTTCGACACCTTCTGATACTACTAATCCATTCAGATTCTCCTACCGGTTCTATGATACCTACATCCAACATTCGCTCTATTTTGGCTTTCACTCACTCCTTGTACTTGGGATTCAATCGATAAGGTCGTTGCTTTATCGGCTTCACATAAGGTTTCAGTGGAATCTTCATTTCGCCCAGTTCCTCATAAATGCCTTTCATTTCTGAAAATTTCATTGGGAACAGATCTTGGAACCCGTGTAGTAGATCAATGACTTTTGCGATTGTTGGATCATCCCAATAATCTCCTATGCTTGCGAACTTGGGATCTTCCTTCGACCCAATATAACCTTCTTGATGCGCAACGACTATTGAAACTTGTCGAAGGTAATATCTGGTGCTTTGGCATCCCGGCTTCCTTCCGACTCTGGTATATAAATAGCTCATGGATCATCCTTGTCATCTGGTCCTCCCGTCACATTGTAACACTCCAACAACATTTCTGGTGTCACAGTCCATTGTAATCCCATTGGTTTTTCCATCGGGACTGCTTCAAGTACCTTCTCCCGAATCTCCTGCAATGCGCTATGGATGAAGGGGTTTTCATCCGAGAAGATGAAAGTACGACTAAAGTTAATAGTTAACTCTTCCCACATAGTTGTTCTGTGTCGCATTTTTGCTGCGACGTACCAGTTTCGTGGTACCCCATCCAATGTATGGATGAACACATGGACCCATTCTTATTGTGGTCTCACTCCCCATGTGCTTTGACATTCCTCCAAGTGATCCCTTAGGTCACTCCTTCCATTGTATTTCCTTCCACAATATCCTTCAGTTTCGTCGAACCTGAATTCCATTAGCTATCGACATAGCGGCCAGTTTGTTATCGTCTACTTGTGTGTTTCCCACCATCGCGCTGGTGTAACCTTCAGTGCCTCCTCTAATGCCAGTAGTCTCTGCCTCTTTCTTCAAATTCGGTGATGAATTTAGTTAGATTAGGCAATCCTTCGTATGTTGGTAGTTCGCATACTTCTGTTGCCACCCATCTTAGCAACTGGGCGATGTGTGCAAACCTCCTGAATGATACTTCGTGTAGTCGATTCTTCCAATTCTCAAGTGCTTCGTCAAAATCTGACGATGCCGAGCCAATGCTTCGCCACCCCAATTATCCTTCGGCAATGGGATTAATGTAGTCCTCCAAGATGTTGTAAACATTGTCCCATCCTTCTATGAATTCGTCCCACATTGGCTCGACATAGCTCTGCCCTTCTGATGGATCCAATGGGGCAACGAACCTCATGTCGTTGTTCTGAAACGACATTGTGTGTTTCCTAAAGTTGATCACGGCTTGATTCTCCATTGCCCAGTCTATCCCTAACAACATTGGATAGGGGCTTGTGTTATCAACTATTTCTATCACGTCGAAATATGCATAGGTCTTTAGTCCCTCTATCTCGACTGGGATGTGACATAATCGACCGATGGGCGTGACCTTGCTCTGGTTCACTAGTCAAAGCTGTACTGGGGACCATGCCTGCTGTGGTTTCCCCATTGTTTCCCATGTCTATTTCGTCAAGATATTTACATCTGACCCCAAGTACAGAATAATGAAGTCAACATCGAATGCACCAATCTGTGCATTCATCCTCATTTCTCTTCCTGTCTTCTTCACATGCAGTCGATTTACTGTTCGAATTTGTCATCCATCCTCCTGTCAGTGTAGTAGGATGGCTATATTTGCTAGTGCATCTTGATATTTTGCCAATTCCAAGCAGCTTTCTAGGAGGGCGCTCAAGGTGTTGATCTTTTTTCCGTGAGTTCGTCATATCAAAGATAGATGACATCTCATAGGCAGGTTCTTTCTGGCTAATAGGTGGTTTCCTCATCCATCTCATTGTATCTTGCGCTTCTAAAAAGGTCTTCCTTTCTGCTTCCACATCAAATCGGACTTGTTTTCTCGCTGTTGGTCGAATACTCGACCGTGGCATGTCTTCCCCTGTCGCAACCCCTCCTCTGGCCACTACTGCAATGTTCATAGGTCGACTTCTTATCTCTGCTGAAATATTCTGCACATTTGGAGGTAGATTTTGATTTTGATTTGGATTTGGTTGAGGTTGGGGTGGATTTTTAGTTTTCCATTTCGCAATCAGCTAGGGACAATCCTCAACACTATGGTTCCGTGTGCTACAATAATTACACTGCGGGACCGGATTTAGGAAATATATTTGATAATGTCTGAATTTACCACAATTATAGAATATAACTGGTCCTTGACCTCGTCCAAAAGCTCCTCCCCGACCAACGCCTCCACCTAGACCTCCGCGGAATCCTCCTCTGAATCCTCCTTGTTGTTGGCCATATGGATGTTGGTTATATGGTGCAGGCTGATACTGCGGTTGGCCATACTATGGCGGGGGTTGACTACACAACGACTGTGGTTGGCTATAGTGGAGTTGCGGCTGGTTATATTGCTAATTGTAGTGCGATTGTTGCTTACTGTATTGTTGTTGCTGTTGTACCGGGGGTTGCTCCTCCCCCTTCACAAAATATGTATATGTGGTCCTTTCTTATAGCAAGTCATATGCCTTACAATCCTTCTCTTCGTTCTCGACTGATCGACAGAATTTGCAGAAAAGATTTGCCAGTTTTTACACCATATTCTGTAACTATACGCATTCTTCCGACCAATGCCCCCTCATCTGATAGATTCGACACCACGCCATTCCTCCCTGACTAAGTGGATTCGGTGCGCCAGACTGTAAATATTTGCGAAACTCTGTGCACTGGTCCTTATGATGCCCTTCTGATTTGCAGTGGGTGCACCATATTTCCTCGCACACTTCTTTTCCCTTCTTGATGTCTTGGAGTTGGATCGTCAGGTTTGCTAGCTGCGCTTGAATGTGGTTCATACCTAACCTTGTTTTTCCAACTTGTGAAGCCTCCAAATTCATTGCGATTTACAGTGCTTCTTCCCAGGATGCGATTTTCTGTTGCATTAGCGGCATACGAATGTGTGGCACTAAACCTGCGATGAACCATTCCTTGTGTTGTATGTCGCTCATCCCAAAACTTACTTTCTCCATCAAGGTTTTATATCGTTGGTCGAACTCCCACACTGATTAATTTATAAATTACTTGATCTCTTTCAGCTCTGTGATATATTGTGATTCAGATTTCAACTTCCTAAACTCATCAATCAGTCCTGCCCTGATCTGCGACAGTGTTTTCTCTGGACTTCCTGTAGATACTTGTATGAATTTCATAAACCAATCTAGTGCACGAACCCTAAAGGTCGTCTCTAGTTGTCCCTTCTTGATATCGTCATCTTGGACCTGCTTTACCGTCCATACCGCTTCGCATAAAAATAAATACTGCTCGGGATCCCCGGTCCCGTTACCATGGAAAATCGACATTTTCACGTCGTCACCTGCCATCCTTGGTTTCCTACTATTATTTACAGACCCATTACTCCTACCATTGTTCTGACACTTCGGACAGTATTGTGAAGAACTTATGTATCTTCCTCCAAAATTAGGCGTAGTGCGCAGAGTTGTGGGTACGTTGTAGCTTTGGGTATGTCCTTCTTCGACTTTAGGGGTAGCCTAGTCGCTTCCTTCATCACAGTAAGGTTACTTAGTCCCTTGTGGTCCTGTTTCGCAGTCCTCCATTTCGGTTGTTCTAGGAGACTCTCTCTCAATCTCATTCCTCCTCTTCTTCTCCGGCTGGAACCTCACCCCACTTCGCAGGGTACCACACTCTTCTACAGCTTCCCTTAGAATTCCATCGTAGCTCAGATCCATCTACCCCGCATCATTCTACCAGACCCGCATCCACGTGGTACCCATAGCCTCCACACACTGGGATTTACTCGTTGGAATTCATCTCCAGTATACCGTTTTCGCAGATAAGCATTTTAATCCACAATTTTAGAGACAGTAGAAACCTTCCTCTAGGTCCCTTGAAAAAATTCATTTTCATGTCGCTATATGAATTGATTGTGTCCATGACGAATTCAGTGATATATCCCTCCAGAATACTATCTACTCAGACTTCGACAGCTCTTGATGCCTTGTTATCCACTCGCTTCAATTGCTGGATCAATTCAGGTGTCCAATGCCTTCTTGTCGAACCACTCCTTGATCTCTGGTTTCGTTAGATGCCACATCATGTCCTCTCTTTTTCTCTTCGCACTACGGTCCCAACAATGGAACCATTTGTTGACACAGTTCTGTCGACAGGGGTTCACTCCGCGCTGTTGTCTACAAACACCAACCAAACACCCTTAAGCATCGGCCCATAAATGTTTTACTCTTTCCAGCAACACCCGTAGAGTGAGCGAGGTGTCACCCAAGATGTCTAAGGGGGGCTGTAGGAACCAAGTTTCCACAGTAGGGAGAAGACATGCGTTAACTCTTACTCAGTCGCTATAGAAACCAGGGATTTGTCTTCGCATTATACTAGCAATTCGAATGTGCAATATAACTCATATCGACCAACATTACCGATCAATAAAAAATCACAATCATAAGATATCATTCATAACATCATGACAAATGGGAAGCACAGAGTATAACTCATATTGACAAATATAAAACACAGAATAGAGACATAGCTGAACATCCTCATTCATTAACTCATCAAAAAGGACTGCAGAATGAACTTCGCAAATAACAATTCCAAGCAACTTAACACAGATTCATATATTCCAAGAAAAAATGCCGAAGGCAGACAAAATACATCAACTTATCTAATGATTCTTCAATCTTCCTTTGATGCCTATCTATTACAATTGTGTTTCTATTTATAGACGCCTATGGTGGTTACATGGTCCAAATGACCAATTCTAATTAACATGGACCAAAAATTCCGCTTTTGTCGGCTTCTTATCCATAGCAAATGGTCCTTTTCCTTTGCTGATTACCCCTTCGTCGCTGTCAGCTCCGCATCTTCTGGGATCTAACCCCGTGCCAACACTTATCACATCTTATCTTTATCTCTTGTGTTATCTGCATGGTCCACATGTGCCAGCTTAATTATCATATCAAATATACTAAGGAGTTTTCCCAATGATGTGATCATATTGTCCTACTATCGTTCCAAGTGTTATATGCTAAAGTAATTCACTCTAGAGGTGGCCAGTCTCTAGAGGAGACTTAATAGCTCAACCATGGTTAGTAGTACATCACACACCATACATGATTCGACATGTAAAGCATCACCTCAACACATGAGGATCTGTCTTGACACATAAGACCTTAGCCTTGACTAGCAAGATTATACAACATCATCACTTTGACAAAAAAAACACTTGCCTTAACACATGAAGCTTAACCATTCTTAAGTCCAAATCAAGATTCTTCTCCAAGTTTCCTGAGTCCAACTCAGGATCCTATAAGGCACTACCTTGACACATGAGGCTCAATATTGACACACAAGATTGAACTGGAGAAAGACTCATGATGTTGTAACTTTAACACTCCATCTCCGCAAGGGAGGCATTCTCTACAATGCCAAGCTTGTCTCAACAGTACCTATACTTTATCATGGATAGAGGCTTAGTCAAAATATCTACAAACTGCTCACCAGTAGCAATGTATTGAAGTCTTGCGACACCTCTCTGGACCATGTCTCTGATATAGTCACATACTTCATCTCATTTTGTTTCGATCTGTCATGAAACACAAGGTTTTCTTAGAGCTTAATGCAACTTTGATTGTCAGAGCGAATGACTATAGTCTCAAGTTTCTCACCGAACAACCCAACAAGTAGCTTCCTAAGCCACACAACTTATCGACATGCTACTAGCTGCAATATACCCTAGTAGTATTGAGAAGAGGTACTAGCTGCAATATACCCTAGGCGGTACTAGCTGCTTCTCAAGATTCTCGAAAGAGAATGACTGTAGTCTCAAGCTTCTCGGCAGGTGGTACTAGCTGCAATATACCCTGCTTCGAAAGGAGGATTTTTTAAATTTGTAATTATCAGTTATGTTTTAGTTTATGCACCTAATCATAAAAGTGAGTTGACAACTAGTGTCACTCTAGTTAGATTTAAGTTAGTGGTCAGTTTTAGTGTCATGCGAAAATTTTCTAAAATTAGCAATTTTAAAAATATGAGATATAAGTTATAAGAGGTTGAACCTTCATTGTAATAGTTAGGATGGGTAAGGAATAAAAGATTGTTATTTTTCCACTCTCATGTGTTTTCATGGCTTTTAGATCTCGTGAATGAATTAAAGTTTATTAGCTACATCATCTGGTATTAGATTTACTGAACACCATGGACTTTATTTTGAAAGGAATCCTATGAAAGAGGAAAAGAAGGTGAAATTTTCATGCTCCAAGTTGAAGGGTCACGCCATGATCTGGTGGGATAATGTGCAGAAGGACAACACAGAAAAGGGAAAAGACAAAATTAAGACCTGGAATAAGATGGAGAAAAATTACAAGAATTTTTTTTTCCTTTAGACTATGCACAAACCCTTTTTCCTAGATTTCATAATTTGAAGCAAAACCTATCCACCGTGGAGGAACTCACACATGAGTTTCTTTAGTTGTCAATACATGTGGATCACAACAAAACTGATGAGCAACTGGATGCAAGGTATGTGAATTGTTTGAAATTTTCTATTCAAGATGATTTGAGCATGCATAGGGTTCACAACATGGAAGAGGCATACCAATTAGCCTTAAAATCCAAGGAAAAGAAAAACCGACAATTTACTCAAAGGAATGGAGGGGAAAGGACAAGTACATTGTCTACCTCATGGGGTGGTTTTAACTATGGCAGATGTGAATCATCCCAAGGAGTTGAGAAAGAAGAATATGCTTGACAAGATAACTTGAATCAAACACGAGGAAGAGGATTTCATAGGGGTATATGTTACGGTGGTCGCAGAGGAAGACCTTATATGTGTTTTAGGTGTGGTGTAGAGGGCCATCGAGCAATTGAATCCCCAAGTTATAAAATGCAAGTGACGAATCAAGGACACCAACCTATTTTAAAATTGGTCCAAGATGAGAACGAAGATGAAGGAGATGAATCTGAAGTCCCATCGGATATGGCGGAGAATCTCATGATACAGAGTTCAATGATGATTCCTGAAAAAGAGCAAAGAAAACATAGCAGCAATGAAGATTCATTGCTACTGACAAATATTTTTTGATCCAGGTGCACTTCCGGCGGAAAGGTATGCCAAGTTATTATTGATAGTAGTAGTTGTGAAAAAGTGGTTTCCAAAGGGATGGTAGATAAGTTGAAATTATGTTGTGAAACACATCCTGATCCTTACCGAATTGCATGGTTCAAAAAAGGGAATGAAGTCCATTAATAAAAGATGTTTGATCAAGTTTTCCATCGGTAAGAATTATAAAGATGTAGTATTGTGTGATGTCATTCTGATGGATGCATGTTATTGGGGAGGCCTTGGAAATATGACAGAAAAGTCAAGCATGATGGAGAAAAGAATACCTACACCTTTTTGAAGGATGGATCAAAAGTTGTCTTATTGCCCCATTAGGATGAAGGGAAAGCTAAGAATATATTGTTAGGAAGAGAATTTGTTAAGGAAATTAAGGCAAGTGGATTCTGCTATGCATTAATACCGCAAAAAGGAGTCAAGGAAGGCATACCAATACCTTCTGAATTGGCCAAGGCACTAGAAGAATATGTTGATGTTATCCTTGATAAAATACCATATGGTCTTCTACCAAAGAGGGATATTCAACATCACATTGATCTAATCCTAGGATCATCTTTACCTAATCAAGAATCCTATAGGATGAGTCCTACACAACATGTAGAGCTCAACCGACAAGTAACAAACCTTATAAAGAAAGGTCTAGTAAGAGAAAGCATGAGTCCTTGTGCTGTACCAGCATTTTTAACTCCAAAAAATGGTAATATGTGGAGGATGTGCATATATAAAAGAGCAATCAATAAAATTACCACCAAATATCGGTTTTCTATACCGCGCTTGGGAGACATGATGGATGTTCTAGTCGGATCTAAGTATTTTAGTAAAATTGATTTCCACAATGGATACCACCAGATTCAAATTCGCGAAGGGGATGAATGGATAACTACTTTCAAGACCAGTGATGGACTATATGAATGGATGGTGATGCCATTCGGGATATCTAATGCACCTAGCACCTTTATGAGGTTGATGAATATCTTGCTTTGACCTTATATTGGTAAGTTTGTTGTCGTTTATTTTGATGACATTCTAGTTTTTAGTAACAACAAAGAAGATCACTTGAAACATTTAAATATTATATTGGATGTGTTAAGAAAACATCATCTAGTTATGCAAACATGAAGAAATGTAGGTTGTTGCAAGAATGTTTGGTATTTATGGGTTTTGTCATCTCAATAGAAGGATTCAAGATGGATTCAGAGAAGGTCGAAACAATTTTGGAGTGGACTAGTCCTAGGAGCATAATAGAGGTAAGAAGTTTTCATGGCTTGGACACCTTTTACCAGAAGTTTATTCAAAATTTTAGCAGCATTATAGCACCCATAATAGATATAACCAAAAGAACGACATTCAAGTGGACCAATGAAGATGAGGAAAGTTTCAAGTTTCTAAAGAAGAAGGTAACTAAGGCACCCATATGAGCCTTACCAGATTTTGATAAAGTGTTTGAGGTAGATTGTGATGCCTCACATGTACGCATTGGAGATGTACTTAGCCAAGTAGGTAGACCAATTGCATTTTTTAGTGAAAATTTTAATGAGGTAAGAAATAGATACTCCAAGTATGATGTAGAAGTTTATGTAATTGTGAAAGTATTGCAACATTGGAGGCATTATTTAGTGCCGAAAGAGTTTGTGTTATTTACAGATCACGTTGCATTAAAGTATATAAAAACCCAAAAGAAATTGAATAGTAGAAATGCAAAATGGGTCTCTTTCTTAAAAGGATACACCTTTATTATGAAGCACAAATTAGGAAGATAGAATCAGGTTGTTGATGCTTTGAGTCAGCGCATTGTTCTTCTGACAACCATGGAAAATCAAGTAATTGGGTTTGCTGCATTGAAGGATCTCTATGCATTTGATAACAATTTTGGGGAGATTGTGAGATAGTTTAAGAATATAGTTGTTGGGAACATGGGTATTATTCAGGGTGAATATTTTTTTCAAGATGGCTACCTCTTCAAAGGAAAACAACTATGCATTCCAATTGGTTCTATGAGAGAAAATATTATTAGAGAACTTCACAGTAGTGGCTTGGCAGGACATTTTGGGAACGATAAGACACTAGCCTTAATCGAAGATAAATATTACTAGCCAAAGATGAAAAAGGATACAACTAGGTATGTGGCACGGTGCAGTATTTGTCAAATGGGTAAGAGACACTCACATAATACAAGGTTGTACATGTCATTACCAATTCCCACAGACCCATGGACAGATATGGCCATGGAATTTGTGTTAGGGATCCCAAACACACAACAAGGTAATGCATTAGGGGAATTTTGAGGTCGAAAATGACCCTCCTAAGAGATATAATAAAATATTACAAGTTAGGCATTTTGTGGGGGAGGTATATTCACAACTCACCTTTTACACTACAATCAATGTATGTTGATGTATTTGTAACTTCAGAAGTGTTAGTCACCCTATATGTCAATTAATTACAACTAACACACAGGATGCTCAATATAAATTGTCAACCCAGGGAAGTCTTGTATCTCAATGGCAATAAGCACAATCTATGCATAAACATTTCAAGTAGTTGATTAACTAAATCGAGATAATAATCCTACCTATCTACTTAGCCAAACTCATTCCATAAAGAAAAATAATCTAACTCATACATCTAGGAATTCAAAGTACAACTACCTTCCTACATAAATCAACCTAGCAACAGTTACTGATCTAAGAATAGAATTGAACTAGATTACTTTTGCAATAAGTTAAAACCTATAATTATCAAACTAAAGTATTCAATCTTTACCAAAATGATTCATCCAGCAGCTACTGTTACTCAATCACAATCTGCCTAATCTAATGAATTCACCATAAACTAAACATAAGCTTGAACTCTAAATTGATAAATATTGGAAATCCTAGAAAGCATAAATGACTGAAAGAGATTGAAGCTGATTTTGGCTGTAACAACTGATTCTAACACACCATGCATCAATTGAACTATCCTACATAGTCGACTGTCACACCACACAGTTGCAACTATTCAGGATGTAATGATAAACTACCAGAAAAGAATGCAATTATAAAATCTGTTGCAGCTAATCAATAATCATGCCTAATGCGATTCCACACCACACAACATAAATAAATTAAACTACCTACTTAAATCGACAATCTATGTGAGAAAGCAGGCCCTGGCCTTCTAACAGAGACGCTGCGAACTACCACGAATTAAGACACAAAAACATGAATAACTCTGCTCTTCATTAAAAAATAGTAATCCACAGTCTCAGCTCTCTATTACAGCCTGTACAAAATGATAATTAACCAACCCCAGACTCTGAAAGCCTTCCCATATTTATACATGAAAAATACAGTTCGTGATCCACTAATGTCGCGCAACAATGAAGATCTATGATCTTCATGCTGCGGAGTTACAACTAAACTGCTACATCCCTATTGAATGAGGCCGTTGAAACAAGAAAGATGTTGTTACTCAGGCAATCAATGGATCAACGGATTAACCAATTGGGGAGGCATCCTGTTTGTTGCAACAATGCTCTGTTTCAGTGAAGACTTGTTACAGCTTCACGTGGAAAGATGAACTGTCCCTTTTAATATGTGGAATTGAATCTTGAAGAGTATCAACTGGCACCACGTGTGATTCTTTCCCAAGGAATTGCGGCTGATACACCTGTGCTTTGATCTTAACTTAATGAAATCAACACAAGTTAGCATAAATCGAAGGCTACAATTCATAACCATAACAATCTTAGGCATTAAATAAATGAAGCAATAAGGAATTATACCTTGTTTGGATTGCTGAGTGATCTGGAAGAAAGGCATGTATATGGTTTATAAAAGTAGGGTGTAACAGGGAAAAATGACGAAATAGGTGTGGTAAAAAAGGGGCATTTCCAGGTCCCAACAGGAAGATATTCACTTGTATATTGTATGTATTACATTTGTACTTTATTGTATCCCCGACAGAGATGTCTTATTCCTCTGATCGGAAGTGTCGTCATTTGTATTCTATTGATGTACCTCCAACGGAAATGTTTGTTCCTCCGAGTCGGAGAAGTCATTATTGTGCTTTAGTCATGTAAAGTCATTGAGGTGAGTCATGTAAAGTCATGGAGGTCCATCCTCCCATGTATGACAGCGCATTAGACCCCGGAGTAGTGTCACAAGTTATATTGTAAGTGTCGTAACTTATACTTGATGGGTTATTAGACCACCTTGGTGGGGTCGGCCCTGTATGAGTCATGTGGGTTAAAGGGTTATTAGAACACCCTAGTAGGGTCAACCCAGTCAACATTATGTTAAGTGGTTAAGTTGGGGCTGACCTAGTTGAGTAAAGGTCAAGTGAAAGTAAAATTATAAATAGAGAGCGTGACTCTCTCATTTGACACATTCACTCATTCACTCACTTTGCATTAGTGAGAGAGAGGAGGAGTGCGCACAAGTGGAGGAGGAGTAGCTGCTGCAAACATTTATCTTTTGGGGATTCATCTTGGTGATCTTTGTATTGGTGCTTATTCTATCTCTAAGGAAGTTGCGGGGTTTTTCACCTTCTTGGTTTTCCCCAATGAAATGATTTGTGTCTCTTGTCTCTTGTTTCTTGTGTTTGATATGTTGTACATGTTGTTCTCTCAGTTAAGATCCTAGATCATATTGAATTAAATGTTGAAAAACTAACATGGTATTAGAGATATCCTGAAGGAAGTCATTGTATGGCATTTATGACATTTGTTGCGCTTGCGACAAATTGGAAGCTAGGGCTTGATATAGTAAAAACTAGTCATCTTGGAACTTTCGCTATAAATCCATTTCTGCGAAGGTTCAGGATATGAAACTTTTTCAGGTCGAATATAACATCCCCATGTACCTTGTTTCCGAAGCACAACATATGATTCACTGTAATTTCTGTTTTATGATCCATACAATTTAGGGTTTCTGCCTCTTCCAGATCTCAGTCATAAACAAGTGACCTAGGAAAAAAGGTCACAACTTGGGCTAGGAAGATCCAAATGAAATCATGTAAAAATAGTTAATAAGGGAATGGAATGTAGTTTCACAGGTCTGCTTTTCAGAGGCCGAAGTTGAAACAATGACACATGGCACTCCGTACAAGTTCGCTATACTGTTTCATCCCATAAACAGGTCATGTTGCGACATTTGGCATATCTCTCTCTCAGAGAATCCATTTGAGGTCAGACCTGTGAGGTTGGAAAGATGACAGGTCAGGCTACCACAAGCCAAAGTTTTAGACCTTGTGGATCCAAAATTTCAGAGGTGCACCAGAAACAATAAGGCACATATTTCTGTGAAATAGAATTGGATTCTGAGCATTCTCATTTTTGGCTTGTCACTATTATGGGAAATTAGGGCTTTTGACAGAAGTGGAATTTTGGAGCGATCTCAGCATAGGATTTCTCTCCTCAGCAAAATCAAAATTTAGAGACCAAGATCAAAGTTTTTAGTTGGGTAGAACCCCAGGATCTATCAAACCTTAGTTCGAGATTTTGACCAGAAAACCAGAATTTGACAGAAGCTGCAGATCCGAAACTTTCAAAGTCAATTTTGAGGGGTCAAATTTTGGAGATTTCAAAATTGAAGTATACCAGCTTGATTAGCTCAGCAAGGCGCATCTTTTGATCCAATCAGAAGTTTGAAATTCAAAGTTTGAATTTTTAGGGTTTCTCTGACAAACCCTAGTCCAACTCCAAATCCAGTTTCAGCAAATCAAAGTGGATTGAGTTAATCCTATAAGAGAATGAATTGGACACCTGCATAAGTGAAGAAGTTCCAGTTCCAGAGGAAGATGAGGCTAATGCCTTACTTAAGAATGCTACAAGCAATCTCGACAGGTATGACTTGAGGAGATATAGGTATGTTTTAAAATTTGTTCATGATTAAGTTTATGATATGTTTGTCTTCATATTATTGAGGTTAGTAACAATATTGATTAATTTTAGACTTGTCTTATCACCCTAGTTAAAGTGTGAATGCATGTGAATGATAGAAGACATTCATTGATTAGCGTTATGACACTTATGATTGTACTAATGCACTGTGGTGTTGTATGAGGATGATGTTGTCCGCTAACATGAAAGGTACATCAAGAAAGACAAATCAAGTACTAGATCAAGAACATATGACCATGGAGACATGAAGACAAAGACTCATCCATAGTCATGGATCACATAGAAGCTCTACTTACGAGGTATGTATAATTTGGTTCTACAATAGTTAACTTATGAGTTATGTAGGTTACTAGCACAAGTCATTGAAGAGAACAAGAAGACATTATGTGGGTATGTTAGATATATCTAGCAAGCATGATCATCCAGGTATGTTTTTCCTATATCAAGTTAGAATCCTACCTTGTGTTAGGATCTTATATAAGTATACCTTTTGTATAATTGATAATGAAGTTATAAGTTTGAGTAATCATGGGGTTATGCATATTATGCTTCTTAGTTTGATTAATGATATGAAAAACTAGAAGAGTCCTATGGTCAAATAAGAATATGCTTGAGTAAAAGAAGTACTCCCTGAAACCTTGAATACTAACACTTATGATAAATTACCTGTGTATGAAATGATCATGACCATACATGTTAAGATTATTTAGAATCATAATTTTTTGATAGTATTAATATTATACTAATGAATGTTTGATTATGTATGAGATCTTGAGGATGACACAATGATGACACTAGTGCACACTCAAGCATGCATAGTGGTCCAGAATGGATATACGTTCAAATAATCCAAGAAGAAAAGATCAAGAGGGAGCACACTCCATTTTTTCCTGCAAGGAAGCAAAGATCAAGAGGGAGCACACTCTAGTAGTTCCTGCAAGGAAGCAATGCTTGAGAGGGAGTCCACCCTACAACCAAACAAAGATAAGTATTTTAATTGTCATTTCTTGTATATATGATTACTTAAATGATGTTGTCCAGTCATGTACATACTTACGTTCCTAGATTTAGGATGTGTATTATGCATATTAGAAAAGTTGCATTAATGAACAAGATACTACTAATATGCAAGTAATGGGTAAGTGGCCTATGGTACTGTACAACATTCCATTGCTATTTATCTAGAATGAAACCTCTTTGCTAACATGTTGGGAGTTGTGCACACTCTTAACAAATGTTCTGGTAGAGATGGAAGGCATCTAGAAAGTTACCGTGTGAATACGGGATATGGATAAATGTTGTATTCAAGCATTGGCTAAGATAATTGCATGACTATATGACATATGTCTTTATGCATATGAATATGTTTTTGAAAAATATGAGAAGTTTCTAATCATGCAATTGAATTTGACTTGTAGGAAAGATCGTGTACAATCACATACAAAAGAAGGACAACAACATTTGTTCTAGCAACGAAGTTCAAGAAAACTATCTATTAAAGATATTGAAGAATCTAAAGTTCTCAGGATCCAGGATGCAGTAATGGAAGGATGCCATGATCAAGGAGTACTAGTCAATCATGAAGAATGATGTTTGGGATGTGGTCCCAAGACCAGAAGGGAAGTCTGTTGTGAATTCCAAGTGGATCTACAAGATCAACCATGCTGCAAATGGTAGCATAGAGAAATACAAGGCAAAGTTTGTGGCTCATGGCTTCTCCCAGAAAGAAGGGATAGATTATGAAGAAAATTTTGCACTTGTAGCTAGATACACTTCCATCAGAACAGTACTTGCTCTGGTTGTAGTGATGAATTGGAAGATACACTAGATGGATGTCAAGACAACTTTCTTAAATAGTGTAGTCGAAGAGGAAGTGTATGTGGAGCAGCCACTCGGTTTTGAGACACATGACAGGGAGTCATATGTGTGCAAATTGAAGAAATCCTTGTATGGCTTGAAGCAAGTACCCAGGACTTGGTACAGCAGGATAGATAGTTTCCTGTCCAGTTTGGGCTTTACTAAGAGTAAAGCGGATTCCAACCTTTACTACAAGGTTGAGGAAGGAAATCTAGTGATACTCTTACTGTATGTGGATGGCCTGTTTGTGACAGGTGAGGATAGGTTGATTGCCGACACGAAGAGGAAGCTTGATGTCGAGTTCGAGATGAAGGACTTGGGTATGATGCATTACTTTGTAGGTATGGAGGTGTGACAGAGTGCAGATGGAATCTTCCTTGGACAATGGAAGTATGCAGTAGAGATCCTCAAGCAGTTCAGGATGATGGAATGCAAGGCCATGGAAACACCTATGGCATCAAACCTGAAGCTATTGAGTGATGCTTCTTCAGATTCGGTTGATGCCACAATGTATCATTAGATGATTGGGTCCTTGATGTACCTGACGAACACGAGACCAAATATTTTCTTTGCGGTGAACACCTTGAGCCAGTTTTTGACAGATCCTAGACATGTCCACCTGATTGTTGTAAAGCATATTCTGAGGTACCTGAAGGGTACAATTGATTATGGGCTCAAGTATGATGCAAATCAAAAGTTTAACTTAGAGGGTTATGTTGATTCAAAATGGGCATGCAGTGCTGTAGATAGGAAGAACACTTTGGGGTGCTACTTCAGTATGGAATCAGGTGTGATCTCTTGGTTTAGCAGGAAGCAATCCCGTGTAGCACTGAGTACAACCGAAGCAGAGTATGTCACATCTTGTTCGGCTAGTTGTCAGGCAGTATGGCTAAGGAAGCTACTGTATGATTTATTTGATCTCCAGTTGGATGATACTTGCATTTATTGTGACAACCAGAGTTGTGTGAAGCTGTCAGAGAACCCGGTGTTCCATGACAGGTCGAAGCACATCGAGATCAAATATCACTATATCAGGGATATGGTGCAGAGAGGAGCAGTGAAGCTCCTGTATGTTGCGATGGACGAGCAGATTGCAGATGTGTTGACCAAACCACTAGCCAGAGTGAAGTTTGAGTACTTCAGAGAGAGGCTTGGTGTTCTTCAGATAGAAGATACTTCAAGGAAGAAGTGATGGGACACATTTTCAAGAGCCATTCCAATCATGGTGGTAGGAGGATCCTTCCCATGGCTGTGGATGTAAGTGTTGTGTGATGAGCATCGGGACGATGCTCCGGATGATGTTCTGCATGATGATGATCAGGATAATCATATATGATGATATGCATCAGGTGGATGCTTTGCATGATCAGTTGGATCATGTGTGATGATATGCATCAGGTGGATGCTTTGTATGATCAGTTCGATCATGTGTGATGAGCATCCTAGATGATTGCATTAGGATGATGCTATGATGATGATATATATGATCATGTGCGATGAGCATCAATATGATGCTCCAGATGATGTGCATCAGGATGATGTACTATATGATGATCAATATGATCATGAGTATCAGGTTGATACTCCGTGGCCATGGACAGATTGTGCAAGTAACATAGAAAAGATCCTGGGATATCCAATAGTTTGAGCTCGGATACTCTTTCAAGGTTTTGCTACAGGAGACATGTAATCAGTCCTGGATATCCGATAGGTTGAGTTGTGTGCTTGTAAAAGTCCTGGGATTCTCTTTAGAGATCTTGCAGGTTGCAAGACACTCTTTTAAGGTTTTTCCTGACCACATGTAAAGGATCCTGGGAGATCCGATAGTTTGAGGTCGGATACTTTTTCGAGGTTTTGTGGTGGTCACATGTAAAAGATCCTGGGAGATCTGATAGTTTGAGCTCAGATGCTCTTTCGAGGTTTTTTTGACGCACATTCCGCAGGATGGCCAGAGATGTTGAAGTCCTACAGGAGGCTAGGCATACAACCAACATGAAAAAGGGCTGGCTCTGTAGAAGTTCCTATGATGAGAATATTTGAGAGGTAGCACTAGTGGTCGAGATGACGAGTACATAAGCAGTGACAATGATGCTCTGTGATCCAGTGACGATGATCCAGCTCCAGAATTGAAGACTTGTGCCTTTATGTTTTGATGACCCGTGTCAAGAGAATACCTTCCTAGTTAAGAGGGAGTGTTGATGTATTTGTAACTTCAGAAGATATTCACTTGTATATTGTATGTATTACATTTGTACTTTATTGTATCCCCGATGGAGATGTCTTATTCCTCTGATCGAAAGTGTCGTCATTTGTATTCTATTGTTGTACCTTCGATGGAGATGTTTGTTCCTCCAGGTCGGAGAATTCATTATTGTACTTGAGTCATGTAAAGTCATCGAGGTCCAACCTCCCATGTATGACAGGGCATTAGACCCCGGAGTAGTGTCACAAGTAATATTGTAAGTTTTGTAACTTATACTTGATGGGTTATTAGACCACCTTGGTGGGGTCAGCCCTGTATGAGTCATGTGGGTTAAAGGGTTATTAGACCACCCTAGTGGGGTCGACCCAGTCAGCATTATGTTAAGTGGTTAAGTTGGGGCCGACCTAGTTGAGTAAAGGTTAAGTGAAAGTAAAAGTATAAATAGAGAGTGTGACTCTCTCATTTGACACATTCACTCATTCACTCACTTCGCATTAGTGAGAGAGAGGAGGAGTGCACACAAGTGGAGGTGGAGTAGCTGCTACAGACATTTATCTTTTGGGGATTCATCTTGGTGATCTTTGTATTGGTGCTTATTCTATCTCTGAGGAAGTTGCGGGGTTTTTCACCTTCTTGGTTTTCCTCGGTGAAATGCTTTGTGTCTCTTGTCTCTCGTGTTTGATATGTTGTACATGTTGTTCTCTCAGTTAATATCCTAGATCATATTGAATTAAATGTTGAAAAACTAACAATGTAACTATGGTTAAGTTAAATTGAAAAGATCTCTAAAATAAAATCAATAAAAATCATTCTTTGATGTGACTAAAAGTAGGGGATGGTGTGAAGAACCTGCAATAATTAATTAATGCAAATACACGAGATATCAGAAATAAGAGAACTCCAAATCACTTTTATATTGATCACAGACCACTTCGAGGGGGAAACCTCCTTTGAGAAAGCTCAATACAATTAACTTCATGGTTCCTTCAATGACCTCAACACACACTTATATACTAAGTCTATGCCCAATACTATGAGTCAAAACCATGGGACATATAATACTACGGGACGACTTACAAAGCATATGCATCCAATACTATGGGTCAATAATATGGGCTAATATAAACTATGGATCAACAAATACTACGGGACGACTTACAAAGCATATGCGTCCAAGACCAATATGCTAACATAGTAAAGAGAAGGGTTGACATGGGTTCCTAACATCCCCTCTCCCTTAGAAAAAGCCTTGTTCTCAAAGATTTGGTTGGGGAAATTGCTGCAGAATTTGAAGGAGTGGTTCCCTAGTAGCATCCTCGGGTTGCATTTCGAGCCACTAACGCCTTTAGAGTGTCAGGGAGGATTGCTTGAAAGGCTGTAGATGAAGAAGAACTCTATCAGCTGCATGGAAAGTGCGCTCAGAACGGTGTTGATCGACTTGTTGTTTCAGTCGAATTCTGGCCATGTGAAGATTGATCTGCAGAATGAGAAGAATCTGATCGCGGTTTTGAAGAACCGAGTCAATTTCTTGAACTGGGGAGCTACTAAGGGTGTATGGAAGAAGAACTGGCAGTGTCTGTCCATAAACTTCTTCATATGGTGTCCTTTGAGATGTGGTATTGTACCACCAGAGCACTTCTAGGAAATCCATAGAAATAGTTGGCCAAAGCTGTGTAGGGATGGGCAAGGGTTTGAGCAATCCCGAAAGGAGTGTCGTTTCACCCTTGTTGACCTGGAAAGTATCACAGCCAGCCACCATCTGTTGAAATGTCATTTTCAGTCCCTGCCAAAAGAAGTTACATTGTTCCCGGTCATACATTTTGAAGAACCCAGAGTGCCCTGCTGATGAAGAAGCATGGAGTGCATAGAAGAGATAGCCCTGTTGAACATATTGCAACCAATTTGGAACAAGCAGAGAAAGAGCTGTAAGAGAAACTAGGTCATCAATTGTGCAAGAAGGAGCATCTGCCACCATATTGTCCTTACCCTTCTTGTAAGTGATCGCATAGGGATAACCCATGAGTTGGATAACCCATTTCAGGTGTGTTGGGGAGGAGACCCATTGTTCCAGAAAATTTTCCAGACTCTGGAGATCAGTCTTGATGCAGAAATAATTCCCTAATAGGTATGGCTGCCACTTCTGTACTGCATGCAAAATAGCCATCACTTCCTGCTGAGAAGTAGATGCGACTAAATTCTTACCAGAAAGGTCTCTTGAAGGCGGCAAGCTCATTGGTTTAGCAAAGACACCTGCATATCTATCCAAGGAAGTAGTGGAGACTGCTGATGGGTTCATCTGAATGGAATGGAGCTGAGCGATGACACCATGTGAATTCTTCTTAAGGATTTTTTCCAGGTGATGTGAACTGATGATGTGGAGAGACACTGGTTGTAATCCCATTAATTTGTGTTGTGCTCCATTGATTGAAAACTGCATCCAAAGTTCAGCAAAATGCCATAAGATGGGGCCAAGTGTGCATAACCATTGAACGCTCAAAACCACATCACATCCACCTAAGGACAAGGAAAACATGTCAGAGCGCAGGTTATAATCTTCCATAGAGATACGCACATTGTGACACTTCTCCTTGCAAGGTAAGGTGCCCCCATTGGCAACCATGACTTCAAAGTTGGAGCAAGGATGGACAAAACAATCAGCCTGTTTGGCAATCTGAGGGTCAATGAAGTTATGAGTGCTACCAGAATCAATGAGTATGGTAAGAGGGAACTTCTTGAAGTATACCCTGACCTGCATTGTTTGTGGAGTTGTGACGCCGGTTACAGCATGGAGAAAGATCGCGGGTGGGTCGTCCTGAGATGGGATGTCAACAGGCAGGTGTTGAATGTCAACCTAATCATCTATTGTATATGGAGCTTCTTCACCAAGTTCAGAGGCAGGCAGAGAATCCACATTCAAGAGATAGAGCTTTTGTTGAACACATCTATGTCCCCGAGTGAATTTCTCATCACAATTATAACAAAGTCCTTTTTCTCGGCGTGTCTGCACCTCGGTTTCAGACAAATGCTTGATAGGAGTTGGTTGAAGAGCTGGCGGGATGGGAGGTCGTTGAGAACCCATATTTTGGAAGGGAACAAAAGTGGGTTTGGAGAACTATTGGGATGCAAGCTTGTCTTCTGCCAACCTAGACAAACCTAGGACTTCCATCATTGTGTTGGGACAGAACATTTTAACCTCTGACTGGATTTCATCCTTAAGACCATTGATAAAACAACTCCTGTAAAATTCATTAGACAATCCTTCTATGTGATTGGCGAGTTTTTCAAATTCTGTCTAATACTCTCTCACTGTGCCAGTTTGGTGAAGTTTAGTGAGTGCTCCTGTGAAGTCGTCAAAATCACTAGGACCAAATCGTGGCAAAAGGAGTTGGCAAAAATCTGTCCAGTTTGGCTCGGGATGAGCTTTGATGTACCAATGGTACCATTGAAGGGCTTCTTGTTCCAAATGAAAGGATGCAAGTGGCACTTTTTGGACATCAAAAGTATTATGCATATTGAAATATTGTTCTACGCGGTATATCCATCTAGTCGGATCAGTACCATTGAAGCGAGGAAAATTAAGCTTTGGTCCACGAAAATTGTTGGAATAAGAGAACCCGGTGGCTGCTAAAGATTCTGGCTGTCGGTTATTGTTCATGGTTGAATGCTAAAGATGGAGGCTGAGAAATTTTTCATCCAGATCTTGGAGTTTGGTTTGGATGGCTGCAAGTGCTTCCTCCATGGTTTTTGCTGCGCGAGTGACAACCACAACCAAGAGTTTTTTTTTTTGGAAATGGATAGAAAAAAACAAACAAAAGCTTATTTAGTAAAGGAAGATTTGGATTTGGAAAAAACTCGAATGGGTAATTGGGATTTGACTAGACTTTGGAAACTTTCTAATGGACAGGGAAGCAAAAAATGGGGATTTCAGAAGCGAGGTGAAAGAATGAGAAAATTTGGTAGAGAGGGACAAAGAAGCAGAATTAGGAAAGGAACACGATGGCACAATTTGAAGGCGTTTGGGTGAAAATTGAAGGAGTATGGCAAACCCTAAAAATAGACAAATGTGGGATTTCTGGTCTTGGGAAGTGGAATTTGGGATAGGGTCTTCAGGAATGAAATATGCAGAATGGAATTGCAGGGATGTCAGTGAAGTATCAGGGAAAATAGAGTTGAAACAAGGGAGATATGGCCGAAAAATAGAATTTTATACAGAATGGACGAAAAGCAAATTTTTTTTTTTTTAATTTTTAGAAATGGATCGACAATAGTAGCACGGAAGGGATCCACAACAGATGGATCTGCAATGGCGTGGAAGGGATTGAAAATGGCTGGATCTGAAACGACGACTGGATCTGGAGCGCATTTCAGATAAATATGAAATGGCTGGATCTGGAGCGGAAGTGATCGGCAACAATTCAGCTAAAAATAGATATGGACCCTCGGTATGTGCGGCTTCCTATCGGTTCAAGGGATTCATTTGACCACCAATGCTGTTAGACGGCTTGCGTATTGGGGAAGTACCCCTCACTCCATGGCTCAGGTAAAACTGATAACCGCTTTGCCACAAACGAAAGCTCTTGGTTTACCTCACAGGTGGGAACTAGTCAATCAAGTAGGGGTCACTGCCCTTTTCGCTGGCAGGTCCTCTCAATGGACCAGCTACTTTGGGGTTCCTATGGTACTCTTGTTTGGATATCCACATCATCTTTTTCAGGATCTTGTATGCAATTAGGGTTTGCATGCAAATTCTAGGGTTTGCATGCACTTTGCATGCATCCCAGTCACTAGGTTGATGCCTCCAGCACCTTAGCCACCTTATTCTAACACCCGGGAGCCACTTACTTCAGAGTTTTATCCCTCCTAGTCAGGAAGGCGCTCACTTCTCACCTACTTCCAGAGAAGGGCACACTTCTTCACCTACCACTACAGTTCCACTTCAGTTACACTCAGTTAGCTTCGATTCTCCTTGATTTAAGGCTAGTTTCACTCCCGACTGACTGTTTCACTTTCGTTGGACCTCCAGATTGACTAGATGACTTTTTTTTACTTCAGTTAGCCTCCCATGCCCCCTCCACTGAGCCCACTTCCCTATATCAGTGCTGCACACTTCAGTTACACATGTTACACTCAGATTGACACCTGGATGACTGGTTCTTGTGCATTGATGACCACCACTGATTGATGATGAGGAATCCTAGTTGGAGTCAAGCTACTTCATTCAGTAATTCGAATGACCTCCTTAGGCAATTTAAATTGCTCAGTTATTGTCAGATTATTGTATTGTAATTATTCACCCTTATTGGGATATTGAGCACTGTGCATGTTTTACACAGTTTTACACCATATTTTCTATGTTCATTTGTTGTGATTGATTTGCTTGTTCATCAGATCTGCTGTGACTAATTTTACATGGTATCAAAGCCATTGCAGGGACAAGATCTCTTTTCTACAGGTGTTTCTACAAGAAGATTTGAGTGAATTTGCTCAAAAATTACAAAAAAATTTGGCATGAAAGATCTCAAGGGCATTCGCTGCTGTGCATGCAAAGCTTGAAAATACTTCCAATACCACTCCAGAAGCTTGAGTTTCCACATAAATCCTGGATCTGATACATTGGACCCATTCAACATTGCTTGATCTCCAATCCCAGGTGTGATGCAACTCTAAAAGGGTGGATTGTTCGACCTCATTGTTCTTGGTTTTATTGTGATTTGCAAGTTATTGTTTCCATCAATTGCATTCGCTACCTTGCCCTTGCAAGCTTCTCTACATCAGTGTGCACTTGCTCCTAGCAATGGAATACTCTTCTTCAAAGCCTATCCTCACCCCATTCAATTATTTTGATTGGAAAGATGATATGGAGATCATATTACGTTCAAAAGGTCACTACCGAGTCACTCTTGGTCTTGAATTGGAGCCAAACAACTTGTCAGATAGAACCAAACACTACAACAAGCTTGATGAAGCTTATGGTCTTCTTTGTCTCTCCATCTCCAAATATCTTCACTTCCATCTCAGCGGATTGAAGACTCCAAAAGCTATATGGGAGCAACTTGAAACACTATTTGGCAAGCAGGCTAAGCTTAGGGCTTTTCAATTAGAGAATGAATTGATTGCCCTTAGTCTTGAGAATTTCGATACCATTAATGAATTCTTCACAAAATTCAAGAACTTGAACTTGAAGTTGAAGAACAGTGGAGTTATCAAAGAGGATAAACAATTGATCCTCTCCATTCTCAGCAAGCTTGGTAAAGATTATTCGGTATTTGTCTCTACTTTCAATTCCGGTCAGCTAACTACCCCGAATTGGAAGATGCCTACCTTGAATGCCTTCATTGAGTCCGTCACAAAAGAGCATGACAAGTTGATTCAAATGGGGTCCATAAGCTCCAAAGATTCAGCCCTATATGTTCAAGGACCCAAGATCTCGAATGGTAAATGAAATCAAAAGAAGGAGAAGCCCAAATTCGAACCTCACAAGCAAAGAGAGAAAGGCAAACAGATGGATGCACCATCCAGTTCAAAGTTCAAGCAAAATGGCAAAGAAGGTAACCAAAAATATAAATGTACTTATTGCAACCATGGTTTTCATCCTGAAAGTTCATGTATGAAGAAGACTATAGATCAAATGGCCCTCCTTTTGGAAAAGAACAACATAACTCTTCCTGACGGTGCAAGGAAGAAGGATAGGAATGATGATCATGAAAGAGGACAAGCACTCATGGCAACTGTTTCGAAGCCCACTACTCTATTGATAGATTCGGGTGCATCGAATCATATGGCTGCAAATATTAATTCTTTTTCTTCATTCGATCCAAACAGCTCCATCCCCATCCATTTGGGAGATGACTCAAAAATTTCTTCAAAGGGAAAAGGTATGATTCATGTAGATCATGGAAGCTTTCAGAATGTTCTCTATGTGCCTTACTTGGCTTCAAATCTTCTTTCTGTGTATCAAATGACACACACTGGTGAACCGAAGCAAGTTACATTCAGCCCTAATACAGTTGAAATTTCTGATATCAAAAGTGGAAGACTTGTTGCAGTCGGAAAGGCAAACCACACTGCAAAATGCTATGAGTTTTCACACTTTATTCCGCTTGCAAAGCCCACTGCTCTTCACACACATGGTAATGAGGTTAGTAGGATTTGGAATGAAATATTTGGACATCTTAATTATAAGTATTTTCTGCTGCTATCAAACAATTCCATGGTAGATGGTCTTCCACAACTCCGTTCCTCGAAGGGAATATGCACTGGTTGCATTATTGGGAAGCACCCCGAGCACAGATTCGACCGCGGCAAAGCTAGCAGAGCTTCTACAGTTTTGGGGTTGATACATTCTGATATCAGTGTTCTGCTTCCCCATACGTCATTAAATGGTTCAAGGTATGTTTTGACATTTGTTGATGATTTTTCCCGCTTTACATGGGTATTCTTTCTCAAAAACAAGTCAAAAGTGCTTGGAAAATTCAAGGATTTTAAGGCTTCTGTTGAGACCGCCACTGAGAGCAAGATCAAAGCTCTTAGATATGATAATGGTGGAGAATATATCAAGGCCGATTTGTTGCAACTTTATGCCCAAAGAGGAATTCAGATCCAACATACAGTTCCCTACACACCCCAGCAGAACGGTGTAGCAGAAAGGAAAAATCGGTCACTGAAAGAGATGGCTACATGCATGATTGAATCAAAAGGTTTGGCTGCAAATATTTGGGCTGAAGCAATCAATGTTGCTGCATACATACAGAACCGTGTTCCACATTCATCCGTGAAAGGTATGACTCCTTTCGAAGCATTCTTTGGTCACAAACCGGATGTGTCAATTTGAGAGTTTTTGGATCTACTGCATGGGCTAGAATTCCTTCCAAGAAGAGACGAGCTTTGGATCCACAAAGTATTGAGTGCATACTGATAAGATATGGGGAAGAATCAAAAGCATATAAACTCATGGATATCATATCTAAAAATATATTCATAGAGCGCAGTGTGCAATTTGAAGAACCGCTTCAAGAATTGCAACTAGTCGAGGAAGAGACTGCCAATTCACCGCCTTCACCAGAAGAAGATCCGTGCAGCGATAATGAAGGTATGAGTTCTGATATTTCTGATATTTTAGCATCACATGATGATCATGACATATCAGGTTCGGAATTCGACCATTATGATCTTCCTCAGTTACCAAAGTGGGCCCAAAACACTCTTCAATCTGCTGGTTCGAACCTTGGAAATCCTGTTGATCCGAGACGAACAAGAGCATACTTTCAAAGAGAAGGTATGGATCTTTCTATTGCTGATCCATTAATTCCTAAGATTTGTTATTTGATGGCTGGTTCAGATCCCACATCATACTATTTTTCCCACCGAGATCCGAGATGGCAAAGTTCCATGGATGAAGAGTACATCTCTCTTCAAAAGAACAACACATGGGAGCTAGTTTCTCTTCCACCTGGAAGAAAATTAGTGAAGTGTAAATGGGTCTACCGCACGAAAGTTACTGCTGATGGCTCTATCAGCAAATACAAAGCAAGGTTGGTGGCAAAATTTTTCTCCCAAGTCCAAGGAGTGGACTACACTGAGACCTTTGCATCGATTGCAAAGATGGATTCCATCCACCTTGTTTTGGCTATTTCCGCATCCAAGCACTGGGAAGTGCACCACATGGATGTGAAGAGTGCATTTCTACATGGAGACCTTGCTGAAGAGGTATATATGCAGCAGCCAGAGGGCTACACATCAGATCCATCATTAGTTTGCAGATTGAAGAAATCTTTGTATGGGTTAAAACAGGCCCCAAGAGCTTGGTACGCAAAGATGGACTCCTTCCTTCTTTCTCAGAATTTCCAAAGATGCAAATCTGATCCGAATGTGTATCTTCAATGAGTTAAAGGTAATTTGTTGGTTATTGTACTTTATGTTGATGATATTCTCATTACTGGTAGTACTCTTACTTCAATAAACAAGCTAAAAACTGCCTTAAATCTAACTTTTGATATGAGCGATTTAGGCTTGCTAAGTCACTTTTTGGGCTTGGAGATAGATCAAAATTTTGATGGGATCACTATAACTCAGCAAAAATATGCTTCTAACCTGTTATTGAAGTTTAATATGGCTGAATGTAAGGCAGCTCCATTCCCATTCCTCTTAGGAATCAGTCTTGAGGAGGGAGATTCTACACCGCTTGCAGATTGCAGTATGTATCGACAGTTGATTGGTTCACTACTTTATTTGACACACTCAAGGCCTAATATTTCATATGCCGTGAGTGCCATATCAAGGTATATGCAGAAGCCACATGAGATTAATTGGTGAGCAACCAAGTGGATCTTGCAGTATGTGCAAGGTACGAGACAGTTTGGCATACATTATGCTGCAGATTCTGAGCTTGATTTCATTGGTTTTACTGATTCAGATTGGGAAGGTGATAGCATTGATCGGAAGTCCACTTCTGGTTATGTTTTCATGATTGGTCATGGTGCTATTTGCTGGTCCAGCAAAAAGCAGGCAGCCATTGCACTTTCTTCAGCAGAGGCAGAGTATCGAGGGGCAGTCAATGCCTGCATTCCGGCAGTTTGGTTGTAGGGTATTCTTTCCGAGTTTGGTTTTGGTGGCACTACTTCGACTGTCCTATTTTGTGACAATCAAAGTGCTATCAAGATCTCCATAGATCCAGTTCAGCGGTAGAGGACCAAACACATTGAGATTCATATGCATTACATTCAACAGTTGGTGCATGATCGCACCATCATTCTGCAATATTGCCCTACTGATGAGCAAATTGCAGACATCTTCACCAAGAGATTCAATGAGAAGAAGTTATCTTACCTCCGTTCACTGTTGGGGGTGAGTTCCATCATGGTGGAGACAGATTGATCCATTATTATGCTTTAGCTTGAGGGGGGGCTTTCTTCCCACTGGGTTTTCCCTCTTTCCTCAATGAGTTTATTTTCAGCATTTTTTGGATTATTGTATTGGGGTGACCTTTGGTCTTAGTTACAAGGGCCCCACATTATTTTTTGCACATCATAGTCTAGCTTGAGAGGGAGTGTTCGGATATCCACATCATCTTTTTCAGGATCTTGTATGCAATTAGGGTTTGCATGCACTTTGCATGCATCCCAGTCACCAGGTTGATGCCTCCAGCACCTTAGCCACCTTATTCTAGCACCCGGGAACCACTTACTTCAGAGTTTTATCCCTCCTAGTCAGGAAGGCGCCCACTTCCCTATATCAGTGCTACACACTTCAGTTACACATGTTACACTCAGTTAGACTCAGATTGACTGGTTCTTGTGCATTGATGACCACCACTGATTGATGATGAGGACTCCTAGTTGGAGTAAAGCTACTCCATTCAGTGATTCGAATGACCTCCTTAGGCAATTCGAATTGCTCAGTTATTGTCAGATTATTGTATTGTAATTATTCACCCTTATTGGGATATTGAGCACTATGCACGTTTTACACAGTTTTACACCATATTTTCTATGTTCATTTGTTGTGATTGATTTACTTCATTAGATCTGCTGTGACTAATTTTACAATTCCTCACAATGAGTTTTAGGGCTTATGCCCAAGTACTTCCCACAGTTAAGCGGATAGGGGTTATTCCCAGATCCGAACTTGCAACATATGTGAAAATAAAAATTTGGCATAAATTCCACCCAACGAGCCCAAGAAAGTGCTCTGATACCAGATGTGAAGAATCTGCAATAATTAATTAATGAAAATACACAAGATATCAAAAATAACAGAACTTTGAATCACTTTTATATTGATCACAGGCCACTTCGAGGGGGCAGCCTCCTTTGAGCAAGATCAATACAAGTAACTTCACGGTGCCTTCAATGAACTCAACACACACTTATATACTAAGTCTCTGCCCAATACTATGAGTCAAAACCATGGGACATATAATACTACGGGACGACTTACAAAGCATATGCATCCAATACTATGGGTCAATACTATGGGCTAATATAAACTGTGGATCAACAAATACTACGGGACGACTTACAAAGCATATGCGTCCAACAACAATATACTAACATAGTAAAGAGAAGGGTCCCGTTAGTTGTACGACAACTGCCCACACACTAGCGATGCGTGTCCCCCATCTATCGAAATCGCTTTTTAGGGTTTTGCACATGTTTAGGGTTTTCATTTCGATGTTTTGTCGGGGCTTGTCCACCACCCCATGCATTCTTGCTTGGGGCTGGTGTGTGGCCATTCCACCACCTCGGTACTGATCCATCGAGGTTCCACTACCCATGCCGGCTGGTGTGAACGGTGGCTTTGTTGGTTTGTGTTTGGTGGTAAACGGTGGGAGTGAAGACAGAGCAACTTTGAACCTTAAGCTGATCACCCTGCGCTGCATGTTTGGTTCAGTGGGATGCCATTTATGTGCGCCCTGCTCTGCGTTTTGGGCGATGATCATTGTCTTTCGGTTTGGTGGGATTTCAGTTGTGTGCACCCTGCTTTGAGTTTTGGGAGGCCTACCTCGGCTTTCTGTTCGGTGGGATGCCATTTCTGTGTGGCCAGCTCTGCGTTTTGGTCAGTATTCCATGTCTTCCGTGGAGGTTGGTGACTGTGGGTTCGTGCGTTCGAGGTGGTTGACGACGACGGGTTCGATGGGCCTCCATGACGACCATCCTGCAACCGGTAGGGTTTAATCCTACTAGCATCTGCACAATGTTTTTCAACACTCCACATCTCCTCACGGATGATTTCGTTATGCCTTTGTTTGTTTTGTAATTTTGTTTTGGCTTGTGTTTGTCTGGCTGTATTGTAATTTCGTTGTGGCTTGTGGTTTTTCTGGCTGTTTCGGGCATGGGTCTGTCTGCCTGCCCCATTTTTAGGGTTTCTCTAGTTGCGAGGTATGTTTGCAACGAAATATGGTGGGTTTTGTTATGTTTTTACTGTCTGGTTAATGGTTTTTTATGGTGGCGTAACCCCGACAATATTACGTGTTGAACTCTGTTGGGTGTCCCTGGTTCTGAGGGCAGTGTGTATGCTTGACAGCGTTGGTGTAAACGTTTGGATAAATAATGGTTTTTGAGGACCGTGGATGGATATGGGTGTCTCTTGAATATTTCAAACCCTGTGTGGTTTTTGCATACTGTTATAGTTCTGGTTCTGCGTGATTGTAATTTGGGACTTTGGCTAATTAAACTGTTATGGTTTTGGATCTCCATGATGCTTCCACCTATTTTTTTTTGGCTAATTATACAGTTGTTAAAATATTTTTTTATTAGGGTTTGTTGGTGGAGGGTTTTGTAGCAGTTTCTCTGTTTTTACTGTAGCTTAGATTTGATTTTGGCCAGTAAATGCTGCAATGGGTTATGGGGTTCTGCTTCAATCCATTTTTGTAAATGCATCTTGCTGCTGGGGTTATGCATTTTTGTCAATAGTTTGTAAATGTGGTGGTTGACAGTTATGATTACTGCAGTTTATATCCATTTTGTTGCAAAATTTGCAGCAGCAGGTGTTTGAACTTCTTTATATTCTTGTTTGAAGCTGCAAAAGAAGAAAATGTGGATACATTGTCATGGTGCTTGATGACAAACATGAAATTTGGCATGGCCCCTCATTTTTTGTGAATGTTTGTCTTTCTTTTCCTGATGGCTTTGCAATCGTATGTAGTGAACTGGTGCAAAAACTTTGACACAGTTTAAGCATTTGCATTTGTTGGTATACAGTTTAAGCTATTGTCCCAGTTTAAGCATTTGATACAATTAATGGAGTAAGTTTTTCTCCATATTAATTATGGATTTGAGTTTAAGTGGAAATTTGAGATGGTAATTATTAGTGTTGTTTGGATAGTCTGTGCATGTTCATTTGTTTATGGATTTGAGTTTAAGTGACAGTTTAAGATTTTGATACAATTAATGGAGTGAATTTTAATCAATATTAATTATGGATTTGAGTTTAAGTGGAAATTTGAGATGGTACTTATTAGTGTTGTTTGGCTAATTTGTGCATGTTCACTTGTTTATGGATTTGAGTTTAAGTGGAAATTAGAGTTGGTACTTAAGACTGTTGCTTGGCCAGTTTGTGCATGTTCATTTGTTTATGGATTTGAGTTTAAGTGTAAATTAGATATGGTACTTAGCTGTGTTGTTTGGCTGGTTTGTGCATGTTCATTTGTTTATGGGTTTGAGTTGAAGTGGAAATTAGATATGGTTTGAGTTTAAGTGGAAATTAGAGAATTAAAAAAAAAAGAGGGCAACAATCATATTGTGACTTAAAACAGTAAACTTAGGTGATCTTGTAGCTCATGCCCAATAAGATAAATACTCAAGACTTGACTCGAGTCTCGTTACACAATCCAAGATCTAAAGAGGAACACATACAAGGTCTAGATAAATGGATACCTATTTCTATCCATAGAGTTAGAGGGATATGATGGATTTGCCATTAATGCAATAATCAACTTAATTGCAACTTTGACATAGGTTCAAATTTTTGGGTTTTCCTTTTGCCTATAAGCCACCTTGAATGATCTTGTGAAAGGAGTGTTGCTATGAGTGTGGAAAAAAAAATTAGATGGATTTTGAAGCTGTTGTGTTTTGTAGGTAGGAAGGAATGGTCAATATTCATAGAATGGAAACAAACAGAAATAAATAAAACCTGCTCATTTATAATAAAACAATTGCACTTTATATTAATAGTACTGAAATACAAATACAATGCCTCTATCTGTAGTAGATGTCAATACAATGCCTCTATTTGTAGTAGATGTCAAAACAACGCCTCTATTTGTAGTAGATGTCAATGCCTAGGATTTAGGTTATATCAAGCCCTCATCATGCTTGATTGAGGCTGCACAAAAAGAAAATGCCTTGAAAAAAAATAGCATTTGGTTGGCCTATACACCGGATATCCTATTCTTCAAGAGGTTCGTCACCTCCCCCGTCATTTCTTGTCGGGTTTCCAGTTTGAGACAAGTAGGGTGACCTTATTGAGCATGTTTGATTAGGATGGGTGGGGTTGGTGGAAACAAATTAAGGCCAATTTATTCCTTGCAACCAAGGAGGAATTGAATAGCCATAGGCCTGACTTGTGCTTGGGACCCCTGGAATAATTGCTGGTGTTGGATAAGATAACATAGAATGGGCCCCTTCACTAGTAGGAATAGAGGTGGGGTGTAAACCTGCCTAATTATAGCAGGGTATATAAATGCTAATAAGATCCTGGTAGAATCATGCATTGCTTGCAAACATTTCTAATGATCCTTCCATCATATTCCTTTCATCGGTTGTTCTTGTAGTATCAGCCATCACATTGCTTTCCTCCATTTCTCTTGCATAATTTTGGTTCATCTGTTGCACCTTCCTCGCATCCTTTGCTTTCCTTGACAACTGCTTCTGGTGCTCTTTTTCTTGTCGATTATCCTCTCTTGCAATCCTTTCCTGTGCCTAATGTCCAACAGCAATCATCCTTGCTTCCTTATTTTCTTTTGCAAGATCTTTCTTCCTTTGTTTTAATTCCTGCAAAGCATGTTTCTTTTGTTCAGATTCAACCAAGAGGCTTATGTACTCTTCTGAAGTGAGTAGTTGTGAACTCCGACCCAATCGGAGAATGTCTGTCTGTCATTGCCTTCCTTGCATTGACACTCTCTCCATTGGCAACTTTAGGAATTGGCCAAGCCTTGGTGTGTTCCTTGGCAGTGGTTCTTCTGCTATGAGAGGTTCTTCTGCTGCAGTATATTCTTTAGTTGCATCCTGGTTGTCTATGTTAGGTTCTTGATCCGGATTTTATGAGCAGAACGAAATGAATACAGATTATTATTAGATGCTTAACACAAAATAAAAGAGATACAGTAAAACTGGTTTTCTATTCAATAAGGAAATAAGCTAGAACTGTAAAATGCAGCGGAAAACAAGCTTGCTGGAATGGTGGCGGCTTATCTCTGAGAAGAGATGTGACGGCTGCGCTCATTTCGCAAGAAGATGGTTACAATGAAGCTCTCAAGGCCTTTTACAATAAACAGGAATGTCAAAAACCCTAGACATCCAAAAACCTAACCCTAGGAGATGAAGCGCCAAAAGTCATGTGGGCCCCGTTTGGGTAAGTTGGTACATCAACTTCCCGGGGTCGTAACTTTTGCATACGATCTCCGTTTGGGGCGCTCGGTAGCCCGTTGGAAAGGTCTATCCGAGATTTACAACTTTCGATTGGGGCCAAATGGTTGCCCTTGGCATAGATTTGGCCCCCCCAAATTGCCAAAAAAGGTCGTTTAGGGCCTCAAAACGGCCCTGGAAGTTCAGGACCCGAAAAACTGCTAAAAATAGTACAATACCAAAATTGCCATAAAACTGTTTTGAGCCAGTTGGAAAGGTGGGTGGCCACCAATATCCACTTGGATCAGTTCTTCTATCAACCCACCATCAACATAAAAATGGACAATCTCATTTGGCTACAAAGGCATGTTCATGCTTTCATCGTTGGTGGAACCACCAATGTGTCTATTCAAGCTCATCATGGCCTCTTCCATCCATGATGGTTGGGATACTTGGGTTGGCACTGTCAATGTGTCATTGTTGCTTCCTGGACTGCGACAACCATCGACCACATTTTTATGTGCCACATAATCCACTCGTGTGCCGACTGGACCACCTAGCCCCATGTTATCTTCTGCTGCTTTGTCATTGAATTGTGTAGCGCTAACATGTTCATCATCATCAGAAGCACCAAATCCTTGGCAGTTTCCTTGAGAAAGGGACATGATGTTGTCCACAACATTTGCCTCTTGTTTCCCATCCAATTGCTCTTCAACATCCTCAAGATCTTCTCCAGCCACAGCTTCTTGGCCATCCACATCAAATGCTCGGCTACACCCGGTGTCATGCATAAGAGCATCATAATTAAATGGCCAAATACCTATTCGCCTAAAGCCAGCCTTGATATTGGAGGATGTGAGAGCCCTTTTGAAATCCTTGCTTGCAATCTTAGCTAACTTAAACCTCTTTACCTCTACCCTTGGGTTCTTAGCCATCCATGCAACACATTCCGACCTAAAATAAGCCTTGAAAGGCCCAAACACACTCACATCTAGGGGCTGCAATCTGTGAGTGGTGTGACCAGGAAGTGTTAACAAGACAATGCCCAACCTGTTTGCCTCCTTGATGGTTTGCACAACAATGTGGCTTCCATGGCCATCTAAAACCAACAGGTGTATGTTTTCAGTGGAGACACTGCCTGGTACGGATGCTGCAAAGTGGAAAAGCCAATTAAGGAAAAGTTCTTTAGTCATCCATGCATGGGGATGTGCAACCATGCACGCCCTAGGTTCATAGTTTTGGATATAGTTTTGCAGCCGATTTTTTCCCTTAAACAAATAAAACCCTGGGATTGCCATACCAATTGCATTCACACATGATAGAATGGTTATCCACTCCCTGCTATTGGGAAAAATCTTTGCCACATTCCTACTCCCTCTCTTTGCAATGACCCGCATGCCGCAATTCCTTCCTCCTTGTAACCCTGTCTCGTTGCAGTTCCAAATATGGTTTGGAGCGTAAGAGTGTTTCTGATATGCAGAAGAAAGAGTGTCATAGAACTTGGACACAACTGTGGGGCGTAGATTCAAAGCCCTGTCTCTATCCAGGCCCTCTGCAGTTCATAACACTAGCTCTGGATGCCTTTTTTTGAAACCATCCCACCATGACTTACTTGGAAACCCATCTTTGAATGGGTTTGGCCTCCCCTGACATATTTGAGCAACAGTTGATTTCAGTTGTATCAACTCTAGCCCATGTCCCAATTCGACCATCTCCTTACACCACACGACCTCCTCCTCCTCCTCATGTTCAGTCATGAATGTAAGAGGAACTCTCCTCTTGGTATGGGTCAGGCCATTTATCTAGTAATGGATTGACGTGGGTGCAATCCCATATTTTTTGGCCGCTGCTCTAACTGAAAACCCCTTGAATTTGACATCGTCAATTGCAGCCACCATGTCTTCTTTTGTCCATCCTCTAATTGCACTGATTTTCTTCGTTGAAATGGCACCTTGCATTGTGGAAGATGGTGGCAATATGGGCAATGCTGGCACTGTGGGTGGTGATGGCACTGTCATTGATGGTAGAACCACACCGTCTACCTCTTCTACAAGACCATTCTTAGAATTTGTTGTAGCAATGTTGTCATTTGAAACATGGGCCCTTTCCTCAACTGATGATGCGCATTGTAGCTAGGTACCCCGGGTATCTCGCTTCCTTGACTTCCTTGTACGAGGTGCAATATTGACTCTTGGCATGGCTACGAGAATCTCCACAATCCATACATGTAACATTTAATAAGGTATTATATCCATTCAATTAACCTGTGAGTATTATATATCCTTCTGCAATGGTGAACCTATGAGTAGTATAAGCTAAACTAGTTAATAGAATGGATATGTGACTGGAATGGACTGTCAATACCTGAAACACTGCATAAATTGATGGGTTGTTGATGAATGGTTGAGTTATGGTTGATCAGGAATAGTTTTTTGATACAATTGATCAGTGTGTGCACAATGTTTCATCCCATTAGTGGATTTGAGACAATGGATCACGTTCAGGAATAGTTTTTTTAGATTCTAAAAGAGTGGATTTAGATATTTGAAAATAGTTAATACAACCTAGAATAAATGGTCACTAAAATCCAATAATAACTTGTCATAATTTCAATAACAAACAATTGTCAACTCATTTCTACATTATTTCTAACATTTTCATAATCCAATTCGGTAATCTGAAATTTTAAATCTGATTGTACAGGAAATATGATCCGCTATGCAAGGAGACTGTCAATACTTGAAACACTGTGCAAATGACATTAAAATTTTTAATCTAATTGTAAAGGAAATATAATCTGCTATGCAAGGAGACTGTCAATACCTGAAACATTGTGCACACACTGTTGGGTGTTGATGAATGGTTGAGTCCTGGATGACTTGTGATAAATGCACGGCTTGAATGATAGATGAATCCAAGGAATGAAAATGGATTCAATTGTGTGCAAAGAGGTTGGTTTATAGTTTTTTATGTTGAAAATGATTGTTTAGGGGATTGACATGGATTGCAAGGTTAATTATGGGAATGGGAGGTTGGGATTGATTTGGCACTGATCCAATGGCTGGAGATTTCTATTTGCATGATCCATGTGCTCTTAGTGTGTTTAATGGATGATTTGGTTTTGGGCAGCTGGGAATTCGATTAATGCCTGTTTTTGCTTATCCATGTGCTTTGGTTGAGTTTAATGCTTGATTTAATTTTGGGTAGCAAATTTTGTTTTGTTGATTTAAGAGTTTAATGGATGATTTGATTTTGGGCTTTCGTATAGTTTTGCTGCTCCTTTTGATTTCATGAATTTTAATGAATGATTTGATTTTTTCAGTGGGTGGGTGTCATTTATTGAGGTTGCATGTGTGATTTGTTAATTAATTATGGACCAGATTCTGACCCTAATTCTACTTATAGTGTGCAGGTGGTAATGGGTGATAGAACACTGAATCCTAATGTTTGATTGTTGCTTCTCTAGTTGTGGTTCATGAGGGCTGATGTGATTCCCAGGGTGTACTTAGTAGATTAAGCATGATAGGTTGTTTTGATGTTAGATTTGGTTTAATGGTAAGACAGAGTTTGTTCTCAATTGGACTTGATGGTTTGTAATGTTGCATTAAATGGATTGTCCACTGTCAGCTGCGGTTCTAATAAGTTATTAAATGCTTTTTGGACTTAATATAATATCTATTTATGCATAAATATGAATTTTTATGAATTTCTTTTAAGTTGGGAATGTTCAATATTTGGGTGGTTGATGTGACGGGAACCATGACCACTACTGGTCCCTGCACAACATTAGGAGTCCCTCCCCTATTACTCTTGAATACATAAATTGCTTTTGAATATAATATGATGAATGTACTTATAAATTAAACAGTAATGTACTCATAAAGTAAAAAGTAATGTACTCATAAAATAAAATAAAGTATTTTATTTTGAATTTTGAAATATAACTTATTCAATATTCAAAATATGATTATAATAACATGTATAATTTGGAATTTTGAATTTTAAATATAAATTAAATTTATATGAATAAATTGTTATTTATTTTAAAATAGATATTCATTATATAAATTTAACTTATATTTATTAAAAATAAAATAGTCATATAAATCCAACTTATATTTCACTATTTATAAAATATGTTGACTAACTATTATATAAATCTAACTTAAATTTATTAAAACTAAAACTTAATAATTTATTTATATAAATATTAACATTATTTAAATACTAATAATCTATTTACATAAATATCTACATTATTTAAATCTATTTTTATTTATAAAATACTTAATTAAATTATATATCTATATTGATATTACTTATCTCAAATTCTATTTTTTTGGTTGTTGATAGGTTCTCTAAAATGGCTCATTTCATTGCTTGCAAGAAAACTAGTGATGCATCAAGGGTGACAGAATTGCAGTTTTTGAAAATTGTTAGATTTCATGGTGTTCCAAAAACTATTACCTCTGATCATGAGACACTCGGTTCTTGGTTCATTTTTGGAGTACTTTATGGAAGAAAACGAGGACTGAATTACAATTCAACAATGCCTATAAACCCCAAATAGATGGGAAAACCAAGGTAGTAAATCGAAGAGTGGGAAACCTGTTACAGAGCATTGTTGGAGAGAAGCTCAAGCCGTGGGATTTGGATTTACCTCGAGTAGAATTTTCTTACAATAGTTCAGTGAATAGATTTATAGGTGAATCTCCATTTCATATTATTTGTTGTAGAAATACTATGGGTGTCCTAGATTTGGTGCAACTACCTCTTGGAGATAGAATTAGTGATGATGTGGAAGCATTTGTATACCACATTCAATAGTTACAACAACAAGTGAGACAAAAGTTGCAGGCCAGTAACGAGTATAACACAATTATAAAAGATGCTCACCGATGACATCAGGTATTCAATGAACATGATTTGGTGAGGGTTTATTTAAGGAAAGAGCGGTTTCCTAGAGGAACCTACCACAAATTGAAGTATAAGAAAATTGGTCCTTGCAAGATTATCAAGAAAATTAACGAAAATGCTTATAAGTTCGATTTACCAGCTAATCTTGATATTTTCCCCGTGTTTAATGTTTTTTATTTATATATATTCCATGGTGACGACCTGGGTGATGACAGTGAGGCAAAGGTGGATTGGAAATAGGCCATTCCGACCAAGAAAAAGGAAAATATTGCACATATTTTAGATAAGAAGACTCTTCATACTCGACATGGCCAACACAATAGATATATGGTCTATTCAGAATACTTAGTACCAGTAGAGATTACATGGATTACAGAGGGAGGCTTGTTGAATCTAGATCCTATTAAGTGGAAGTAATTTGAAGACAATAACTTGTAGGAGTTGCATTCTTTTCAACCAGAGAAGAATGATGAAAGGATTTCCGGGGGATGAAATTAAAAAAAATGAAAAAAGGAAGAAATAATGCAGGGATTTCCGAGGGTCATAATTTTTTACTTGTTTATCTGTTTAGGCTCAAATTTAAGAAGAAGTTGCATTTCAAAGAGATCACTACAATGACCAATCAGATCCTTCTTATCGAACCTTTTTTTGACTCTTTTCCGGGGCCGAATTCCTTCATATAGTGCCTCAAATTGGGGTTTTGGTGTTTTTGCGAGATTTTTTAAATTTGCAATTATTAGTTATCTGTTAGTTTATGCACCTACTCAGAAAAGCGAGTTGACAACTAGTGTCGCTCTAGTTAGCTTCGAGTTAGTGGTCAATTTTAAAGTCATGCGAGAATTTTCTAAAATTAGAAATTTTTGGAAATCTCAGATATCAGTTATAAGAGGTTGAACCTTCATTGTAATTGTTAGGATGGAGAACGAATACAAGATTTTTATTTTTACACTGTTATGTGTTTGCATGGTTTTTAAATCTTGTGAATGAATTAAATTTTATTGGCTACATCAATTTGTTATCATGCTAATGATGTATTTCTAGTTATCATGTGAAAAATTTGGGCATTTCATGTTTTTCTCATTTGCACTAAATTCATTAAGAGTCATAATTTAGAGAGGAAATAATTAAATTCATATACAAGTAAGAAAATGAAAATTTATTTTAATAAAAAGAAGAGTCTCATAAAATGATGTTTTGCTCAATTGGAAAACAATCAACTCATCTAAAGTATTTAAATTATGTGATTTTAAGACGCAAATTGAGTCACCTATGAGTTAGCTCAAAGAAAATTATTTTGGTTCATCAAAAAGAATACAAATTGTGAATAGGAAAAAGATTTAAACAAAGTCTAAAGCTTGTATAAATTTATGCTTCATCCAAAATGAAAATTGTTGATTCCTTTTCATATTTACATAAATGTTCCTTTAAGATGTAATTGAGTCATTTATAAATAATCCTTAATTAAATTATTTTAAATTTGCCTAAAATTAGAAAATTTCACAAAAAGGCAAATTTTTTTATCAATCATTTAAGGCTTGTAAAATTTAATAATTTACTCAAATCCAAAACCATCAGTTTGATTCCATTATTTGTTATGCAATATTTCAAGACAAGGATCAAAATATTAAAAATTAAGTATTTACTCAAATGATCACAATCCGTCAAAATACTAAAAAATTTATTTATGCATTAAAAATGAAAACATGGCAAGACTGTCGAAACAACATTTTAACTCAATTTTATTAAATAGAAGCATATAATCAACTCGGGCAATATTAAATAAAAGCATGCAAGTGTTGTTGAATAAGCAAGAAGCCACAAGACTCAAATGACAGAGATAAGTCAAATCACAAAATCCTTATTTCATGAAAGATAAGCGAAAGAAATAGGAAGCACGAAAAATTAAGGATTTAGGAAAAGAAGAAATGCAATTGCCCTCCCAAATCAAGCAAGATAAAATGAAAACACCTTAAGGTAGTGTTTTCACAAAATTCAAATAAGGACGCCTTTATTTTTTGCAAAATTTAAGGAGAACTATTGGGGACCCAATAGTGTACAATAGGTTTGGTACAAGTAATATTTATATTTTTGTGGTGGAACTCCAATGGAAACATGAATTCATACTTATAACACTAAGAACATTTTCACTTCATGTAATTTACAATTTTCTTCTTCTATGCCCCATCCACCTCACATTAAATGGATTATGCCTAAAATGATTGATGGAAGGAATACCTTAAGATAAATTTTGAAAGTGAGTAATCTGCGAAGGAAATCTAAATGACTCTCATATCAACCTGCTTCCCTAAGCACCTAAATAGCACATGCAAATATCTATATACATGCAATTATCTATGTACAAATCAATAAAGGTGTAGCATAATAAACAAAATTAGGAAGCATTACATTAGTATGGTAACTACAAGTAAACCCGTCGGGGCTATGGATGCTTGTTGGCAGTGCGACCGTGCTTGTATGACCTCCTCGCTTTCATTACCCTGATTTCTTACGCAATATTTCATATATATATATATATATATATATATTATGGGTGTTTTAAATGGAAGTTGACAATACTAACTAGTGTGGGAAGTATAAGTAAACACGTTAGGGCTATGGATGCTTGCTGTTAAGCACTAAATGTGGGAACATTTCTCCCTATATTGTGGTGCATTACATTAGTTTTGATGTCGGATTTGGTCCAATAGTTGTAATTTTCATTAGTATGGTTATATTAGTTATGTTAGCTTGGATCATTGAGTTTTAATTGTACCTCTTAATATCCTATATATAGGAAGGATATATTTTCATTTGAGTATCTTGTCTTGTCTTGTCTTGTGTACTCAGTACATTGTATAAGGAGGTTTCACCCTCGAAGAGGATTTATATTCACCTATGTTATTAATTATTAAGGCGTGGAGTACTCTTTTTGGTCTATTTATTCTCTTTTCATGCTCTTTTTGAAAATTTGTTGTGTAACATTTGGTATCAGATCTCTTTCTTTGGCTTTGGGTGCTTCAAAACGCGTCATCTTGGAATTTTTGGTATAAATTGTTTTCTACAAGGTTTCAGATAGAGATCCTTGGAACCCATGTAGGAAATAGGCCAAAATATATGTCATATAATTTTCATATCCTGAATTCTTACAGATTCAGAGTTAGTTTCATTGGAAGTAAGGGTTTTTGACTAGTCCAAAAACTAGTCTCAAACAAGTGTGTTGGGTAAAATCATTATATACAGGGAATGCGAGATCCAAATTGAGTAATACCTATTGCAACATAAATAAGACAGTCAAAGGTATAGCGGTATCATTTTCAGACTCAGATCTGAAATATTGGACACGTGGAAGTTCGTATAAATTCGCTCTTCTAAAAGGACTAAAAATAACAAGTGTTGGGATATTTTCCATATCTTTTTACTGGAACATCAGAAATAGGTTAGACCTACGACACTACAAAGAGGAGATATCAGGATACGTCAAGAAGTATTTTTAGACTCATAGGGTCCAAAATTGCAGAGATATCATAGTTTGAAGGTCAACTAGAAACACAATCTTCAAATCAGGGTTTGATAAAGGTACACCATTTTAAATTGGAATAATTTTTAGTATAAGGATCTATTTTAAGTGAACCCTAGGGTGTGATATATATATTTATATTGTTCAAAATCCCCCCCAAATGTAGTGAAAAAAATAACACTCCTCTCAAACCACCTCAGGATTCATCCCATACGTATGATGAAATGGAAGACCTATCTTTTAGAATGTCCATGTTGGAGGAAAATATGAAAGTGTATGTGATAACGGTCGATTTACTTAATATAGAGGAGAAGTTGATGGGACATATGGATGAAAATATGAAAAATATTTCTAAGCTCATCCAAAATTCAAAGGATTCTCTCCCTACAGGTGATGATGTGTTCCAAGGTACTCGAGAGGACAAGGATAATAAACATTCCCATAATGGAAGTTATTAGGGATGTACACCAAGGGGTACCCAACTTCCCAAGATTGACATGAGAAATTTTGATGGAAATGATCCAATAACATGGCTATTCCAAATGGAGCAATTCTTTGATCTACATCATGTTCCAACTTTGCAAAAGGTAATTATTGAATCATTATATTTAGAGCCCGATCAATTTTTATAGTACCAATGGATTTGTGACCGAAAAAATGACTCTATTATATATTGGTCTATATTCACAGAATAATTGATTTCACATTATGAGGATATTAATAGAAACACCTTCTTTATCCAGTTATTAAATCTTAAGCAAAAATGTCTAGTTACAGAGCACATCAAGTAGTTTTAGAAGCTAAGTCTTTGAGTGAAGAACATTTCAAAAGATAATTTGTTGGATATCTTTATTGGAACCTTGAAGGATAACATTCAACACAAGGTGCATCTCTTTGAACCATCATCCTTAGAGAAGGATTTCATGGTGGGAAGGAAGGTTGAAGGTAAAAATATCGTGATGGCTACTATAAATACTACCTCCAACACATATAGAGAGAATAATGTCCCTTCTTATAACCCACCTCAAAGGTTGACACCTTAGCAACTAGATGAAAGAAGAGAAAAAAGGACTATGCTTTAATTGTGAAAACAAGTATAGTAAGGGACATAAGTGCGGTGAGAAGAAATTATTCTACATATATTGTGAAGAGGAAGAACCAAAAGAATAGGAACCATCTTAAGATGAAGAAATAGAATATAATAATACTCTTGAAGAGATTACTCCCACCATATCCTGTCATGCATTGGATAGGATTAGCACTCCTCAAACTCTCAAGATTGAAGGATATATCAAAAAGAAAAATGTAACAATGTTGTTTGATTCTGGTAGTACTCATAATTTCATTCATTGTAAATTAGCCAAATTCATCAATTTATTTGTATATCCAGCACTAGAGTTTCAAGTAATGATTGTATATGGATAAATATCAATTGCTCGCGGAAATTCCATAATATCAATATTACTATGGGGGGGTATGTATTGAATCGTTCAATGATTTCTATTCCAATGGGTGGTGCTGATGTTGTCTTAGGAGTTCAATGGTTACAATCATTGGGAACAATGGATTTTATTTTTCAGAAGCTTTTCATGAAATTTTTATGGGAAGGAAAAAAATACGTGTTAAATGGTATCACAGGGAAACCAAACAAGGTGATAAGCTCTAATGGTATGACAAAATTGATGAAAAGGGGACATCAAGATGTAATTGCACAATTATGCTCATTATATGTTCAAACATCTAAGTTTCCTATTTCCCCAGATCTCCAAAGGGTCATTAATAAGTATTCCAAGGTATTTGAAGATATTCCAAAAGGTCTTCCACCTGTTTGAGATTTTGATCATGTTATTCACTTAATTCCAGAAAGTGTTCCTCCTAACATCAGACCTTATAGATATCCATATGGCTAGAAGAGTGAATATGAGCGTATGGTTGAATAAATGTTAGAGGATGGAATAATTAGGCCTAGCCAAAGCTATTACTCTACACCAGTGGTAATGGTACACAAGCCAGATGGATTATGGCGTATGTGTCCAGATTACAAAGAGCTCAACAAGATCACCATTAAAGATAAGTTTCCCATTCCTGTTATTGAGGAATTGTTAGATGAATTACATGGAACAATTGTCTTCACAAATTTGGATCTCCTTTTTGGGTATCATCAGATTAGAATGAAGGATGAAGACATCCCAACAACAACATTCATAACTCATGAAGGTCATTATGAATTTCTGGTCATGCCATTTGGTCTCATGAATGCGCCTTCCACATTTCAATGTTTGGTGAATTCCATTTTCAAGACTTTCCTTAGAAAATTTGTGCTAGTATTCTTTGATGATATACTAATCTATAACAAGTCTTGGGAATAAAATGTTCAACATGTTGACATGGTACTACAACTAGGAGCAACAACTTTATGAAAAACCTTCCAAATGTTTCTTTTGGGTAAAGGAGGTAGAGTATTTGGGTCATATTGTATCTCATGAAGGTGTCAATGTAGACCCTAACAAAATTAAATCCATGATGGATTGTTCGATTCCCAAAATCATGAAAAATATTCAAGGATTCTTAGGTCTAATAGGGTACTACCACAAGTTTGTTCAGAACTATGGAAGAATAACAACGCCTCTAAGAACATTATTGAAGAAGATGCATTTTCTTAGACTGCAAAGGAAACTCAAGATTTTGAACAACTTAAAGAGGCAATGCGCAAAGCTCCTATTTTTTCCACCTTAGAATTCACAAAAACCTTTAATGTAGAATGTGATGCTTCAGGAAATGGAACTAGTGATATTCAAGTGCAAGAAAGACACTCACTTGCTTTCACAAGTCATCCAATCAAGGGAAAGAAATTTAAAAAGCCCATTTATGAGAAGGAAATGTTGGCAATACTACATGCTATTAAGCAATGACGTCCTTACCTAATAGGTGGGCACTTCAATGTCAAAATATATCATGATAGTATTAAATACTTCTTGGAACAAAGACTATCTTCAGAAGAGAAACAAAAATCAATAACCAAGATGTTGAGATATGACTTTGAAATCATCTATCGAAAAGGTAAACAAAATGTGGTGGAATATGCACTCTCCTGAAAATATGAATATGTTAGGGCATTACTTTGTGCAATTTTCATAACAGCAAGGGAAGAATGGAAAAATGAACTATTGGTGCATACTCTCATTCAAAAGCTATAGAACGATCCTAGTGTATCAGATAATTTTGTGTGGAAAATTGATTCACTATGGTATAAGGATCGCTTATATTTATGCAAAAATACCAAAATCAAACAAAAGGTCCTCTAGGAATTACACACCTATCCTATAGGTGGGCACTCTGGATTCTTGAAAACTTACCACAGGGTCAAGAAGGACGTTTTTTGGGGAGGTCTTAAATATGATGTTCAAAGTCTTGTGGCAGGATGTTTGGTTTTCCAATAGAATAAGGGTGAACCAATTAAGACCACATGACTTCTACAACCATTAGACATACCTTTCCAGTGCTAGTAGGAAGTCTAAATGGATTTATCACAAGTCTACCCAAGTCAGAAGCATAGATAATTTTAGGGGCTAAATTTATCCCATGGGCTAAATTAAGGGGGTTACAAGAATTTAGTGGGCTATTTTCTTATATGGAAAAGGTTTTTTCAGCCAAAATATATTTGTCCAATATTTATTAGAAAAAAAATAAATCCAAAATTAATAGGCTCTTGTATATTAATGAGGAAAATGAAAAAAATTATTTCCGCCCTAGCAAAATCTCCCTCCAATCTATCTTTTGCCCCTTAGTTCTAGTGAAATTCTAGTGAAATCATTCCTTTTCCCCCATTTTTTAGTAATGGAGTCTCCCAGGGGTTATTTCGCCTTCCATTTTCCTCGTAGTTGCATTCACCTGAAATTTTAGTCAATTTCATGTTGATACCTTCTTTGAGCCCTCAATTTCTAGTAGTGGAGGGAAAATCGTGGGTGATTTTGTCACATATAAAGGCTACAATGATTCATGGTTCACCCACATCAGATTGCATTTGCAAGGTGAAGGTTCTATTTTATAAGATCCCACTTTTTTTTTTATAACAAAAACGGTTGAGATTTTATATTTATAAAAGGAGGAAAGAGAACCCGAATACAAAGTGTATGAGTAGGCCTGTAGACCAATAGCGTTGGACGGAAACTACTCTACCAACATCTTGTCCAAAATGCTAACTAAGAGTCCACTAATAGACATACAAACTTACATTCATATTGCCATAAAAACAGACATGCATTCCATCTGGCATATAACCATAGAAAAACTACCTAAATTTCTTAGCAAACTGAAAGACCAAAGCATTCGGTGAACATCATATGACTAGTTAACCAAAATTCTACCAGATGACGCATCAGAGCTCATTGCTCCTATTGGACTTGTTCAACAGCAACTGCTTCAATTCAATGCTTTCAACTCAGATGCCTTCGACATTCTCCTGGATCTCCTTTGTGAAGCCTCGAATTACCCTGAGCTACTTCGTGTCCCGTAGATCTCCTATCTCCATAGCCACTTCCATGGCTTTTAGCTTCTCTTTTAGCATTTGGTACTCCAGCTTAGCTTCCTGTTCCAATTTAGACAAGTGTTTTACCATATTCTTCCATTCTGCCACCTCAATTCGAAGAATGTGAAGCTGAGCTTCTAAAATTGATAAACGGTCGTTCAAGACATTGGTGGTGGCGTCATAGTCCTGCTTAACCGATGGACCGAAACAAGGGATTTGTTCCATGCTTGGACCAGGAGTCCCACCAGTGAAATCTCTAAACGTGTGATACCTGCGCTTCCTATGCACTGCTTCTCCACCTCTCTATGCTATACCCTATTCTTTCTCCTAGTGTTGGAGACCATCCATAAACCCAGGCCAGGATGGCGAATGTTTACGAAAATCAAGGGATGCACTTCTGAGGATGGGGATGGTGCTAATACAGTGAGGAAAACATGAACCTGCCATATTTGCACTGCTTCTAGGAGGCTGGAGCTGCAAAAATAGAGACGAGAGTGCTATATTCCTGATACCCTGCTGAGCAAAATAGCTGGAGAGACGACCTTTCGAACTGACACAAGGCGAGCATCTCATGTGATTTCCATGTGAAGTGATCATGCGAGTGTCCTTTTCTCAACATTTTAATCTTCACACAACATCTCCATTACTGAAATCTCAGGTCTTGAAGGGGCACACCACACGTGCAATTTACCATAGAATACATACTCGCATCATGCTTTTCATCCAATAATTAATGCGATATTCCTTTTATCGCGATTTATGATTTTTATGCGCAACTACAATAGATTATTATACTGTAAAATTTTCTTTTATCATACTTTTTATCATGGAGGCTTTCCAAGGCATGTTGAATTTTAGGGAACTCTTAATTCTTAGGGCTCATTAGGTTTTAGGGTTTTAATCTATCTTGGGATTATTGGTTTTGTGAAAGTGTTATAGAGCTCTGAAGATAGGATTTATTTTATGCCTTGTCGTGTTTAAACCATCAACTGAAATTTATATGTTGTTAGTGGTTGCTACTCTTGATGGAGAGATGCAACGTGGTTTTTATATATTCAAACTATATTTGACCCAGTTGTTTAAAATGTGCTTTTATTAGAATCTTGCTATGCAATTATTATTGGACTTAGGCATTCATGAGAGTGTGTATGTTCATTTTTTTTGCTATAATTTTTGATGTCTGGGACGTTTGTTGTATAAATGAATGCACACTGATTATAATGTTGGGGCTATAGTAGAATGGGCATTATTTTGGCATTGTCTTCTTCTAGAGTTGTACAAAGAGTTATGGTAAATTCTTTTATTTGTATTGAGAATTTCGTGATTGGTAGATTTTTTTATTTGTGTTGTCAAGTTTGTCAATTTTATCTGTAACCGAAATCTGTTGGCTTTGGTATTTTTTATGGTATTTTGTTTTTTGTAATTGTCATTCAAAAGTAAAATGTTTTGGGTGATTTATTTTGATGTGTAATTGCTATCATCATCTAGAAATGGATCTAGTTATGTATGATGAATATATGATTTAGTTGCAACACGATACTTCATTTCCATCATGATTATATATAATATGTATAAGGCATGTTTGACCTCAGATGTAGACATTACACTATTTGATATCTTGTCTTTTGCATTCAATGAGGGTGCTAAAACAATTTTACCATGCATTTTGAATGCTTTCAATAATTTCAAGGACATGGATACAAACACCACTTCAATTTATCTGAGAAATGTAGTCTTTAATATAGTAGTTCTAATGATGCATTAATGTGATTTCTATTCCTATTAGTGTATGTTCTTATTTCTATTAACCATTGCAAGCTTCTAACCAACTCTAAAAATTCTAAATCAAATGACATAATTCATATTTTGATTATCAACAAATGAAAGGAAAAAGTGGTATTCGTATCTATAAACATATAAGCATGTTATTTTTTTCTTAGATGGTAGCTTAAAATGGGAGATTTGAAAAATAACCTAATTGGGAATTCATACACTATTATAAGGTTGTGGGTCTTGATAAGAATTCAATTTGTAATAATGGTTTGTGGGTGCCATAATCACTCCACAGTGTAAAGTGTTATATTCTATCAGTTTGACGTCAGTCTGTCAAGATTTGGGTCGCCACATGTCCGTTGGACCACTAAGGGCATAATAATAGTTAGTGCAATTGTGTTTCACCGACACTTTCAATTGTGAGTGACCACCTATTATTTGTGAAATGTATAATAAATCCCTCAAATCCTCATTCATGCATTTGTTCATTTGAGAGTCTAGGAGTTGAGAGAGTCTAGAGTTGAGGTCTAGTATATCCTCTTCTATTGCACTACCTTAAGTAATCTTTAAAATCAAAAGTTGAGTCCTGGAAAAAGATTCACCAATACGTTACAAGGTTTTATAATTCAATGAAAGAGTCACCAAGGTTTTACAATATTTTATAATTTAGTGAAATGTTTGCCAAGATTTTACAATATCTTATAATTTAGTGAAATATTCGCGAAGATTTTACAAGATTCTATAATAGAATGAAATATTAGTCAACAAATTATATATACATATTATATTATTGATAAAATAGCCTTCAAAATTTCCTATATATCAAGGAGATCCGCCCATTTATTATACATAAAAATTAGGGGGGGGGGTCTTAAAATTATCCATGGTCAGAAGGAAATAATGTTATTATGGTGGTTGTTAATAGACTCACAAAGTATGCACATTTATGTGCACTCTCTCACCCTTTTAATGCAAGTACAATAGCTGCAGCCTTTATGGAAATAGTTAATAAGTTACATGGAAATCCGAAGATTATTCTAAGTGATAGAGATCCAATTTTCACTAGAAAATTTTGGATTGGATTATTTTCTTGTTTGGGTACCCAATTACCTCATAGTTCATCTTATCATCCTTTGTTGGTGCACTTCTACTTCGACCAGGGTTCAAGCATCCACATAACACCAACAAACACAACCATAGATACCATCCCGAAAGGGAGTTCAATCCCCTTTAGCAACACCTGCGAAGCAGATTGAGGTCTCACCCGAAGTACCTATAGGAACTGCAGGAACCGGATTTATGCTGTGTAGAAGGGTAACAACTCGACAGACAAATCATACATTAAGTAACCCAATACATTAATGGTTTTATAACATCGACATATTTAGATATTAGACACATTAGTCACTTTGACATAACCCATGACATCGCCATATTCATATAACTTATATTATATTGCATATTCATAACATTCTTAACTACCACACATGATCTTATATAAATCATTAACAGAGGAAAGAAATACATATCAAATCACATAAGAACACCATATGTTAATGTGGAAACCCATCATGGGAAAAGCCACAGAAGTGCTTGTCTTTTAATATGGTTCGTAGCCAAATAAACACTTCATGTTTATGATTTACAGATTTCTTCTTGACTTTACAAAAGATATGCAAACACATCCTGCAAATCAGTGGCTCGTCTCTTCAGAATTAACTTCGACAGACATAATATAATGCTTCATTACAGACCTAAAAATAGCTCTAATAGCATACTCTCTACTTTGACAAACAATAATAGCAACAACAACCCCAAAATTTGCCTCTTATTACATATTTATAGGGTGCACTTACCTTTCCTCGCTCCCACTAACCGACTAAATAAAAAACCAAATCATTGATTCAAGTGGACAACATCTAACTAACTGACTCAACTTTGCCCTTTTGACTTGTCAACATAACCGTTTTTCTTGGTTTCTTGGCTGCTTCGTCGAACCACTTCCTCTTCGCCTCTGTCCACACCAAAACTATCTCCGCCAAAAATGGTACTACAATAAACAAGGCCCAACATGACCCCAACACTCACATGTGGCTCGTCCCGAGCCACTTCAGGATTGTGTTACAAGTCCATGAAGCTTAGACCAAAACTCCTGGTAAGTGTTCCTGGTTTCTTCGACCAATTGCTGGACTTCATCCATTTTCTGATTGATATATTCAACCAACTCTGCAGTAATGTGCATAGTATTCACCTCGACATCTTGAGTGACTGCCGAATAGATAGAAATATGCTTACTCCAAATAAATTCTGAGACACGCTCAAACTCTGATTGAAGCACTTGTACTGTTTATGTACACTGCCTATGCTGCATCCTCAACTAGTTGATTTCATGCTACAATTTCTTATTCTCAGCATCTTTCCTCATCCTTTGAACTGGTGGTAGAGTCTTCAATTGATCCTGCAAATTATTCATCTTTTATTCAACGCCCCCGATATTGGTGGTGACCTTTGCTAACTCAACATCCTCAAACAATGCAGCCCAAGACTGTGATACTTCCTCGTACATTTTCATGTGTTGGGATTCTTCTTCCTGAATGCTCTGAGTGGCTTCTCACATCCATTAATGTTTTTTCTATATCACTGTTGGTGGGGTGTTAGGCACGATTTTAGCTTCCAAATATTGCACCTTCCGTTGATACCCAAAAATGACAAATTCCAGGAACTGCAACTTCTCTTTCGATGTCATTTCTTCAATGATTTCTGCTTCAGGTAATGCACGACAAGTAACTTCGATGAACTCTTGAAATTTTTCCTTTTCTTGTCGGAGTAGATCTTTGTCCTGCTAAAGCTCAACATTCAAATCCTTTAACGCAGCCTCCTGATTCTTATATCCTTTCATAAGATCCAAGAGGGATATTTCCCTCAACTTCACCTCCTTTGCAATACTATCTTGCAATTTATGCAACATATAAATTGGTAATGCAGACAAATTCATATCTGCATACCCTGACTTTGGGATTTGTACACTTGTCCTCGGCTTATCAAAACTCAATGCTCTAGGAATAATTTTAACCACTCCTTCCGTTGAAGGAAGTGAGGCTGTATTATCCTGGACTTCTTCTTCCTACATAGCTTCGACCCATGACAGAGTAACCTGCGGTGGAGCCAAAATGTGAATCTTATTTACTTCTTGGCACAACTTATCCGTGACATATGTGACACTACTAAATAGTTGCACCGTTATGTCTTCTGCAATCTTCCTATTTTCTTGAGTGACTTCCATCATCCCTTCGAATAAGATGTTGATATCCTCATCTATTAAGTCTTGGACATTGTCGAACTTATGCGCTTTCCTCTTTTTCTTTCCACCTTGCATTGATGCACCAGCCTTATGCTTACCGCCCAGACCCAGATCAATGGGTGTTTGAATTTATTCTTGATCCTCTTGCTCATACTGTGGCGGGTTTCCTTCATCACCCCCAGTGCTAGTGTTCTGTGTTTTTAGGCTTGTATTTTGCTGCTGACTTGAAGTTATCTCCTATTGCTGATCCTGTTGTGACGTGTCTAGCGATATGTTCTCTAGCTCAATGGTTACTGTCCATTCTACTAACCATTCATGTATCATTGTATAAAATTATTATGGGGCCAAATTAAACTCGATATTCAACCATTGCTGGTGTGGACCAGACCTCGCTTGAATGTATATGTGGTGGGTCCCCACTTTGAACCTCGCCACACTCCTGTAATTCGACACAACATCCTCATCAATACGTGGTATCTGCACCACATAGTACTGTAATGTCTCCAATTGCATGTACAACATGACATTACTTTCCTGTTGTTTTCTCTGGATATCAAATTGCCACATATTCATGTACCTAGAACCCTAACAGGGCCCAATTGGATGCATGCCCTTATAGTTTGTTATCTTCGTCCATCCTACAAATGAAATCAACAATAATAACTAGGATTAAGTAAAAGGGGTAGTATTATCTTGTGCATTTGCACAATTAGTAAGGAATTCAATGAGAAAGAATGTCGCCCAATTCATATATACTCCTTCGGTGCACTACTCTGTCGCGATAATGACAGAGGCATTAACTTGATTCGGTTGAACCTTCCTTAGAATCTTGGTGGCCAATAGCTTTGCAGCAAAGCACACTGCCTGGTCGCTGATTGAGGCCACTTCTAACACCCTATTTCTCTTCGACAAATTGTACTTTTCTTTCATCCTGGTCACTAATTCTCGATCTTGCACCTTACCCACAAAATACTGAGAAGGGTCCAACCCAACCTTAGGTAATCCTGTTATTTTTACGATTAATTCAATATCTATTGACACCTTGGTTTCTAGCCATAGAAATCCTCCATGTAAACATGCCAACAACGATTTTACACATGCATTTTCCTCCATCGTGCATACAAAATGTGGAATATGCAACAATGATAAAAGGCATGCCGACTTCAACCTGAGAGCCCATTGCATTGGTTCTAGTTCTAATGGTTCTCCTTCAACTGTAGAAACAATTCTCATGCAGTGTGTGTAATTGAATTAAGGTAATTTTGCGGTGTCGTGGTTTGCATACGACAACTTGTAAATATTATTCATGATGTCACATTGAACCATGACACCCTTTGGAACTGGTACTGTCTCCAATTGATACCAGGAATTCTTCGGTAGCTTGACAGATTGCGCATCCTCTTGCTATGGTGGAACATACTCTAGAATCATAGTCGCAGAGCCAAATGCAGATGCTCTAGCATCAGGACTCCCCTTCGATTTTGTCTCTCGATTTGGTCGGTTTGATTTTTGTGTCTTGTTTGGCACATTCACAGGAATATTCGGGGAAATAAATTCTAGCTGCTCAGGACTGATTGAGATAGATCCCCATATAGGAATTTCTCGATGGATCCTTGAACCTCACTAGAAGTTGATAAATCTACCTACATTGTACGCTTAGGATTTGGTGTGTTCAATACGCTGCAATGCTCAAGTACCAATGAATATCGACTGAGAGAGGAGCCGAATTTTTATCTTGATTCCCCTCGTACGATCCTTCTGTCATTCCCAAGGAGAATTGAATGTACTCGGTATTTCAATCATGATGGTGGTAGCAGTGAATCTATTCACACACTTCGGATTTTTTTGGCAATTAATGCAAAAATTCTACGAACACCGCCACTAAACCCTTCATAAAAGCAGCAATAAATGCTCATTAACTGCAAGTTTGACTGGTTGACAACTTCGACAAAGGGGAATACAACAGACCACCAACTCCTTCAAATGATACATTACTTCGACACCAAAATAAGTTGGGGTTTCCAATTGACAAAACTAGAACTTCAACAGAAATATCCCTAACGGAACAACTTCGACAAAAAGATAACTTGGGGTTTCCACAAAGCTCCAACACAACTGTACATTGACATGGACACTTTGACACAACTAAATACGACAAAGAATAAACTTGGGGTTTCTAAGAGACATCTATTTTTATTTGTATGTACAAGCATTGAAATAAGATTCTTTACTACGACGAGCCACAATTGTCCCTATAGGGATTCAGTCGGCTCCCATTCACCAAATCACAAAGGAGTTCACCATCTAATATTTGTAACTGCACTCTACCTCCTTCTATCACAAAGTTAGTGACATATGGACATATCTAATGCATTCGTAAATTTCCAGGGTGTTTGAAAAACTTATTATCATAAAGAAGAACTAAATCTCCTCGCTGAAAGGCTTCTTAGTAATGTGGCGATCATGCCAAGAAATTTCTCGATATTTTTGCACCTACTGATGAAATCCTGCGATGAATCTGTCTTCTTCCAATTGAAGTAGCTTCGACAACCATTCTTCAATAGCAACAGTATCAGATATACCGGTGAAAGCAACAATCCTTAAACTATGCACAATATACTCCATGGGCATCACAGGCTCTTGTCCATATACCAACTTGAAAGGTGTATGACCTGTCAAATTTTTACATGTCGTTCTATAATCCCATAATATTGCAGGAATATACAGGTCCCAATCGTCATAGTTCACATTACAAAATTTTGTTAATGCATGTTCTAGGATCTTATCGAATGCTTTGACAGTCCTATTTTCCTATGGATGGTACATAGTATTCTTCTGATGGTAGACCTGAAATTATTCTATAAGGGCCTCTATAGTCTTATTGACAAAATGTGCACCTTGATCACTTAATAAAACTTGGGGACAACCAAAATTGGTGATAACATTCTCAAACATAAATCTTGCGGCGGTCATGGTAGTGCAATCTCGTACTGGTGCAGCCTCATCCCATAGTGTTAGATAATCAGTTTCAATAATAATGTACCTTGCACCAGTTCATCTTCCCGATGGGTTAATGAGGTCCCACAAAATCAATAGCCCATTTGTCAAATTCCTACAACGTAACTTGAGGCACTAATTGCATTTTATCTCTCCTCAATGGCTTTCCAGTTCTCTGACATACGTCGCAATTCTAACAATATTATTTAGCATATTTGTGAAGGGTATGCCACCATAACCCCACTCTTAAAATTTTCTGCGCGGTATCTTTTCCTGCGTAGTGGCCTCCCGCCACTCCGTCATGTGCCTCGACTAAGATGATTGGTCAATTGTGCTCCAAAACACAGTAATAAAATACCTCATCCAGTCCTAACTTGTATAATTAACCGGTGATCAAATGGTAATCTATAGATTTAACAACCAACTGCTTCTTTTGGTAGTCATATACCCTTCCGGTGCTACTCCTATGGACAAAAATGTGACAATATCTTGAAAGTACTCATCAACCATTCTTACTGAAGAGATCTGTGCATTTGGGAGATTATCTTCTAAACTAGTCGGTTCTTCTTTTGTTTCTAACCTCGAAATATGGTTGAGGCCCGCATTTAACCTTCCTGGCTTGACAATGATCTCAAAATCATATTCCTAAAATAATATTAACCACTGACAAATATTCCCCCCCCAACACTGGCTTATTGACAAGGTACTTCAAAGCATAATGGTCTATAAACATCTTAAAGTGACCTCCCAGTAGATAATGCCTGAACTTTTGCAAGGAATAAACCATGGCGAGCCCTTCCCTCTTTGTCATAGTATAATTTCTTTCTGCAGTGGACAAATTTATACTAGAAAATGTAATAGGATGGTCAATAGAACTGTCACCTAACTAAGCAAGCACTTCACCCAGAGCGACAGATGAGGCATCGACATGTACATGAAATTATTTTCTACAGTTGGGAAATACAATAATAGTTGATGTAACCATCTTCTCCTTCAGCGTGCCAAGTCTTTGCTGACATTCCTCATTCCAGTGGAACTTCACATCTTTCTTGAGTAAGTTTTCCATCGGTGGTGTAATCTAGGCATAGCCTTTGATAAACTTCCTGTAATATCTTGTGTGACCCAGAATTGTTCTCAGTGTAAGGTTTGACGTTACACCAAAACCTATAGATGTTGATGAACATTTGAAACCAAGCACAAGGTCCTATTACCAGGAGTGGCAATTAGTCCACATTTTTAATTCCTAGAGGTGCAGCAGTTATACCATGCGGTTGTACTGATACTCCAACACCCCCCCTCCAATGTAGCTCAGGGGAATTGAACATGAGACCTAAGCTCTGATACCATGTTTTCTTTACATAGTTGTTGTAATGAGTGATAATTTAAGTTACCAAATCGCTCATGCCAAATTTTTCTCAACTCATCACTATGAGCAACAAAAACATAGGGAAAAGGTGATGACCCAAAGTTGTTAAACTTGTACAACCTGGTAACATCATCAACAATTCTAGTGGCTAGGACATGCTTAGTGTAAGGTTCCAACTAGGGAACATAAGCAATTAAGTCAAGAATACATAAGAGATAGGTGTGAAATCACATTAATTCCATTAACAAATGGTCAATATATACATTGAGATGTACCTTGGATTCATCTTCCAAGGTGACTCTTGGAATCTTGGGTGACTCTTGGTCTCGCTTGCACATTAATATTCCTCACACTGAGGATTAGAATCCAACAAATCCCCCCTTAATCCGAAGGGTGTATATGTGTCCAAGAAAAAGAAGAGAGATGAATAAGTGGAAGTGTACAACTATCACCATCTAAACATTTCCATCTCCAACATACTTTACTAAGAAGGTTAGCTAGAATATTGCACATGCTTATGCTAAATACAATGGCTCTCTTAAGGGATGGTTTTTAGGCTGACCATCAACTGAAATAGGCTAGCAGAAGGCTAAAATATTCTACTATGTGTGTGGTTCAATTTTGACCACAAAATCTCGAACTTGGCGATAATACTCGCTCAGAGGTTCTCTGGAACTTGAATCGAAGGCTCAGAGGTTCTGTATGGAATGATGGTTTTAGGATGACCACAAACCAATTGGAGAGATGACAGGAATTAAACAACAGAAACTAGATGAACATTTCCATCTTGACAATATTTTGCCAAGTTAGCTAGAAGCTTGCACATGCTTCTGCTAATATAAGATGCTCTCGATACTGGTGGTTTTATGATGACCACCAACTTTGGAGCTCAATCGAACATAGATCTTCACAAGCTCACTTGGAATTGCTCGCTTGTCACTGACGGTCTTCATTCCCCCCTGTCAGGAAAAATGTGGGGAGAGGAGAGTCTCATGGTGTCACAACTAGACACAAAACACATGAGTACTATGTGCCATATATATCTCCTGTCTTCATAATACATGCATATCAGGTGGCATCTATGAATCTAGTGGATGTCCAAACTCACTGTGGATCAAGCTTGCTTGATATGAATTACTTGAGGAAGGATGTAACTGTTTGTTGTCAAAGGGACAGGTATTCGAAACTTGAAGCCTGACATCATGTTCCCCCCTGTCAGGTACAAAGTAAGAAGCAATACAATAATCTACTACAAGTTTCACTCTTGCAGGCTTCTTCATCTTCACACACCGATCTGAAGAATGGTTTCTCTTCTCACAATGTCGACAAGGATGAAGATCAAAACACTGATATTTCACATGGTCAACTCTATCACATTGTTGGCATATGGAACTCTGAATAGGTAGTACATCTTACATGATTTCACTATTTTTCTGGCAGTTGACATGAATCATCTTCAAACAAGGGGTTATTATGAACAAGCACTAGTTCAGAATGTTGATTCCTTTGATCTGCATCTTCCTCAATTGATTTCAAATTATGCAATTGATCTATGACAGTTTGGAGTGCATCTTTGCTGATTGTGATTGAATCACATGCAATTGAATGCACTAGAGTATTCAACAAATCTAATGTTTCTTTTGTATTAGACATAGTGGCTACAATTTGAGGCCTCCTTGTGTAGGTAGGACCATGTACAAAGACTCAATCAGAATGAGGGATTCTTGCAAATCCACCCTTTACAAGAAAAGTTTCAGCAGATTCAAACTTAAAAGAAAAGGGTGTTGGAATCAACCAAGAATTCACCCACATATAATACATTTCAACTTTTCCTTCAATTTTGATACCGAGTTTTCAAATGACGGTGATCTGCTTCTACAATTTCTTCTTTTGGAGCAGTTGTAGCACCAAGTTTCAAAGTTCAATCCAAATTAGTACCAAATATTCTGTGGTCAATTAGCTGAAATTTTTATTCACAATGCCTGCACTTTAACAATGCATGGGTGACAGATCGAAGGTGCAGGTCTATGCCTCTGCCACTTTTTACAATGTATAGTATAATAGTGTGCAAGGGAGAAAATATAGAACTATTGAAATAATCAAAAGTTAGGGTTTCTTTGTATTAAGTCATCACTAATACAATAAAACTTTAGACAACTTTCTGCAAACACTAGACCATGTTATTTCTACAACCCATAAACCCTAGAAATGTTTTGGCATAAAACTTGGATGACATAACTTATCTCAACCATTACTATGAAAACACCATTAAAAACTAGAGTAATATTTCCACCACTGCAACAAACAACAAAAAGGAAAAACATGTTGCAACTCAGGTCAAAGGTCCCAGCTTACCATATCATCTTGCATATCCTCATCTACCTCAATGCATATTTAAGGAATCCGTACACTTCTCAACGTGCAGAGATGCAACACTCTTGACATATTATGATGGTCTCTTCACACAACAGTAGGGTTTCACAAATTGTACAACTTCAAAGGATGAAAATGCAGCTCCAACAGTCACCTAGTTCGTAGCACCTCGGTTTGGAGAGAGTCTTCAATGGATTTAGAGCCGACGCACCATGAAATTACGGTTTCAAGGAATTCTCCATGTCACTAGAGGAAATTCTCTCAGCAACGCTTCACCACATCGGGCTCGAATTCACGCTCTTCACCAAAAGATGAGAACGCAACTTCACAACCAATGAGTTCAGCTTGCAGCAGCACCACACCTTATCTCAGTTCCAAACACTTCTCAAGTTGGTGTTGTTGAGAAGTTAAGTTATGAGCATAGTTGAATATGATGGAGGTGAGGTCGTTGGAGTTGGTTTTTGCAACAACGCAATAGACTTCACAAACAATAGATAGCTTCACTATGGGCTAAACGTTAGCTCCTTGAGAGAGATAGCATCCTTCAAAATATTATTTGGTTCAGTGCAGCCCTCCAAGACATAAATATCTATCTCGTGCTTCCACAATATGCAATCTTACAACACATAGAGATAAACAATACAAATTTGAGAGATACGAATGGGGTTCAAGCTCCATCTCTTACCTCAAGATTCACACAAGAAAGGAGGAGGATCTAGGAATTTATCTCATGTGGCTCCACATGCTAATTCCCAACTCCAAATTTTAATTTAATAATAAAAAGATACCACTAAGGTTCACCACAGCACCAAACAACAACTCTTGCAACACTTCTAATGTTGAAAAATTAGGGTTTCCAGATAGCCCAATCTACAAATAACTTCAACATAACACTCCAATTGTACGCACCAAAAGACAACATCCATGCAACTCTCAGATGTGGTCGCAGTATTTAAGTGGAGGTCATGGCAACCAAATGTTGAAGCTCGCATCTTTGGTATGAGATGATACTCAACGTAGCTCCACACACAGTTCCTCAAGGAAACAAAGAAACGTAGAGAGATCATTCAATTCTACAATAACCACTAAGAAGAGGGATACCAACAGATAGCTAAGTGATGACAACAGATAGATACCAACTGACACTAATGGACGCATGCCAACAAATAGGTGATGGTATCTAGAGTGATGGAGAGAGTCCATGGTAGATAGGGCGCACCATAGAGAGAACTCCATGCAACAATGGTCACTCCAATGCCCAATGCATAACCAGTTCAAATATGGAATGCAAAATGAAGGAGATGAGATAAGATTTACGTCATTATCTCGAACTCCTCAGGCTTCACTTGGCTTCACCAACAATATCCACTAGTGTAGACTTCAAAGAAAAACATAATACGCCAACTCCATGCACAACTCTAAATTGGATGCAAATACCCATAAATTAGGGTTTCCATTCAATGCACCACGAGATGGAGAAGATGGCGGGACTGATATGAGTTCGTGGTCAGAGATGAAACCAAAAATAGGGTTTTTTTCACTCATAAGAGTAACGAATACACCTCCGAAAGTGAATATTCTGGCTAATTTACACAGAGGGCATATAAAATGCAGAGAAGAACCGTTCTTACAACAATGAACAACAATATCGAGGGAAAACTTTGCAGAGAGCAGGTAGGTGGAGAAGAATCTTGTAGAGGGAAGAACATATAGAATGGAAACATATCATGTAGATAGGTTTGATCACAGACAAGTTTGATCACAGGCAGAAGAATAGTGAATGGTCACACAAGAAAAGGCGCAACTCTCATAATTAATTTACTTAATATGGAAAAATAAATGCAGATATAGAGTAGAGATCAAACTAAGCATTCACAGGAAATATCAGGGAATATGGAAGAATTCAGAGAGCACATGCTAGAGGCTCATAAATGCTCGGATATCACTGTAAGGTTCCAGTTAGTACACATACGCAATTAACTCAAGAAGACATAAGAGATAGGCGTGAAAGTGCATTAATTCCATTAACAAATGGTCAATATATACATTGAGATGTCCCTTGGATTCATCTTCCAAGGTGACTCTTGGACTCCCAGGTGACTCTTGGTCTCCCTTGCACATTAATATTCCTCACATCGAGGATTAGACTCCAACACTTAGGATATTTAAAATCCTTGATTACTACTTGGTGAGGTGTAAACGTTACAGTTTTACCTTCACTAGAATGAGTGATTTGATAGACTCCTTACAAATTGCAGGAAATTCTTGGAACACGTAGTACATCACTAAACTGTCCATTGTCTATCGGAATTTTTCCATATCCTACAACACTAAGCGATTTATCATCACCAACAAATATTTGTTTGGTGTTACATTCATGCATAGTAGAAAATATGGCTTTATCCTTAGCCATATGATAAGATGCTCCAGAATCAATGAGCCACTCATTCGAAGTAGAAGAAGAAGATGCATTATAGGAAAAACCAGAAGAACAAAGTGCATCTCCGTGAGATGAAGATTATGAATACGAATCAAGGCTGATGTGGTGCTTATTCATTGATGCTTCAAAGGCTTCCATCTTATTGAAACATTTATATTCATAATGATTATATTTCCCGCAAAATTTGCAATGACGCTCAGTCTTCTTACCTTTTGGTTTGTTTCCTTTGTCATTTTTTGAAGAATAAGCTGGCTGAGAGGGTTAAGACCCTTGTTTGGCTTTATATTGTGAATATTTTTCTTCTTGGGATGTTTGGACTTCTCTTTCTGTTGTGATGACAAGGCTTTTCCAGATGTATCTGCATTGATAATCATTCCAAGATGTATGAGCTAATCATGCTCTCTAATCAAAGAATCACAAAATGATTCACGAGTATGATATTTATAGCTATTTGGATCTAAGGATGATTTCATGGAGTAAAATGTAGATACAAAAACATAATACGCAGGTCCAAGTTTGGAAATAATATGATAAATACATTGCTTGTCTTTTTTTTTTAATTTTGCATTATGCACATAAAAGTCTAAGAGTTTTGTACTTAGATAGATAATCTTGAATGCATGAAAAATCAGTTGGATTTAAGGATATCAACTCATTTTCTAGTTAGTGACCTCGAATCTCATTGTGTTTACAAACACATATTCCATTTTTTTCCGAGCTCTATCTGGTTCATCAAATCCAGATATGTGGAATCGTAAATCAATAGAGATTGACATCCCAATCAATCGACAGGCTTAATCACATTTAATGGCCCATTTTATTTTCTTATCAGCATCAGTGGGCTCTGTTTCTTTCCCTGAGGTAATTTGGTAAAGTCCCTACTTCATAGTACATCCTCCATATGATATTTCCATAAGAAATATATGGAACTAGTAAGTAGAATATGACATGGGGAGACCATACTATAAAATGAAGGTTGTAAAAACAAAAACCAACAGTCTGGATGTAAATATCCCGAAGAACCAGGATGTTTAAAAAAAAATTGCACTGAAAACTGACTCTGGATGAGGAAGTTATGCGTGATTGAAAAAATGGTTGCAGGTGACCCCAACAGATACGAGGCAAAAAAAATGATTAACCCAACTGAAAAAAAAAAAGACCCCCTCCTCTTCCTAAGCTTAACATTTTAAAATCACTTTACAATAATGTTTCTTTATGTGAACCACTTTTGTAAAATAAGTGGAGTTTCACTTTTACAATAATGTTACTTTAAATATTGCATGCAAAAACTAAAAGACTTTAAGTGACTCACTTTTAAAATTTAAGGGAGATGCACTTTTACAATAAAGTAACTGAAAAATAGAAATTACATGCAATTTTAGAAAAGTAACTAACAAGAAGACTTGAACTTAAGACCTCTTATTAAATAAAACAACTTTTAACCAAGTGACTTAATATTAAAAGGTACGTAAAACATGGAAAGGAGGAAGTTTTTTTTTTACTCTTTTGTCTCGAACTTCGTGCTTACAAGAAAAAGATCCTTTTCCTCTAAATCTGATGAAATGCAAGCATCTTGGGAAAATGAAATCCTTTTTCGATGAAACAAAAATTGTTCCCCACTGGAAACAGTGCTCCGAATGCAATGAAAGACCTCTCACAGCCCAAAAATGCACAAAAAATTCAGAACCAGAAACCCTTTCACAACTTCAGCAACATTGGTTCAAAATATAGATCACCAATGAAAGTGGATCTTTATAAAGGATATGATACCATGTAAGGTTTGGCATTACACCAAAAACTGCAGATGTTGATGAACATTTGAAACCAAGCACAAGGTCCTCTTACCAAGAGTGGAAGTTAGTCCACATTTTTATATTCCTAGAGGTGCAGAGGTTATACCATGTGGTTGTACCAATACTCCAACACTCAACTTGTCAACTAAAGCAGGTGGAGGTAGATAAACTATAATGGAAATATTGGAAGGATGCGATAGTAATCCCTGCTTCTAGACTACATGACCCAATAATATACCAAATGGAGCAAAAAATATGCATCTCTTTAGATTCAAAGAAATTTGGTACTGTATACAACATTCTAACATCAAACTCAGATTTTCATTGTGGTTCTTAAGAAAACCGTACATTGTCCAATCATCAAAATAAACTTCCAGGAAATTATAAATGAATTACTTAAATGAAATGAAAACTACCCTTGAAAAAATTGCAGGAGCATTCTTTAATCCAATTGGCATTATCGTATACTGGAAGCAACCCCAGTCTGTGGCAAATGTGGTTTTTTGTCTATCCTCCTTAGCAACATTTATTTGATGATATCCATAAAATCCATCTGTGAAGGAGTATGCTTCCTGACCTCCGACACTTTCAATTACTTTGTCCGTAAATGGAGTTTGAAAAGGATCATGTAGACAAGTATCATTCAATTTTATTAATTCTACACAAATCCAAATATCACTAGTCTTCTTGTCTTGGACTACCATAGGAATGATCCATTCTGACACTTTGACAGGCTCAATGATACCTTCATCAAGCATTCTATTGAGCTTTGCTCTGAGTTTTTCCTTATGCCATAGGTTTAATCTGTACGACCTTTGCTTGATTGGCCTGACACCTGGCTTCAACAGGATTTTCATTTCTCCCAGGTCACCAACAATTCCCTTAATTTTTGAAAAAGTAGTAGGAAACAAATCTTGAATTCATGTATCAGGTCAGTAATCTTTCCCAATGTTTCATCATCCCAGTAATCTCCAATATTTGCAAACTTAGTATTTTCAGGAGAGCCTATATTTACCTTTTTAATCTTCAACGGCTTCAGGAAGTTGTCAAATGAGATATCTGGTCCCTTCAGATCACAAGTTCCTTTAGTGTTTGGAATATGAATATCTCTGTGATCATCATCCTCCGGTCCTCCATTGATGTTGTAGAAATCCATCATTTTTTCCACTGTCACAGTCCACTGCAGCAAATTAGACACTAGTCCCCGGATTTCTTCAAAATTATTTGCCTTGATAATATGGAGAGCTGCATCTATTGTAGGAATTTCATCCTCATAATTAAATGTCTACTTGAAGTTCATAGCTAAATTGTCCCATTCTCCAATTCCTTGTCGCAGCTCTAGCAACGTATAACAATTCCTTGGTATCGTATCAAGTGTATGAATAAACATGTGTACCCACGCTTGCTTTGGTATATTTTTCCAGATTGCACTACATGTAGCTAAATGATCAACATGGATAGTCAACCTAGTATACTTCTCTTCAATATAGGGAATCCCTTCATCAAATCGGATTTCTAAATATCTTTTACACTACGACCAACCAGTTATAGGTTGTTTATGCACAACCCAACATCTCACCGGTGTTTCTTTCAAGGCCACATCCAAGGCTAATAAGCATTGTAAAGTGCAGGATATGGATTAGTGTCATTGACAATTTATATAACCTCAAAGTATGTAAAATTACACATTCCTTCCACTTAGACATGAACCCCAACCATTCTTCCAAATGGTATAAATTTCTGTTGATTGGCCAACCTCAACTGAATAAATGACCATACTAAATTTGGCTTTCCAATATTCTCCCATGTCTGTTTAGTGAGAATATTGACATCTGAGCCCAAATCTAAAATAAAAAAATCCATGTCGTATTCACCAATCCGTGTATTAAGTCGCAGCTCTCGACCAATTTTTACTCTTTTCTAAATATGATTGAAAACTCTTTCTGATCTCAGTTCTTCCTCAAATTCCCCAATTAACTTGTGCAATTCCCTTAATGCATTCTCATCTTTAATTAAAGTTAAACAAATTTTTAGAAATTTATGGAGAGCACTTAATTTTCTTAGGTTCTTATTTGGTGCAGACCTATTGAAGCGAGGTGGCATGTCATACACAGGTCCTTCTTCGACAATGGGTGGTGGGGAGGATGTTGATGTACCTTTCATAAATTCATTGCGAGATTCAAAGAATATACCTGTTTCCTTATGAACATAAAATTGTGGTGGTTTCTGGGCTACTCGACTCACTCCCGGGTCTCGTTGATTACTGTAGCTACCCTTATCTCCACCCATCATGGCTCCACCTCTTATTACCATAGCAACAATATGTTGCTTCGGTCGTGCTTCTGCTTAAATATTCTGCACATTCTGATTCATGTTCTGGTTCTGCTTCTGTAATACCCCTATTTTTACCCTTATGGTTTATTGGCTTCAATGTAAATATTGTATAAATTCTATGTGTGTTTTCCCTAGTCTAGAGATCAAGGCCAAGGCCCCAATAGTGATGTTCAGGATGTATTTGCATAGGAAAGTATTTGAAATTTTGGTTACCCATGTGTGTTGTTAAGCCATGAAGATTTGTAAATGATGTAATTATTAATTATTGCAATAAAATACCCAAGAAGCTGGCTAAGGAGGAAACCAATGAGAAGGGGCCATGTGTATCTACTAGGGATATGTTAGGGGGTTATGGGATTGGTACCCATGCTGCCACATGTCCAATTGTGAACCTATTTGACTCCCCATGCTGACATTAATGCAACTGTAAGAGGTTGGTTGAGAAAACTAGACCATGAATTCGATTGAGTATGTGGCAACCTGCGAATCCGTATGGCAGGGCATGGAACTGTGTTTTTCTTATTCCTTAAGCCACTCCACACCTGGGAATTCTACCATTCGGTTTGCTATTCGATTGTTGACCAAGAACCCAAGTCACTCACGCATCTGCAAAACCGAGCCGTGAAGAAAACAAGAGAAATCGCGACTTGTGTGAACCGAATTTAAAGAGCCGAGAACGCCCAAGGAAACCCTGTGTAAGAGTTGAACCGGTCGAGATAGCCATAGATCAGACCATAGGGATGAATTGTAGAGCTTGAACGACCTAGAGAACCCAAGAGAACACTGAGATCTGTCTTGTAGAGCACCGAGTCACGGGGCAAAGTTTAGGCCGCGACCCTGTGAAGAATTAGCTTGAACAACAGTGAAGAAGGTCAACTTAGGGTTGGATCTTCTTGATAAACCTAGTGAAGGATGAAATATCATGAAGAACAATAGTTGGACCTTTCTATGCCGACCCTGAATAGAAATGGAGGGAATGGGCCTTGAGGGATTGTGCAGCATAGAAGATGGCCTTCCTTGTGTTGGGTGAGGTAGGTAATGTGGGTGCCATGCTTTTCAAGTGATATTAGATGTCTGCAGCTCTGTGGTTGAGCTCACTAGATTAGCAACATCCTCCTTGTTCCTTGGATTGCTTGATAAAACCAACTATAAGTTGGCTTAGCATTGGGATGAGACCTTGATTGTAAAAGAGTTCTTTAGCCATCCTTAGTGGATACACAACCCAGCTCGGGGGTGGTCTTGTAGTTGAAAGAGTATAGGTTGGACAAAGACCTAAGGTTAGGTGGAAAGTTGTCCTCACTTAGTCAGTTTATTGGGGCAACTTTAGTTCCAATATAAGTGCTTCTGTGGTGTCAAACGATGTTAATTCATGTGATATATCCATTGGTTATGTTATTCTTTCCATGCTCTAGGTTAATGATTTAAGGATTAGATGGAATGGACCAATAGGAAGCTATATGTGAGCATGAATATGAAGTTGAATGCATGTTTGAATGTTGCATCATTTGCATGAATGTGATATATGGCTAACCTTGCAGGTTGTTGATGTGTTAACTAGCTTAGTTTCATTATATATGATTATGTATGCATTGTATTCACCCTTAAGAGGGATAGTTTGAATTCACTTGGACTTGGGGAAGGAAGGGGATAGCCCTGTGGTGTTTCAGAACTCCTCTGTGCGTCAGGTGAAGGGAGAAGTCATGGTAGGAAGGAGGCAGAGTCCTTTGCAGAAGGTTAAAGGAACTTAGGTGAGGTCATGGATAGAACTTCAGTTGAAAAATTGACATGGTTGGAGTGCTCATATGGGGTGGGGATTACACCATTGGATCGATCTCTCCAATATCTTTCCAATGGTACCATCCTTGTCCAATTTGGACCAAGGATGAGGTAGTTATGACCCTTAGAAGTTTGCCTTAGAAGCTTGTTGGAGCAGGGGTCTGGGGTCCCAAACTTTCCACATCCGCAATGCGGATCATGGATTGTGGAGGTCGTGGACTGTTCATTGGAGTGGTGTGGTTGGAATTCCACCTTTCCACATCCACAAGGCGGGTTGTGGGTTGTGTGGGTTGGAAGGGTGAATACAACGGAAACGACGCGTGGAAGTCCTGCCTTTCCGCATCTGCAAGGCGGATTGCAGGTGTCGAGAGGCCGACTTCCATAGGAATGGCGCATTGGAATTCTGCATTCCGCATCCGAAACGTGGGTTGCAGATTGCGGATTGGGAAAGGTAATTTCTCTCGGGTCTACAGAATATGGTTTCCACAATTCCGACATCCGCAACGCGGGATTGCGGATTGCAGAATTGTAGATGGGAAAATTCCCCGGGATGACGTTTTAAGGATTTTGAATGTCGAGTTCTGCATGCGGAATGCGGAACTATGGAGGGCAGACGGGAAAATTTCAAGACCAATATTTGGATTCCGGATTCCGACTTTTGCATTGCGGATTGCAGAATTCGATAGAGCCATTCGCCGGGGAGGCGAATTTGGAAATCCGATTTCTGAATCCTAACTGTGGATTGTGGGAAGGAAGCTACAGGTTGTGGATCCGAGCCCATTGTGGCTGTGTGTGAAAATAAAGGAAATTGGAGAAAAAAAAGAAATAGAAGGTCTCCCATGGCCTCTGAAGGCCACCAGGGAGGTAAGGGAACATGACAAAGTGGTATTAGAGCTTCTGTTGTAGCACTGGGGCTATTAGGGCTGAGCCGTGTATGAATTTACGAGCAGCCTATGGCGCGGTTTTGGGATAAATGTTTACTGAATGATTGATGAATAAATTCCATATTTGAATGGATGTGTTAGGGTTTATTTACACACTTGTAATGTCTAATAGATGCCTCTGTTATACATAGTGGTTGCAACGGTTAATTGTTTAAATGAACAACAAGGAAACGTACAAAGAAGCGGGAAATGGTTACCCTTAACAATGGACATGATCCGTTTGAGCTTGAGGACGATGTGCTAGGTGAGAACGTGTAAGAAGCACACACTGAGGATGAGTCTGATGGAAGAAGGGCATAGGTAACGCCCCCAAACTTGGCCAGACCATGGTGAGCTTCAACGGGTAGTTGATGAAGGTGCAGGAAAAGAAACACCAGCTCAACATGGCCATCTTGAAGAGCCTCATTGATATGCACCAAAGGCTAAATGGTTGGTCTAATCCAAGAAATGAAGGCCAAGAAGGAAGAAATGAAGAAATGCACTCTAGGGGTCATTCTAAGAAGAAGACTCCAAGCTCTAGAAGGAGCTCTGTGAGAAGAAAAAACAGAACACCCTCTCCGAGATATTCTTCCAGCAGGTCAAATGACTCCAAGGGCTCTCAAGGAAGCCCAAGGAATACTTCCAGCAGAAGTAAGAGCAAAAAGATGCACATAGGTATCCCACAAGGTGAATTTAGGAAGGAAAGGCCTCCCACTATTGATGGAGAAATTAAAACAGGTCAAGAAGAAGAGACATGGCTTCTTGGAATTAAAAAGTACTTCATAATGCATGAGTATTCATATAATGAAAAGGATAGGGTTTCCATTTATAACCTTAGTGGAAGAGCTTCAATTTGGTGGGAACACCTCATGCAAGTGAAGGGAATCAGTGAAAGAAGAATCAACTGGGAAAGGTTTAAAAGATACTTCCATGGGAAATACCTATCGTCTAGGTATTATGATAATAAGAGAAAAGATTTCAATGAACTCATATTGGGGCAGAATACTATGGATGAGCATGTCCACAAGTTTCTGGAGTTGTTGAGGTATGTAGACTACATCAAGGATGAACGAGTAAAAATTCAATGTTTCCTTGGTAGTATACCACATAATTACAGAGATAGGATTGAGTTTGTCAATCCACCGAGCTTGGATGAAGCCATTAGAATGACGGAGCATTGCTATGAGAAGATTAAAGGTAAAACAAAGGTGCAACCAACATGGAAGGGTAATCCCAGAAGAAGGTTTGAACAAAATAAAAATGGATTCAAACCACCATTCATAAATCAGCGCAGAAATATTCCATAGGGCCAGCAAGAAAGAAGAGAATTCAAGCCACCTATAGCAGCATAAAAGGCACAAAAAGGGACACTCCAATGTTGGGGATGTAAAGGAAACCATATGATTAAAGATTGCCCCCATCAGAGAGAGAATCCAATAAGCTTGCACAACATAGAAGGAGAAACTACAGTGGAAGATATGGCAAAAGAGGTACCTAGTATTTATGCAGCACTGGATGATCGCCAAGCAGACCATCAATAAGCAGTGGTGGAGATTGAAGGTAAGATTGCTAAGTAATTTGTTTATGTTTTGATTGATCCAGGGTATACTCATATTTATGTGTCTCCTAAGGTGGTTGAAAGTTGTTCTCTTTGTAAATTAAAGCATGGTAAGGCTTGGCTAGTTCAATTAGCCACAGGAACCAAGAGAAAGTTAAGTGAAGTAGTGATGGAGTGCCCCATAGAGTTGAATGGAATCCTCGCACATGCAAATTTAAATGTCTTACCATTAGGATAATGTGATGCCCTAATTGGCATGGATTGGTTGGAAAGACATAGATCCAAATTGGACTGTTATGAGAAAGCACTTTAATGCATTGATGATGAAGGAAAGCCAAGGTTGGTGAGAGGAATTCCCAAGCAAGTTTCAGTAAGGAATATTTCAGCCTTGCAACTGAGAAATTTCTATAAAAAGGGTTTCCAATTATATGTTGTGCATATATCAGATTCAACAGAAGATAAAGGACACATATTAGAAGAATTTCAACTGTTACAGGAATTCCGGGATGTATTCCTAGATGAAGTGCCAGGGCTACCACCCAAGAGAGATATTGAATTTTCCATTAACCTTGTTCTAGGGGCAGTACCGATTTCCAAAGCTCCTTATAGAATGATCACACCAGAATTGGTAGAATTGAAGATGCAGTTGCAAGAATTAATGGACCAAGAATATATCAGACCTAGTGTATCTCCTTGGGGTGCACCAGTGTTATTTTTCAAGAAGAAGGATGGGACATTGAGGCTGTGTATTGATTACATGAAGCTTAATAAAGTGACAATCAAGAACAAGTATCCATTCCCAATGATTGATGACTTGTTTTATCAAATGAAGGAAGCTAGAGTGTTTCAAAGATTGACTTGAGGTATGTATACCATCAAGTGAGGATAAAGGAAGAAGAAATTCATAAGACAACTTTCAAGACAAGGTATGGCCATTATGAATTCACAGTAGTGCCATTTGGTCTTACCAATGCACCTGCTACTTTCATGTGTCTCATGAATAGTGTCCTCAACAAATATTTGGATAAGTTTGTGATTATGTTCTTGGATGACATTATTGTCTATTCAAAGAGTGAAGAAGAGCATAATGAGCATTTGAGAATGGTGTTGCAAGTCCTTAGAGAATACCAGCTGTATGCAAAGTTGAGTAAGTGTGATTTCTATCAGCAGAAAGTACAGTATTTGGGTCATATTATATCAGCAAAAGGCATTTCAATGGATCCATAAAAGATTGAAGTCATCATGGATTGGCCTACTCCAAGGAATGTTACATATGTTAGATCTTTTATGGGTCTTGCAGGCTACTATAGAAGATTCATTGAAGGATTCTCCAAGATAGCTCACCCAATCACTTCATTGCAAAGGAAAAATATCAAGTTTGTATGGTCTGAAAAGTGTGAGAAGAGATTTCAGCAGGTGAAGGAGTTTCTTACCAGTGCTCCTATTCTGAAGATTGCAGATCCGAAGAAAGACTTTGTGGTATGCATAGATGCTTGTATTGAAGGGATCGGTGGAGTACTTATGAAAGAAGGATTTGTAATCTGCTATGAGTCTAGAAAGTTAAAAGAGCATGAAAGGAACTACGCCACACATGATTTAGAGATGGCATCCATAGTTCATGCTCTCAAGAGATGGAGACATTATCTCTTGGGAAGAAGATTTGAACTTGGGACTGATCATATGAGCTTGAAATATTTATTTGACAAGCCAAATCTGAATTCTAGGAAAACCAGATGGATGGAGTTTCTTTGTGAGTTTGATTTGGAGATTAAGCATGTCAAGAGTAAGGAGAATAAGGTTGTTGATGCACTCAGCAGAAAATTCCATATTGTAGTAGTAAGTATGTGTAAATCAGATTTGAAGGCCATGGTTCTTGAAGCTCAATCCAGTGATGAAGCTTACCTTCAAGTTAAGGAGAAATTGCAACAGGGTATTGTGGATGAAAAGTATGCAATATATCAGTTGGGTGATGATGATGTTTTCATCTATCAGGGTACTAGGCTGTAAATTACAAATAGTGCATATTTGAAGAAGCTGGTGATGGATGAGATACATCAAATGCCATATTCTTGACACCCAGGATATCAAAAAAATATAACAGCAGCAAGAAAGCAGTACTTTTGGCATGGTATGAAGATGGACATAGAAGAGTACATTGCTAGGTGTCAAGAGTGCCAACAAGTCAAGGAAGAGCATCAACATCCAGCAAGATTGTTGCAGCCATTTCCCTTTCCAGAATGGAAGTGGGAAGTGATCTCTATGGATTTTATAACAGGTTTGCCAATGACAGTGAAGAAACATGATTCAATCATGGTAGTGGTGGACAAGCTATCAAAGGTAGTTCATTTCATTCCAGTCAAGTCCACTCGCAAGGACAATGACATTGTAAATATCTTCATGAGAGAGATATTCAGATTACATGGATTTCCCAAGGCAATAATTTCAGACCGTGACACAAAGTTCACATCCAATTTTTGGAAAGGATTGTTCCAGGAATTAGGAACTTAGCTGAATTTTAGTACAACATATCATCCTCAAACAAATGGTCAGATCAAGAGAGTGAATCATATTCTTGAAGAAATGCTGAGGATGTATGTGATGGATAAACCATCTAAGTGGGAAGACTATCTACATTTGGTAGAGTTTGTATACAACAATGTACAACAAGCATCATTGAAGATGAGTCCTTTTGACGATCTGAAAATTATTCAGGATCTTTATAACCAATATTTGCATGTGAATGTTAAATGCTAAAATCCATTAAAGAGGCTTAAATGACAGAATTAAAGAGCAAAACGGAAGCACATAAAGCACATAAATGAGATATGCAAACCAGAAAATGAAGACAAAAGCTGATAACGGAGTTCACCCTTCTTGTGATACGTCTCCGGGCCGCTTCCAATGGTAAGGCCGATCTTATTAAGTCTTCAAAGGTTACAAAAAGAGAGTTCTGAAAACACCTCTGTTTTCTGTCAGTCAGAAGCAAAAATAAACAACACCTTTGAATTCCTTGCGAAATTCAGAGAAAAACGAGTATAAACTCGACCACCTTTGGTTGAAAACTCCTCTGGCACACAAAACGAGAAAACCATTCTCTATGTTGTATGGACTGTACCTTCCTCACCTCAAGAACTGTGCACATAAATTCCATGTATCTGCTTTGGAAACCGTGCCAAAGTCTGGTGTGTGTAAAATTCTGAACATGGCCTGTGCTTGGCATTTCAGGCTCTTTTTGTAATAAAAAGGCACTGCAACTTCTTAAGCTTTTGGCACTGCTTCCATTTCATCAGAGGGCCTGTGGCCCACTGGTAAGGGTGCACGATTGGGAGGCAGAGGTCCTAGCGTCAAAACCACGGTCCTCTCCTCCTCTTGCGTGTTTTACATAGTGGCACATATGCATGTGGCCACGTTATATTATTGTGGTGTTTCTTATGTTATGTTGTTATATGGTTAAACATATGGCTCCATGTTGAATAGTTATGGTTATGCGTGCTACACTATAGCATATAGTTATGTGCTTATAGTTCGAATGTGATATGCTCCACATTTTAATGTGATGGTTATAATATATGTTATAACATATGCTTACTATGGTTATAACATATGCATATAATATGTTATAAGGTTTGTAATGTTTGTTATAACAAACATATGGTTAGCGCATATGTGGTTTTAAACCTTAGCTTGAATATGGTGCACTAGGTGGGGGAGGGGCCTCGGTGTTGGCTTGGGTCAAGGGCTATGCCCTTGGCCCACCCCCTTTTTACACAACTCTTTAACCATTTTAATGGGGTCATGGTGGCCTTACCATGAGGTCTTGGGTTCGATTCCCATAGCCCCAATTACATTCTTTAACCATTTTTAATCATCCTTGACGAAACTTCAAATGTTGACAACTTCTTCATCTGGAGACTATTTCATGTGAAACGAATGTCGACGAAAATATGACGAAGAGCTCTTTACCACTGTAACCTTTGAACTAATGTTTGAATACCTTAAATATGATCGGTGATGAGGTGATCCTCTTGGACCAAACCTCCCCACTGAGAATCTTTTGTACCACCAAAAGCATGGAATCATCCTGCAATCAAGTGAAGACATGTTCATCTCACTTGTCTTGTATCACTTGTCCATTCTTGGAACCTGTACATTTGACTCAACATGAAAATCATCAACACTGCACTAATAGTGTTAAGTACATTAACTCCCTTTTCAACAAAGTATTCATTCAATAGTGTAGGGACCAACCATCTACTGTTGATCAGTAATAAGCTGAATATCAACATTGAACATGTGAAATAGATTGCACTTGTATCATGCTTATGCTTCATCATAGGAACATTATCAACCATAATAGGTGTATTGTGATGCAACGACACTTCCTTTTCATGCTTAGGATTCTTTTCTTCCTTAATTTGCATAGACATAAGTGCCAAACTCCGACTTGCATTAACAACGTCCCTTTTCAATTGTTGTGTAGTTCCGAATGATTTGTCATTTTTAAATGAATGTGAGTGTACTATGTACTCAATTCCTTCCTTAAGCAAATGATACTTATTATGTTCTTGATAGAAGATTTCTTTTCGATCATATAAATACGGGCTACCCAACACAATTCCATAGATATCTAATGGAACCACACCAAATTCAACTTCATCTACAAACTTGGATGTAATTGCAAACTTGAGATCACATTGTCTTGTTACTTGTAATCTGTTATCTTTGCATACCCAACCTAGTGGATAAGGTTTCTTGTGTGGTTTAGTTATTAATCCCAACTACTTAACTACTTCTTCTGAAATAATATTAGCTTGAGATCCACTACCTACGAGTGTGTTGATCTTGGTTTGTTTAATGATTACCCTTATATGAAATAGTGCATTCCTTTTTCTATCCTTAGAAATTTCATGATCTTTAGACGTAGAAGCACATGAAGAACCAATGTTAGAATCACTACCAACAATAGTTTTACCTTTCACACCTACGATTGATATCTTGTTTTCATCCTCGGAATCTGATCCAAGGTCCTTAACGATAACCGTATCTTTCTGCTTCCCTTTCTGATCCTTAAACCACTTTGGTTTCATTTCTGGATATAGCTTCCAACAATGTTCTACATCATGTCCATCTCTCTGACAATGAGAAAAATAAAGCTTTGTGTCCCTTTCTTCACAGTATCAACATGCTTTCTCTTCCCTTTTTCCTTGCCTTCTTTTGGTTGACTGGATTCATCTAAAGAAACATCATGAACACTCTTCCCTTTTGATTCAATGTGCGTAGCTTGTACACATACCTAATCAAGATTAGTAGGATTAAACATAAGTATTGTGTGGCGCAAATAATGATGTAATCCACCTATATAATTGAGAAGAATTTCTTGGGTGAAGAGAGGTATAACAAGTATTAAAGCTCTCTTTCGAAATTCTTGTGTGTAATATTGCACACTTTGACCCTTACCTTGCCTCAAATTCTGCCAATCCATCATTGCTTGTTGTATGTAACCCAATGGATAGAACTGTTTCTTTAATGCTGACTTGAATTCATGCCAAGATATAATATTTCCTTTTGAGGCCAAATCCTTTTGAGTTCTACTCTCCCACCATATGAGAGCAGTCCCTCCAAGTCTGAGAGAAGCTAACTGAATTTTCAATCTATCTTCATTAAAATTTTGAATCCTACAATAGACTTCAATTTGATGGATCCAATTATCTAATGTTTTAGGATTAAGTTCTCCATTATAAACATGTAACTCAAACTTAATATCAAGCTTTAATTGAGGCATATTGAGATCAATTTTATGTTTAGGTGAGGCATTTAAAGAACCATCAAGAAAAGATGGTGATGATGGAGGATATTTAGGAGGTTCCTCACCACCTTCTTCTTCTTTACCTTTTGCATGAGAAGAACCACCTTGTTCGCCCTTCTTCCGATCTTGGTAAAGTTCTTCCACAATAGCTTGCATCCTCATGAAAGCTTTAAGAAAATCCCCTTCAGAAAGAATCGAAGAAGTTCCATCATCTCCTTTTTCTGAAGCCATTTTCCTTCTTCTTGATCCAATCTCAGAATCAAACTCTTCAAGCTCTCATTCACCTCTCTGAAGCCTATATCTTGTCGACATAAACAAACTCACAATGCAATGGTTAAGCTGCTCTGATGCCAAACCTGATCTGAAAATTATTCAGGATCTTTATAACCAATATTTGCATGTGAATGTTAAATGCTAAAATCCATTAAAGAGGCTTAAATGACAGAATTAAAGAGCAAAATTGAAGCACACAAAGCACATAAATGAGATATGCAAACCAGAAAATGAAGACAACATAGTTCACCCTTCTTGGGCTATGTCTTTGGGATGCTTCAAATGGGAAGGTTGATCTTATTAAGTCTTCAAAGGTTACAAAAAGAGATTTCTGGAAACACCTATGTTTTCTGTCAGTCAGAAGTAGAAATAAACAACACCATTGAATTCCTTGCGAAATTATGAGAAAAACAAGTATAAACTCGACCACCTTTGGTTGAAAACTCTTCTGGCACACAAAACAAGAAAACCCTTCTCTGTGTTATACGAACTGTACCTTCCTCACCTCGAGAACTGTGCACATAAATGCCATGTACCTGCTTTGGAAATGGTGCCGAAGTCTGGTCTGTGTAAATTTCCGAACATGCCCTGTGCTTGGCATTTCAGGCTCTTTTTATAATAAAAAGGCATTGTAACTTCTTAAGCTTTTGGCACCGCTTCCATTTTAACAGAGGGCCCATGGCCCAATGGTAAGGGCAGAGGGTTGGGAGGCAGTATTCCCAGGGTCAAACCCGCGGGCCTCTTCTCCTCTTGCACGTTTTACATAGTGGCCACGTTATATTATTGTGGCGTTTCTTATGTTATGTTTTTATATGGTTAAACACATGGCTCCACATTGAATGTTATGGTTATGCGTGCTATACTATAGCATATAGTTATGTGCTTATAGTTAGAATGTGATATGCTCCACGTTTTAATGTGATGTTTATAACATATGCTTACTATGGTTATAACATATGCATACAATATGGTATAAGGTTTGTAATGTTTGTTATAACAAACATATGGTTAGCGGCCACGTTATATTATTGTGGCGTTTCTTATGTTATGATTTTATATGGTTAAACATATGGCTCCACGTTGAATGTTATGGTTATGTGCGCTATACTATAGCATATAGTTATGTGCTTATAGTTAGAATGTGATATGCTCCACGTTTTAATGTGATGTTTATAACATATGCTTACTATGGTTATAACATATGCATACAATATGGTATAAGGTTTGTAATGTTTGTTATAACAAACATATGGTTAGCGCATATGTGGTTTTAAACGTTAGCTTGAATATGGTGCACTAGGGGGGGTCCTTGGTGTTGGACTGGGTCAAGGGCTATGTCCTTAGCCCATCTCCTTTTTACACAACTTTTTAATCATTTTGTAACCATTTTTAATCATCTTTGACGAAACTTCAAATGCTGACAACTTCTTCAATTGGAGACCGTTTCATGCAAATGAACGTCAATGAAAAGCTGACGAAGAGATCTTTACCACTGTAACCTTTGAACTGATGTTTGAAGACTTTAAATCTGATCGGTGATGAGATTATCCTCCTGGATCATTTGAGGTGTTGTATGACAAATGATGCAGAACTCCAGTGAATTGGGACAACCCAGTGAACATGGTAGTGCTTGGACCAGAAATGATCAAGGAGATGGAGCAGGAGATTGTTAAGATCAGGCATAATTTGAAGGCAACACAGGACATGCAGATCTGAAAATATTGCATAAGGAATTTCAGATTGGGGATCATGTTTACTTGAGAGTGAAACCAAGGAAAAGTTCCATGAAGTTGGGAAGTTGTGCTAAGTTGACACCAAGATATTATGGGCCATTTGAAGTCCTTGATAGAATATGACCAATTTCATATAGGATTGCATTGCATGCTAACATGAAAGCTCATAATGTTTTCCATGTCTCTTTGCTTAAGAAATATGTACATAATCCTAATTACATAATTGATTGGAATGTGATACAGGTGCAACCAGAGGGAGAGTTCCAAGTGGAGCCTATATGCATCCTAGACAAGAAGGTCACTTTGCTCCGGAACAAGGCCTTCGGGTAGGTAAAGGTGCAATGGAGGCACCTTAGTCCTGAAGAGGCCACATGGGAGTTCTAGGATTCCATGAAAGAGGCATTCCCATTTTTGTTCAGTTTTGAGAACACCGAGGACGGTGTTAATTTAAGGGAGAGGGAGTTGTAATAACCCTATTTTGACCCTTATGGTTTATTGGATTCAATGTAAATATTATATAAATGCTATGTGTGTTTTCCCTAGTGTGGATATCAAGTCCAAGGCCCCACTAGTGGATGTTCAGGTTGTATTTGCATAGGAAAGTATTTGATAGTTTGGTTACCCATGTGTTGTTAAGCCATGAATATTTGTAAATGATGTAATTATTGATTATTGCAATAAAATACCCAAGAAGCTGGCTAAGGAGACAACCAATGAAAAAGGGCCATGTGTATCCATTAGGGAGAGGTGAGGGGGTTATGGGATTGGTACCCATGCTGCCACATGTCCAATTGTGAACCCATTTGACTCCTCATGCTGAAATTAATGCAACTGTAAGAGGGTGGTTGATAAAACCAAACCATGAATTCGATTGACTATGGGGCAACCTGCAAATCCATATGGCAGGGCATGGCCCTATGTTTTGCTTGTTCCTCAAGCCACTCTACACTTGAGAATTCACCCATTCATATTTATATTCAATTGTTTACCAAGAACCCAAGTCACTCATGCATATGCATAACACATCGGTGAAAAAAAAAGAAATCACGACCTATGTGAACCGATATTATAGAGCCAAGAACGCCCAAGGAAACCCTATGTAAGAGTTGAACCGGTCGAGGTAGTCATGGATCAGACCATAGGGATGAATTGTAGAGCTTGAATGGCCTAGAGAACCCAAGAGAACACTGAGATCCATTTTGCAGAGCACCGAGTCACGGGGCAGAGTTTAGGTCGCGACACTGTGAAGAATTAGCTTGAAAAACAATGAAGAAGGTCAATTTAGGGTTGGATCTGCTTGATAAACCTAGTGAAGGCTGAAATCTCATGAAGAACAATAGTTGAACCTTTCTATGCCGACCCTAAATAGCACTGGAGGGAAGGAGCCTTGATGGACTGTGTAGCAAAGAAGAGGCCCTTCCTTGTGTTGGGTGAGGTAGGTAATGTGGGTTCCATGATTGCTGAGTGATTTGAGATGCTTGCAGCTCTGTGGTTGAGCTCACTAGCTTAGCAACATCCTCCTTATTCCCTAGATTGCTTAATAAACCCAACTGTAGGTTGGCTTAGGATTGGGATGAGACCTTGAATGTAAGAGAGTCCTTTAGCCATCCTTAGTGGATACACAGCATAGCTCGGGGGTGGTCTCCCAGCTGAAAGAGTATATGATGGACATAGACCTAAGGTTGGGTGGAAAGTTTTCCTCACTTAGTGAGTTGCTTGGGGCAGCTTCAGTTCCAAGATAAGTGATTTTGTGGTGTCAAATGATGTTAATTCATGTGATATATCCATTGGTTATGTTATGCTTTCCATGCTCTAGGTTAATGATTTAAGGATTACATGGAATTGATCAATAGGAAGCTATGTGTGAGCATGAATATGAATTTTGAATGCTGCATCATTTGCATGAATGTGATGTATGGATAACCTTGCAGGTTGTTGATGTGTTAACTAGCTTAGTTTCATTATATATGATTATGCATGTATTGTATCCACCCTTAAGGGGGATAGTTTGAATTCACCTGGAATTGGGGAAGGAAGGGGATAGCCTTGTGGTGTTTCAGAACTCCTCTATGGGTTAGGTGAAGGGAGAAGTCATGGCAGGAAGCAGGTAGAGTCCCTTGCAGAAGGTTAAATGCACTTAGGTGAGGTTATGGAAAAAAAATTAGTTGGAAAATTGGCATGGTTAGTGTGCTCATATGGGGTGGAGATTACACCATCGGCTAGATCTCTCTAATATCTTTCCAATGGTACCAGCCTTGTCCAATTTGGACCAAGGATGAGGGAGCTATGACCCTTGGAATTTTTCCTTAGAAGCTTGTTGGAGCAGGGGTCTGGGGTCCTGACCTTTCTGCACCCACAAGGACCTTTCTGCACCCGCAATGCAGATCACAGATTACGGAGGTCAGGGACCATTCTTTGGGGTGGTGTGGTTCGAATTCTGCCTTTCCTCATCTGCAAGGCGGGTTGCGGGTTGCGGGAGTCGAAAGGGTGAATCCAATGGAAATGGCGCATGGAAGTCCCGCCTTTCCCCATCCGCAAGGCATATTGTGGATTGAGGGTGTCGGGAGGTCGACTTCCATGGGAATGGAACATTGGACTTCTGCATTCCGCATCCACAACGTAGGTTGTGGATTGCGTATTACGGGAGGTATTTTATCCGGGGTCTACGAAATATGGTTTCCGCAATTCTGACATCCGCAATGTGGGATTGCGGATTGCGAAATTGTGGAGGAGAAAATTTCCCGGGACGATGTTTTAAGGATTTCAAATTCCGAGTTCTGCATGCAGAATGCGGAACTGCGGAGGGCGTACGAGAAAATTTCAAGATCGAGAATTGGCTTCCGGATTCCGACTTCCCCATTCCACAATGGGGAAGTCAGTAGAGCCAATTCGTCGGGAAGGCGGATTTGGAAATCCGATTTCCGAATCCCGAATGCTGATTGCAGGAACGAAGCTGCGGGTTGCGGATCCGAGCCTATTGCGGCTGTGTGTGAAAATAGAGGAAATTGGAGAAAAAAAAGAAAAAGAGGGTCTCCCATGGCCTATGAAGGCCACCAAGGAGGTTAGGGAACATGACAGATTCGCCTGCCACTTTGCTATGAGCTGTGGATAATTTTCTATGGTGTGGTTTAATGCTCTACAATACGTGCAGGTCGAAGTAGGATTCAAGAAATCTCTAACATAGTGTCCACGAGTACCACAATTATAGCATATAATATGTCCTCTTCCTCAGACAAATCCTCCTCATCCATCACCTTTAAATCCACCTCGCGGTTGATTGAATTATGTGTTTCTTCTTTCAGCCCAATCCTCTCCCTTCATAAGGAACGTGTCTGCAGTGTGCTCAATGAGCAACTTGTATGATTGACAATTCTTCCCATCATGTCCGACATACCGACATAACTTGCACCATAAGTTCTGAGGAGTACTTACCATCTTCTCGAATAAATAGAATTCTTCTAGTCAATGTCCTTTAGTCTAACAAATTATGCACCATACACCAGGATTTAACGGACTTGGATTGCTAACATTAAGATAATGATGAAAAGTTGTGCATTGGTTTTTAGAATAGCCTCCATCCTTGCATCTAGTGCACCAAACATCTTCTCTCTTTTATTTACCTTTCTTGATATCTTGAATCTGGATAGATAAGTTTTCCAACTACGATTGGATTTGAGCCATACCAGCTCTAGCCTCTCCGAGAGGTGATGCTTCTAACTTAATAACATACTCCAAGGATTCTTGATGGGTTGGAATATTTTGTTGCATTAGCGGAATTCTGATGTGAGGAAGTAAAGCGGCTATAAACCACTCCTTATGTTGTATATCATTCATTTGAAAACTTGCATGAGCCACCAAAGTTTTAAACCTCTGGTCAGAGTCCCAAACGGACTCAATCGACACTTGTTTAATCTCCTTCAATTTAGTAATAAATTGTGATTCAGACTTTGGCTTCCTGAATTTAGATTTTAATCCATCCTCAACCTCTCCTAAGGTCTTCACAGGTTGATTGCTAGTAACTTCAGAAAACTTCATAAACCAGTCTAAGGCACGACCCCTGAAGGTCGTAATTATCTGTGCCAATTTGACGTTGTCATCCTGTACTTGTTTTATAGTCCATACTGCACTGCATAAAAACCAGTGTTGCTATGGGTCCTCTGACCCATTCCCATTGAAAATAGGTAACTTCATATCATCCCAAACCATTCTGGGCCTCCAGGGTTTCAGCTGATTTACTACTAATGGACCACTACTTGGAGATTTTCCACTTCGTGAAGTACTATTTTGACTATTTCCACTACTTGGACTAGATTGGAAAAACTTTGAAGAATTATTGGGTCTTACCTCAATCTAGAGATGTACGTGGGGTCATGGGTATATCGTAGGCTCGGGCCTGATATGGATCTGCAGGTTCCTCCTCTTTCTCTTAAATGAGCTGATAATATTCCGCTTTCTCTTCATCATACGAATCTTTACCGAGGTGTGGTACTGGGTCGTATCTCCTTCTTTCAGTCGCGCTGCAACTTTCCCTTTTTCATCGTTGTTCTCCTCTTGTTCGACCGAAATCGTCTCCCACTTTGCAGAAACCCACACTCTTCGCTTGGTTCAATTTCTTCTCCCCTTATCATTTCATCTCATCCCATTTATTTGTCCAAAAATTCCTCCATACAATACCCATGCCCATCGTGCATAATCTCTCTACTCGTCAGATTCCATTTGCATCATCCCTCTTTCACAAAGTCGCTTCTTAATTTACAGATTTAACGATTTGAGGTACTTACCACATGGACCTTCAAATAAATCTTGTTCTGTTGCACTATATGACTTGATACTGTCAACAACAAATTCAGTATTGTACCCCTCCAATATGTTGCCCAACCAGTAGTCAACTGCACATGATATCTTGTTGTTCACACCCTTTAGTCGCTGTATCAACACATGTGTCCAATATCTAGGATCACCTCCTTGGAAATTTGTCTTCTGCTCAATCAATATTGCTAACCATTCATGCAATATCACATGAAACTCATCGAATAAATCCTCATGAATATCAGTAAAAAAATACTTTCCTAACCAACCTTCATCATCCAATTGAGGGTACTTGTTCAGTTCCCTCACAAATTCTTTCAGTTGTTGATCTACCAAATCCTAGATCTCCGGTTTAGTTGGATGCCACAACATTCCCCTTCACAAAAACCCCAGTCCCGATAATAGAACAATTTGTTGGTGCACTTATACTTCGACCAGGGTTCAAGCATCCACATAACACCAACAAACACAACCACATATATCGACCCAAAAGGGAGTTCAATCCCTTTCAACAACACATGCGAATAAGATGAGGTCTCACCCGAAGTACCAATGGGAACTACATGAACCAGATTTCTGCAACGTTGAAGGGGAACAACTCGACAGACAAATCATACATTAAGAAACCCATTACATTAACGGTTTTATAACATCGAAAGATTCATATCTTCGACACATAATTCACTTCGACATAACCCATGACATTTCCAGATTCATATAACTTATATTATATTTCATATTCATAACAATCTTAACTACCACACATGAGCTTATATAAGTCATTAACAGAGGAAAGAAACACATATCAAATCACACAAGAACACCATATGTTAACATGGAAACCCATTCTGGGAAAAACCATGAAAGCGCTTGTATTTTATTATGAGTTGCAACCAAATAAGTACTTCATGTTTATTATTTATAGATTTATTCTTGACTTTACAAAATATCCGCAGACACATCCTACTGATCAACAACTCGGCTCTTTAGAAATAGCTTTGACAGACATAATATAATACTTCATTACAAACCCAAAAATAGCTGTGATAGCATACTCTCTACTTTGACTAATAATAATAGAAACAACAACCCCAAAATTTCCCTCTTATTACATATTTATAGGGCGCACTTTCCTTTCTCTGCTCCCACTAACCCACTAACCAACTAAACGACTCAATAATGCAAGTGGACAACATTTAACTAACTAAATCAACTCTGCCCTTTTGACTTGATCAACATAACTGGATGCTTTGTAGGAGTTGATCGCTTCATCAAACCACTTCCGCTTTGCCTTTGTCCACACCAAAACTATCTCCTCCAAAAATGGTACTAACATAAAATAGGCCCAACATCCTTAATCGGATGGGCAAACTAATATAGTGAACAAATGTTTGGAAGGATATCTTCGTTGCATTACATATGATAAACAAACACAATGGGTGAAATGGTTGTCTTTGGCATAATGGTGGTACAATACTTCCTTCCATACATCATAAAAAATGTCTCCATTTATGGAAATTTATGGGTACCAACCTACATGTATCACATCTCCCTTAAAAGGAAAATCTAAAGTTCAAGCAGTGGAAGATCACATAGAGCACCAACAAGAAGCTCTCTAGATTCTCAAGGACAACCTGGCTATGTCAAAAAACAAGATGAAACAATAAGCTGGTCAACATCACAATGAAAGGAGTTTCGAAGAAGGGGATTGGGTATTTCTGAGGCTACAACCTTACAAGCAGATGTCTCTCAAGCAACTAAATAAGGACAATAAATTAGCACCCAAGTATTATGGTCCTTATAAAGTGTTGCAGAATATTGGTACTATGGCTTACAAATTGGAACTCCCTTCATCTTCAAGAGTACATCTAGTTTTCCGTGTTTCTTGCTTAAATAAGGTAATAGGAGATAAGATCCCAATTCAAACAATCTTGCCGTAGCTTGATGAAGAAGGAAAAGTCATATTGGAACCTGAACAAATCACTAAAATGACGACCAACCAGCTACACAATTGGGCTATTACTGAGTACCTCATCAAATGGAAGAACTTACCCGTTGAAGATTCGACATGGGAAGATGATTTCTTCATAGAGAAACATACACAACTAATCAAGCATTGATGACAACACTTGTCTAAAGGGGAGGAGCATTTTAAGCCCTAAATGTGGTCACATTGCCCCCTATATTGTGGTGCATTACATTAGTTTTGATGTTGGCTTTGGTCCATTAGTTGTAATTGTCATTAGTATGGTTATATTAGTTATGTCAGCTTGGGTCAGTGAGTTGTAATTGAATCTCTTAATCTCCTATATATAGGAAGGAGATCATTTCATTTGAATATCTTGTCTTGTCTTGTCTTGTGTACTTAGTACATTGTATAAGGAGGTTTCCCCCTCAAAGAGGTTTGCTATTCATCTATTTTCTTCATTATTAATGCTTGGAGTACTCTTTCTGGTATATTGATTCTCTTTTCATGTTCTTTTTGGAAATTTGTTGCTTAACACCCGCTAGTAGTGGCCCATGCATACTAAGGCACCTTCTTCGAGGCTATGGACGCTCGTAGGAAGTGAATAAATGTTGAGTTAAAGAGAGATGAAGAACACACGTAGGAAATTGTTTACTCACACAAAGTGAAGTCTTTGGTCACGCCTTATATCAATTGTTTGTGGATTGTAACCAGGGAAAATTAACCTCATGAATTGGCTAGAAGAGGTGACCTTCCAGTTACATGGTGTCAGTTTTAGTGAGAACATCTTTTAAATTCATAAACATATGGTGGTACCCATAAATAAGAGATCTATCTTTACTATTGTTGAGCTTATTTTTAACATCAGGTGCGAATAAGTCTTTTAAGTAATGTTAAGAAGAGGTAATTGTTGCATCCAGTGTGTCGCTATTTGTTGGGCCCCCAACAATTCCCCTTCAATTTTGCTTTCAATTGCTTTCATTTTATCTTGCTTGATTTTAGATGTTGATTTCATGGCTTCCTTTCCTACATCCTTGATTTTTTGTGCTTCCTATTTCTTTCACTTATCTTTCATGCAATAAGGATTTGGTGATTTGACTTATCTCTGATGTTTGAGTCTTTTGGCTTCTTGTTTGTTCAACAATGCTTGCATGCTTTTATTTAAGTTTGTCCGAGTTGATTACATGATTTTATTTGCAAAATTTGGGTTAATACGTTGTTTTGAAAATCTTGCCAAGTTTTCATCTTTAATACATAAATGAATTTTTGAGTATTTTAGTGGATTGCGATAATTTGAGTAAATACTTAATTTTTAATATTTCGATCATTGTATTGAAATATTACATATCAAAGAATGGAATCAAACTGGTGGTTTTGGATTTGGGTAATTTGTCAATTTTTACAAGACTTAAACATTGGATTAAATTTTTTATTTTTATGCAATTTTATAATTTCAGGCAAATTTAAAATAATTTAATCAAAAATTATTTATAAATGATTCAATTGCATCTTATAGAAATATTTATATAAGTATGAAAATAAATCAACAATTTTCATTTTAAATGAAGCATAAATTTATACAAGCTTTAGACTTTGTTTAAAATCTGTTTCTTTTTCATAATTTTTATTCTTTACCAAAATAATTTGCTTTGCTTTGGCTTACTCATAGGTGACTCAATTCATGTCTTAAAAGCATATTCAACAAAGCATCTTTTTGATGAGACTCATATTTTTATTAAAATATAAATTTATATTTTCTTAGTTATAGATGAATTTAATTATTTACTCTCTAAATGATGACTAGTCTTATTAAATTCATTTCAAATGAGTAAAACATGAAATGCCCAAAATTTTCACATAATATCTAGAAATACATCATTAACATGATACGAAACACTAATTGAAATATTTGTGCTTCATAGGAGTTATAAAGATGAAGAAGGATATTAGACATATTATGCAAATTTTATTTTTTCAATTAAATGATATTATTTTTGCAAGTGAAAAGATAAAATAACTTATTATTAATAGAGCAAATAGTAACAGTAACATGTGCCAAATAGTTTAGAAATCCAAGAGTTAACAACCAAATATCGCGGCTACAATCCAGCCATTTAGATAAATAAATAAAGGACCAAGAGTCAGGTTCGTAAACTAGAATAATAACAGAAAGAAAAAAAAAACAACCCATAATAACACAAAAGGGTCCTAGTAGAAATAAACAAAAGCCACAACAACATAATACCAAATAGTGGGCTACAGAGGAGTCCACAAATCAAGGCCAATAGAACACGAAAATAGATACCAAGAACCAAAACATATAGTTGGCCGATAGATAATGTCCGAGCAACCAAACAAGGCTACCATAATAAGTAGAAAAACAAACTAGTGCAGATCCGTCCACATAAAAACTGACCAGTAGTTGGCCCAATCCAAACTAGGATCCTGCAGACGATATAGCCGATAAAAGATAAGAAAAATTAGAGTAGAAGGTGATCCAGAGACCCTGCAGACAATAAGTGATCGTCCTCCCAAAAAAAGATGCCCAACGGATAAGATAGAGGTCGCTTGGATAATTCATCCCCCGGCTGATTTAAAGAACAAGATGGTGAAAGTTGATGCAGTGGAAACTCTCACTCATGATGAGAGTCTCACGAAGCCAATGAGTGAGCAGCAATACCTTGATGGAAATCGAACCCCAAGCCCAGTCAATCGTAACCCGAGAGTCACCCCAAACTTAAATAATTAAATAATTATTTATGATGCCAATTTCCATTGATAAAGTTTAATTAAAACTTATACTTTAATGCTTTATCTTATCTTAATGCATGTTAAAGACACTTTTTAACTTTCTTTTAAAGATCTTGGTTAAGTTATATATTTTAAATTAAAAGAAACTTTGAAAAGGATAAACCTTTATTATGCATTGGTAAGAAAGGTGGTCTTATTTTCTGAAAGTTGCCAAATTAAAAGGTCAGGTTGAGCTAAAAGACATTGATTTAAGCGTCTTAATGCATTTGGAGATGGATACTTTTGATATAAAACTGCTATGTTTTGCACACATTTTTTATATTTTTATATTTTTTATTCTTTCTCAATCAAAGGTTTGGAATCAATTATTAAAATAAATAAGTCCTTTACTTTTGTGAATTGTCACTTGTTCTTTCAACTCGACAGGTTTTTATTAATGCTTACTGGATAGGCCATCAAGACTTTGTGAGTGGGAGGTCAAAACAGTGAACATCAATGGGGGATGCATTTTTTATGTAAATAATTTACTCTAAATAAACTTAGATTTAATGATCAACTATATGTTGGAAAAGGGTTACGATAGTATGAGAAAACAAAGTCCTCAAAGAAGCTTATCTACGGGTGTTGTAGACTAAGGTAAGCGAACCTCATAACATGATAGTGTTTTCATAATTTGTTACGAATTTCTATTTTTGGTTGATGACAATTCGTAATAAATTTTGGAATATGAATATATTATAAAGAGTATATGGTTTATAACATAGTAGCATAATTTGAGTAGGAATATGGATACAAATATGATTCGATAAGAAAAAATAAGTAATGAAAATATCTAATACGAATAAAATATAGAAGTAGCTTGTTTATATATAATATTTTTAATCAAATATTCACAAATATACCAAAAATATACTTAAACATTTATATAATAGAATTTAACATATATTTTAATTTTTTTTTTTATAAAATCTCAACAACCTTGGATATGGAAGTGTGAGAGACTAGAACTACTTATTAATAGTTATTTTAATAACTAAGTATGAAACTGAATGGTATTTATGTTTTATAGTTTTTAAATAATTAAAGTTTTTTTTTTTAAATTAGTTTTCAAAATTTAATTGTCCATTAATAATCTGTATCTTATTACATCTACACGGAATATTCGGCGAATTCGAACATACCAATTTGTCACAATCCCAAATTTACTCAATTTTTAAATTTGTTTATATAAGTATGTTGACGACATTATTCTTATGTCGCAGGTATGCAAAACAATGAGGATGTCGTTCGACTCAACATCACTCGTCTATAAAATATAAATTGAATTTCAATATTCTATGTGTCACATAATTACTGAGGTAGTTTGCAGAATAAAGTATCAACCTTAGATTTAACGACTAAATGTTTTTAATTACAGTTTATATTTCTTTTTCATACATCTTAACTTGTGAACTTGATAATATTATCATTCTGGTCCTAGCTTAATGACCAAGCTATAGCAAATCCTAAGCTATCAACTTACCGCTACTTCTACTATGGTAATAATAATACCATAAATTTCTGTAAGTGAAGTACCAATACTGTGAAACTATGCTACTATGATTTATAGTACAACAAAATTTCAGAGAAGTGTTAAAAATTGAAGAATAACAAAAGCTCACAAGATGGAGATGAAGAAGATGCTCCACGATGCTATTCCAGGTCATAAGCATCGACGAAAAGAGTGTTGAACAATCTAACAATTATGGAAATAGTGATCCAAAGGCGGTGCCAAAGAAGGTTGTGAATTCCATGATGTGAATGTGAGAAGGTTGTGCTATGAATCCGTGACAAGTCGGTGACGGGAATCTACAATGATGTGATTCCGTGATGTTAATCTGTCACTTGTGAAGTATATGTAACCTTGTTATTGCATTTATTTTATTTGCCATGCTTCCAAGAAATTTTATTTTTTTTGTCATTGCATTTATTTCATTTGCCATGATTCTAAGAAATTTGATTTCTTTTGCCAAGACTATGTGTAGGTAATGATGCATCAGTAAGACCCATTAATTTTGAATACAATAAAATATGTAAAAAGTCAAACTTTGAATTAAATCAAAGTCAATTTGAATAGATTACAATTAGTGGCGAGCCCTAAGTATTGAGCTGCAGAGCATTTAATGTTGTAGCTTAGTAATAGAAATGGGTCCTTTATCCTCCATCCTCCAGTGAAAATAGTGACCCTCTACATTGATATCATAGAAATCACTTCCATGATTTTGGTGGTTCATTAAGTGATCCAAGGAGGGTGAAGTCCAGTAGATTGCTGTCATTGTCCTCCTCCAAGATCTTGTGCGATATTCCCTTTTTCTGCTCTCAAGATTCAATAGTTTGGTAGACTAGCGTCTTCCTCATGGTTACATGTCCTCAATGGAAGTTGGGATTTATTCAATTATGTTCTGCATGCTATCCTTCTTTATTATTATTAGTCCTTGCCGAAGACAAGGGTACTAATTGTGGCGATCCCTAGGCATTGAGCCCCAGAGCATTTAATGCTGCAGCTCAGTGCTTAGGGTCTGTTGGATCTGGAGAATCTCCAGATCCAACGGACCCTAAGCTTTACTGAGCTGCAGCATTAAATGCTCTGCAGCTCAATGCTTAGGGCTCGCCATAAAGAATGGCGAGCCCTAAGCATTGAGCTGCAGAGCATTTAATGCTGCAGCTCAGTAAAGCTTAGGGTCCGTTGGATCTGGAGATTCTCCAGATCCAACGGACCCTAAGCTTTACTGAGCTGCAGCATTAAATGCTCTGCAGCTCAATGCTTAGGGTTTGCCATTCTTTATTAGTCTCTGCTGCTTAAGGCTAGGGTACTAATTGTTTTAGTACAGCTTTGACTCAACATTAGTTTTGCATTGACTCAAATGAATGTATACTTTTAACTAAAGTTTAAAACTAATTTTTTATCTATTAATACAAAAATTGATTTTTTCTGCAAGCTGATTGGATTATAGTTGGAAGGGTTATTCTCTATAGAGAAAATAACGATGTGGCAGATGCTTTATCAAAGGAAGCTCTGGACTGGGAGGAATGTTACTTATTTTGGGAAGAATAGGTGGAGGGCTATCTCAATCATTCTGATTCCATGAAGTTTTTAGATGAGGTGATCTAGATGGATCCTTTTTTATCAAGTTGTTATGTTTTTGTAGTGGTTATCCCCCGGCAGTTATGGCTATGTACTTATTGATTTCAATGAAATAACATGAATATTTTTTTCTTCTGAAAAAAACATTCTCACCCACCTTTTTTTGCCTTTGATACCTTCTCTAACACATTCATTCATGAATTCCAGCAAAACCAAACAGCCATAGAGTTGGCATAGAGTTCTCATTGATGTGTTCATTCTTCATTCTTCGTCCCTTTTTATTTGCTATATTTTGCCATCAATGTTACTATATGTTTTCACATCTTTCACCGTTTATATTTCAGGTACTTAGTACTCAATTCTTACCTGAATTTATGATGCCTGCAATAGAAAATCAATTCTTACCTGAATTTATGATGCCTGCAATAGAAAATCGCACCTGACACGAGGTCTTGCGACGGAATAATTTGTTGCAGTTGACATGGTTGTGGCTGCCATGCCGCTTCACCGCTTTAGAGCTATGTCATGTATGCAGTTGCAGCTGCTGGAGAAGCAGATGGAAATCTGAACTTAAAGGATTTCTGAGACCGCAATGGGAAGACATTTTGTGAGGTGAATGCTTCGTCCATCATCCAGCCAGCCATTTATGCATTATCCGCCTTCGAAGATGACCAACAGCAATATAAATTTGAGTACTTTTATCAAATCCTAAAGCCTTCCAAACCAACGCAGTCTCCTTTGGTGTGAGCAGACAAAGGCCTTCCAATATTTTCTGAGTAGAATAGATAAATTTGGATCTCTACTGCTGCTCATCTAAGCATCCAACCAAGCACTATAAAGACAAAGAAGCAGTGATACCATGTTTCTACTTCCTGTTACAGTCTTATCTTAATTCACTGCATAAATTCTAAGGATTGGAGCTACGTTATGCTTACATTTCTCTGCTTCTTGCTATTTTTTCCCATCTAGCGTCCTTGATTTGGTTTGAAGCTACTTCAGTAAATCACATAATAGATTAAATAAAATATGTAAACATAGGTGTTCTAAGCGAGCTATTCTTGTGCAAGGCGTTCCATGAGGGTAGTTTGAACAGGCAGGTAACCAAACAAGGAACAACCTTTGTATAAATTATTGCTATACTATTTAGCTCAGGATATATAAAGCATGTTATAAGCTGATAGAGTGAGTTACCATGAGCTAAGACATCCTTGAAAACATAGCATACTAAATATTCCTCACCTCTTGTTTGTAGATTATTGCTAAATTACTGTAAGGTGCCGACAAGCCTCAGCTAGGGTTGCTTTATAAAAATTGGCAATTGCTCTAATTATATTATAGAATTAAGTTTATTTTAGCACCTAGCTTTTCGTGGTGAAATAAATGTTTATTTTGCTTTTTAATTAAATGTTTGTCCTTTATTTTATAAATAGTAAGAATAAAAATTCAAACTCTTTTTTATCATGTGTTTTGAAAAAAAAAATTGTCATAACATTTGACTATGGAAATATATTATTCATTTCCTGGATTAAGTATCCATATTCTATCTACAAGAAGTCTGTGCCCAGCTCCAGAAAGGAAGCACCCAACATCCTGGCAAGTTGGAAATGCAAGTGACCCTTACTCTTCATGCCAACTTAATATTGCTGGTGATAAGTATCCATGCCATCAGTGGCAGTGTGCTCTGTTGCGTTTTCTGCAATCTTGTCTGGTTGTATGGATAAAATAACAATGGAGGCATGGTCCATACTCATTCAAAAGCACGAGTGTGATCACAGTGGCAGGTCTACGTTAAGGGGAAATGTGATTTATATTTGAATATCTGTGGAGGATTAAGGGACATTGAAGATATTAATAGAAAGGCAATAGCCCTTCAATTTTGAAATGGCACTCATTGGATATGTTACAAATAAATAAACATATCATCTTAACCAGCATAATTTTACTATGTATGCTATTTATAAATATAATTACATAATAATGATCAATTGTTATTCTTTGAATCTAAGCAATAGGACATTCCAGTTTCTCTTTAATGCATAGCTGCAGGTATCTATAAATGATTAGATATTTTGGGACGTTTATTGTTACTTGTTGCATATTGCTTCTGCTTTTGCTCTCTTTGTAAATTTATTTTTCATATTCATTGGCTTTTGCTCTGTTTTGATATGGTCATTCATTCTACTTTTGTTATCTATCTGCTAATTGGTCATTGATTCTTACAAATTTGCTATCTACTAATCAGTGTTGGAATTCGGTTTTCATTGTATCTATCAAAGTTTTTTTTGTTTTTGACGTTTTGCAATTTTTTCTTCACAATAATATTTATTTTCTTGACATTTTTACATTAAAATTAAAATGGTAATTATTAATATCTATGCTGGTCTATTAACTTGATTTCTATTCATTTTATATATCATTTATGCACTAAATTAATATTATATAAAAATATAGCTTAAACCAAAAAAATTATGAATACACATCATAATAAAGCATAAATAAACATAAAAAATGATCTTTATTTTCACACAATTGGTTAGGAAGCTAACTTGCTTTGCTGAAATTATTAGTGGTTAGGAAGTTAACTTGCTTTGCTGAAAGAACTTGTTCTTAAAGAAAAAAAAAATGCTCACACGATGCATTGATATAAAAAAACAATAACCATGGAGCTAAATTAAGAAAAAAACATTTCCATGTTTGTTGAAACATTACAAATTCAAGTTCCTCATTGCAGTAGAATAATTACAAGTTCTCTAAGGGTTAACAAAAACTGTAATCTTGCTTATACAAGAATGTCCATCTTGACCAGAAGCTTGTGCCCGATGACCAATTTACAGGGATATCTTGAGTCATCATGAAGAACAAATGCAACATTCAAGAGAAATTAGAGAATGTATTTGGTAAAAAAAAGGTGGTATATCCAATGTGAAGAGAGTTTGAGTTGCAAGTAGTGGCTGAAGGCAATGTGTCACAGCTTAGTCACAATCCCATTCAACCATTACCAACTTGACAAAGTTAAGAGATTCCAAAATTCGAAGGAAGCTTTCTTGGAATTTCCGAGTCACCGTATTCAAGCAATCAAAAATAAGTTTTTAAGGTAGATCACACACATGACTAAAAGGCTAAGCTGCAACACTTAAATAACACGGCAAGCTACTTCAAATCCGCATTTCTCATTCGATAGCGGTGTCAATTGTTTTCTTTGAAGTAGATAGAGAATTTAGCTTAATAAAAAAAAACACAGAGATCGCATAGGTTTCAACGCAGAGATCACATAGATTTTTATCATCGAGATCGCTCAGGTTTTTAACACAATAACGCACAGTTTCACAAAGTAAAAAAACAGAGATCACACAGGTTTCAACGCAGAGATCACACAAATTTTTATCACCGAGGTTGCTCAAGTTTTTAAAACAAAGATCGCACAGGTTTTAACTTAGTGATGCACATGTTCACACAGTAAAAATACAGAGATCACACGGGTTTCAACACAGATTTCACGCAGATTTTTATCATCAAGATCACTCAGGTTTTAACTCAATAATGCATAAGTTCACATAGTAAAAACACAGAGATCACATGGGTTTTAACACAGAGGTCACACAAGTTATTTTGTTATCACTGAGCACACTCAGGTTTTAACTCTCGAGATCTCTGTTTATGAGATTAACAGAAAACTATGAGGCTCGATCACTACCTACTAACCTAGTACCGACCAACTCTAAAAAATTATAATTACACAGTTTAATTCTATATATTTACTGAATTCATAAGAGGGTTGAGATCGTAGTCTTTCCTCGCATGCAAGGTACAAAGATCGGTTGCATTAAGAGAAAAATTAACAAGAAACTATATTTTTCATGCAAGGTACAAATATCAGTTGCATTAAGAGAAAAAGTAACAGGAAACTATATTTTTCAATGGACCGTAAGCCTTGAGAGAAATTTTATATCATTTTTAAACAGACTCTTATTCTAATACAAAATCGGTTATATATATATATATATATATATATATATATATCCTTGAATTCAAACCATGCCGCCATTGCTAAAATTAGCAATGTTGCTAAGGCATTCCATAAAAGAAAAAGAACTATGCTTTTTTCTATTATGTTAAAAAAAACCTACAAACAAAACCTTACAATTTCTAACGATTACCACTGTTTTTTACTGTAAATCTATATACATTACTCAAATCATGAGATAAACCAATAAATGCCAAAATATCGTGCAGGAATTACCTGTAGGCTGTGAATCGTGAAGTCCCGACTCCCGACTCCCGAGTCTCAACTTCCAGGAACTTCCAACTTCAAGTCATTTAGTTGATGTTCATGTAGGCTTGTAGCAGACTAGCACTAGAATGTTAATGTAAATTGTAAATTTGTAATCAATGGACAATGATCATTGAGCACTGAAATCTGTAGTATGCAGATGCTCATTGTAATAATAGAAAAATAAAAAAAGTAATGGAAACATCATTGAGTTAAATGAGTTTTTCTTTTTCTATGAAAAATCAATGCAACTTGCAATGGAAAGGAATAGAAATAATACTAATTTAATATATTTTTCTATTTATTAAGTGAAAGTATGGTTGGAATTTGGAAATCGTAATTTGGAAAATATAGTTTTATATAAGATCAAAGATATTTCATATTAATAATACTAGTAATATGAGACTAGTAAAATAATGACGTTTTATAAATTTTGCTATTCTTAAAAAATAGTAAATATAATGACGTTTTGGAAATTTGATTACCCTTCAAAAATACGTTTAAATGATAAATTTACCTTTCACACAAGACGGTTAACGAAATTTTTTAATCGTATTTGACGATCAAAATGCCTCATGACGATCATTTTGCCTATCAAATTCCATCACTGCTGCTAATTCATCCTCCATTCTTACAAATTATCTTAATTTTTATCAACAGGTGGGACATTGCCATCCAATGGCACTTGTTTATAACGGTGGGGACATTGCCATCCAATGGCACTTGTTTATAATGGCGGAGACATTGCCATCCAATGGCACTTGTTTATAATGAGTGTAAATATGATGAATTAAGAAATGTTTAGGATCCATAACGATTAATAGTTTTACCATTATGAAATAACGATGTATTTAAAATATTAATGTATTTTTGATTTTGTTTTTTCAATCAACAATATAATCATTCTATAACAAATTAGATTCTTTCAAATCACGCACCCATGGGATAGGATAGATTTTCATAGTTATGTAGTTGTTTAAGTTGCATTTCTATAGCTTTTATGCCATGTTTATGTAGCTTTTTCTCTGTGTTTCAAGTAGCTTTAAGTAGTTTTTATGTAGCTTACTTTCATTTCGTTTAGATTATATTTGCATTTAGGAATTAGGACAAATTATGCAACTGAGCCTCTAGTTAGGGAGCAACAACTCGTTTAGTAGTAATGGGGCCCACATACCAGTTAGAAGAAACTGCACCAACCGACTTAGGTTCTGCTTTAAGAACCTTGGATCGGGTTCTTCACTTGCATTGATGATAGGTCAATTATGCATGTCAACAAGCTGCCACTACCTTTGATGACTTCCAAGTATCTTGTGGCCAATTGCACATAACTTCTTTTGGTGCAAATGAGGTTAGGTGTTTCTCTCTTTTGGTCATGAAAATGGCCCACTACACTACTGATGGGAAACACATTAGTTGCTCATTATTTTAGTATGTGATTTTTTAGTGTATATACCCCGATGCATTAGGTGGTATGCCATTTTTTTGTGAAAATTTTGTTTTGATCTAGATCATTGTAACCCCATGATTGATGGGAGGACATGCTTTCCATATTCTCTTGGGTTGTTTTGTATATTTTTTTAGAGTTTTCCAGTCACTCGGACATGATTCAACCGCCACCCTCTTAGGCCAATGATCGATGTGTAAATGAACATGTGGGGGTAGATGTTTCCCAAGAGGGGCTAGCCAGAGTCCTCAGGTAGGATCACTATAGAGACAATGGAGTTTCTTGCAAGTGAGGATGATCACATCCTACATCTTGTGATGAACCCATACGCAGATCTAGATTGGCGAGGATGTCCCTACATCTTATTTACCCAAGATGATCCACCAAATGATCGAGGTAATACTAGCATTATGTTTTGATTAATCTAGTCACATTTGATTGTCTAATTTAATGCATATGTAATTTATCATAATTTTTTCTTTAAATTATTTAATTAAATTGTCTAATTATTGTTATGTACTACTTTGTAGATATTGGAACTTATGATGGGGAGGCACCTCCCCAACACGACGAGGAAATGGATGAGGATGACGAGTTGAATTAGTTACGGAGACTCGTCATGCAACACAAGCTAGATAGTAGAGTCCACCATGCGGTGATGTATCAATTATCTACACCATCCTCCCAACAGGGGGTGTGCCCTATTCAGGTCAACTGGATTCTATGGGACCCATACCTATCAACATTATGGAGGACCCTCCCATGTGATATGACATTATTCATGCATCCTCCAGCCTACTACATAGGTGGAGGCCTTCTGGGAGCTCTTCATATTTTAATGATGAGGGTGGTGGTACTCTATCTCCTCTTTCTCCACCACCACCACCTACTCCTATAGAGCCAACCCATCACCACCTCCTCCTCCTCCTAGTGGAGTTTAACCACATCCACCTCCTTTTACTACTCCATCTCATCCTCCTCCTGGTGGAGTTGACCAACCACCATCTCCTCCTCCACTAGTCAACCAACCACCCTCTCCTCCTCACCGAGATTGCCCACCACCACATCCTCTTCCATGGGTCAATTAAACATAATCTACTTCTCATCAAGATAACCCACCATCATATCCTCCATAGGTTGATCAACCACCCTCTCCTCCAAATCAAGTATATCGATTTCCAGCTCCTTCTTACCCAGTCAACCCACCACCACCTCCTACACCACTGGTCAGTTTGATAAATACGATAGCTCCATTGGGTGGTATAGATCCTCATGGAGAGATTCACATGTTTCTTTCTACATTTTTATCTAGTGGAGGTACCAATGCCTCTGGATCTATTATTGGAGGTATTGATGCCTCTGGCTCTACTGGTGGAGGTACTAATTCCTATTCCTCCAGTGGTGGACCCGCTAGCTCATAGCAACTATTGAACACATGTATATATCATACTTTTATATTTGACATATATTATGGTCTTGATATCATTGTTCATATATATTATGCTTGATTCATATCTCCTTGATTTTGATGTTAATGTATATCATGTTCATGTTGTTCATGCATATTTATGTATTTTCATGTTATGTTGATGTTGTTTCTTTTAAATGTATTGTGTGTCATGTTTCATTTATGTGGAACAATAAAATGTATTATATATCATGTTGATGTCGTTCAGGTATATTTATGTCTTTTCATGTTATTTTTGAATTGTTGTTTCATTTATAAAATGTTTCTTTCTACAATTGTTTTTAATATTTAAAATAGTTTAATCAAATTAATATACTAAATTAAATTTATTTAAAAATAAAGAATATGGATACATGTGCAAATTAGCGATGACTTCTTTAGCATATAAGAAGTAATAGTAATTAAATTTGTATTATTATTAATTTACACATATATCTTGAGATACCTGCTCAATAAATGTATAAAGAAGATGTTTATGTTAATGTGTTTGAGTACTACCTAAATGATATAATCAATATTTTAAAATTGGTACAAATATAAACGGCAGGGAATAGAAAAATATATAACTAAAACATATACTAGTACTAAAAATTATATAAATTGTAAACATTAAGTTATTCTAGTGCATACATGGCTTAAATGGATGTATTTTTTAAGTTTGATTGAGTGTGAATTTAATGTTCATTCAAAAGATTATGTGGAAAAATGGGAAGAAATTTGTTTAAAATGATTTCAATGTTTTTGTGTGTCATTACTTTCTTGGTCTTTCTCTAACAAAATTGTTCTCTTTATATTAAAAATCATGAGTTGAAGAACCAATAATGTTTCCATTGTCTTCATGGAAAAGTTACAAATAGTATGAGCTATCATTGGATGCTATTATTCTAATTCCACTTTTGTATTAAAAAATTAAAAAATAGTGAAGACTTTGAATATCAAATGAATACAACTTATGTGTTGTTGAAATGTATAACATGTAAACATCGTAATGTACTAAAACATGATATGTAACTCATATTGATTTTTATTCACATTAAAAATATGCTTCTCTACATTCAATACACAATAAACTCATTCAATATACAACCTATTTCCATTACACAAGAAAAACCATTTTAATAATAATTGTACATCCAATAAATAAAATAAATGTGTGAAAACCCAATATTGGATCCAACCCCAAATAAATGATAGTTAAATGTTCATATCCAATATCACAAAATGAAGAAAAAACAAAATTCATCAAGCATAGAACTAAAACTTGATTCAATAGCATTGATCAAATTTGTTGGATTGGATTCCCAAGGTTATGGTACTTGGTGTTTATGAGAAAAGAAAAATCTATCAATGTGAGGTCAAATTAATGGTTACTTTCACACAAGAATACTAACTTTAAGTGAAAATGTATATGCATTATAAACATATAACTACTTCAATATTTTTTAGTTCTCATCACTAAATATAAACATAGAAGAACCTACATACCTAATTTTCAAAAAAGGATAAATTCAAGGTGAGATGCATGTGCAATGTTATATAGAATAGTGAATTTAATTTGTGGATGTTTTCAACAAAACAAATAAGCCCTTTTGAACACCAGAAAAAATGACTACATTACAAGTTGAGGCATCTTCTAGATAAATGAGATTCATGTTGCCACTACAATAACTTCTTCTTCTTTTTTGTCTAATTCTTCATATAGTTTCGTAGTTCATACAAATATATTTTAAACATAAATAAAAAATAGTCTATTCTATTCGCATATTTTGTTAGTATAATATATTCTTACTCTTACCAGTCATGGTTCTCCCACAATGTTTTACAAGTATTTCATAGATATATAATTATATCCATCTAGTTTTATTTGTCTTATATACTCTTGAGTACTTTGAAACAATTGCAAAGGATCTATTTAATTTTGATGGTGATGAAGACTTTACCAAATTATGATCAAATTATTTACAATAAAAAGAAACAATCACCTTAAAATCATCATTTATGTCCTTGCTAACCCATCAAACTAGGAAAAAATCCACCAAGTTTTTGTTGGTGTGAATGATGTTATATGTAAAAAGAAGATTTGGTCCTATTCTAGGACCATGAAGAGTCCCTCTAAGTTCAAACCATTTTCAATCCATCAATCCACATTATCGACACAACCTTAAAAATATATTGTAGGTTTTGATTTAAAATAAGGGGAAGAAGGAGTGCATTGTGTTAACTTTTGTTGTTATGCAAAAATGATTTATACTTTGCTCATGGGTGATTCATTCCTTGTGTGGTGCCTTGCGTGTTGACTAACGTTGGTTGTATTGTGATGGACATACACATTATATTGGAACGTGATTTCAACACAAGTTTTCTTTGATTTTTCAGGATACTCATTCTTTTGCTTTATGTTGGCATTTGATTTGCATAAAAATTGTATTCCCTGTTGAAATATTGTAACTTCAAAGAATATTATATTTGTACTTTATTATTCCGGAGATGTTTCATTCCTCCATAAATATCTTATTGTATATCCGGAGATGTTTATTCCTCCGTCAGAATGTGGTAACTTGGGTTATTAGACTTCCCTAGTGGGGGTCGGCCCTGTATGTGTTATGTGGGTCAAAGGGTTGTTAGACCACCCTAGTGGGGTCGACCCAGTCAGTTATAATAGGGTATTTAACCTAATGGTTAAATACGAGCCTACATGTACTTGTGTAAAAGATATGTCAGAGTAGTGTATAAATAGAGGAGGTGTGTTCCTCATTTGATACACACACTCACTTGAGAGAGAGGCGCACTTGTGGAGGAGAGGTCTGCTATGGTGGAGGAGGAGATCATATCTTTGGTTTGCATCTTTTTATATTGCTGGTCATCTATATTGAGGAAGCTTTACTGGGTTTTCTACCCCATGAGGGTTTCCCAGGATAAATCTGTGTCTCTTTTGTTTATGCTATGCTTGTTGTTTCTTCAGTGATCCTGTATACGCTATTATTGTGAAATGGAATGTAATGATGCTATTTTTTGTCTTAGCATATTAAATCTTAACATGTCATCAGAGCTAAACTGAAAGAAGGCAAGGTATGGCACTTACGACACTTGCTTTACTTACGACAATTTGAAGGTTAGGGTTTTATATAGCAAAAACCAGTCATCGTGGAACTTTTGCTATAAATCCATTTTCGTGAAGTTTCAGGATCTGAAACCTTTACAGGTCGTAGATAACATCTCCAAGTATCTTGTGTCCAAAGGGAACCCTTAGATTCGTTGTACTTTGTAAGTTATGATCAGTACAAGTTAGGGTTTCTGCCTCTTCCAGATCTCAGTCAAAATCAGGTGACCTAGGAAAAAAGGTCATAACGTGGGCTAGGAAGCTCCAAATGAAATTTCATAAAATGTGACAGGTAGTACACAGAATGTAATATCTCAGGAAACTTTTTCAGAGGCCGAAGCTGAACCAGTGACACGTGGCACGCTGTAAAAGTTCGCTCTCCTGTTTTATCCCATAAACAGGTCATGTTGCGACACTTGGCATAAATCTCTTTGAGAGAGTCCAATTGAGGTCAAACCTATCAGGATGGAAAGATAACAGGGTGATCTATCTCAGGAAAAATTTTCAGAGGCCGAAGTTCAAACAGTGACACGTGGCACACCGTACAAGTTCACTCTCCTGTATTATCCCAAAACAGGTCACGTTGCGACATTTGGCATAACTCTCTCTCAGAAAATCCAATTGAGGTAAGACCTATCAAGATGGAAAGATGATAGGTCAGGCTACTACAGAAAAAGTTTTCAGACCCTGTGGAGCGAAAATTTTGGAGTTATAGCAGAAACAATCAGTTACATATTTATGTCAAAACAGAATTATTTTTGGAGCACCTTTATTCATGGCTTCCGGAATTTAGGGTTTCGGAGAAAGTTAGAATTTTTGGAATCGAAATCCACGGCTGAATGCTACTCAGGAAAATCAAAATTTAGAGACCAAGATCGAATTTTTTGGTTGGGTAGAAGACCGGGCTTGATTAAACCCTAGCTTGGGATTTTGATCAGAAAGATGGAAAATTAGGGCTTCAGCAAAAGTTGGAATTTTTGAAGTCTGTAACCACGGCTGGAATCTCCTCAGAAAAATAAGAGTTTAGAGCCTTGGATCAAACCTTTTGATTGGACAGAAAGGTGGGCTTCATCAAACCCTAGTTCGGGTTCCTATCCAGAAGATCCAGAAGTTTCGAAGGCAATTTTGAGGGGTCAAATTTTGGAGATTTCAAAATTGAAGTATGCTAGTTTGATCAGCTTAGCAAGACACATCCTTCCATCCATTCAGAAGTGTGAAAGTCAAAGATTCAATTTTTAGGGTTTCTCTAGCAAACCCTAATCAAGCTCTAGATCAAGTTTCAGGGGGAGTTGAGGCTAAGGCCTTACATAAGAAGACTACAAGAAGTCTCGACAGGTATGACTCAAGGAGGTTCAGGTATGTCTTGAAATCTGATTCCTGATTAAATTCATAATGTCTTTGTCTTCATATTATTGGTTAGTACAATCTTGATTAATGTTAGACTTATCTTATCACCCTAGTAATAGTATGAATGCATGTGAATGATCGAAGACATTCATTGATTAGGGCTATATGATTGTACTAATGCATTATGGTGTTGTGTGAGGTTGATGTTGTCTGCTAACAAGATTCAGGTACATCACGAAAGACAAATCAAGTTCCACATGAAGACAAAGACTCATCCATAATCTTTGTTCTACTTACGAGGTATGTATGACTTTGATATATTATGCTTAACCTATGAGACATGCAGGTTCTAGCTCAGGATCTCTAAATCATTGAAGAGATTGTTTAGGTATGTTGTACATAACTAAGCAGGTATACTAATCCAGGTATGTTTTCCTATGTCAAGTTAGAATCTTACCTTGTGTTAGGATCCCCTATATAAGTATACTTGGTATGATTGGTTATGCTTATTAATAAATTTAATCAAGGGTTTATGCACATTATATCTCTTATCTTGATTAACTAACCATAAGAGTACTATGATCAAACAAGAATATGCATGAGTAAAAGAAGACTTCCTTGAAACCCTAAATACTAATAATCATGACTATACATATTCAAGATTATTTAGAATTAGAATGTTTTGAGAATATACTAATGAATGTATTTTTGTGTATGAGATCATGAGGATGACACTAGTGCACACTTGAGCATGCACAGTGGTACAAAATGAATAGAAGTTCAAAAGACATACAGAAGATCAAGCGGGAGGCAACCACACAAACATAAAAGATAAGTATTTGAGTTGTTATTTGAAATAGTAAATGATATTGCCTGTAATAGGTTGTATGCATAGAATATATGATGCTGAGTGTAAACATTCATAGAGCATTGAACAATATACTACTAATATGCATATGATTGGTAAGTTGGACAAACATTCCATTGTTGCTTGTCTAGAATGAAACCTCTTTGCTGACATGCTGAGAGCTGTGCACACTCTCGATAGTATGTTCTGGTAGAGATGGAAGGCATCTAGATAGCCACTGTATGCATACAGGATATGGGAAAGTGTTGTGCCAAAGTATTGGTCAAGATAGTTGCATAACTATGTAAATGATATCTGTATGCATAATAGGTTATCATGTCAACATGATTTCATGATTATGAAGTATTACTAATCATGTACTTAATTTTTTTTGTAGGAAAGATCATGAAGAATAATGAACACCGAACAAGTGATGGATGTTCAACAAGAAGATTTACAAATCAAACAAAATATAGAAGGCTCATGGCTAGAAGATTATCTTAGAAAGAGGAAGAGAATCATAACAAGATGTTTGCTCCAAGTGGATAGATAAGACCATTCTCTTAATGGTGTAATTAAAGAAGAAGTGTGAATCAGGTTCTGTATGGGTACCCAGGATCGATAATCAATTGATGAGCTTAATGATCATCATGGGTGATGTGGATCTCAACCTTTGCTACAAGATTGAATATGGCTTCTATGCACAGATGACATGGATACAAGAAGGAAATCACCTCAGAGTTTGAATGATGTTGAGGTTCATATCATTAGACCCATCTAACGGGAGATGGCACAGATAGATGGCTGCATAAAATAAAATGAAAGATCTCAGATTCATGTATTACTTCCTAGGTCTGGAAGTATGGGAAGGCTCAGAAGGAATCTTTCTCAACCAGGGAAAGCATGCTGAAAAATATTAAAAGGACTTGATGTGTTGGAATGGTCACTCTTGAAGTTGTTATCAGATGACTCATCAGAGTTAGTGGATAGAACTCTGTACAGACAAAATATTGAGTCATTGATGTGTCTAACAAATACTAGGTCAGATATATGCTTTGCTGTGAACACCTTGTGTCAGTATCTAGTGAAAAACTAGATGTGTTCACCTGTTAGTTGCAAAGCATGTGATGAAATACCTAAAGGATACGCTAGATTTTGATCTATGTTATCTTAGAGATCGTGACTTCAGATGGCTACACAGATGTTGATTGGGCAGAAATTGTATCAGACAGGAAGAGCACATCGAGAGGATGTTACTGTCTGGGATCAACCATGATCTCATGGTTTAGAAGGAAGCAATATAGTGTGGCTCTTAGCACAAGCAGAATATATGGCTTCTTGCTCTGCTAAGTTATGAAACAGTATGGCTTCAGGATTGTTTGACTTAGAGATAGACCAAACTATGATCCTATGTGACAAACAGAGTTGTATCAAGATGGTAGAGAATCTAGTGTTCCAAGATATGGTGCATAAAGGAACCAAAAGTTTGAATTTGTAACAAGTTACCAATGTACTAACCAAACTTCTACCGATCCGATGTACTAACCAAACCTCTACCTCAAATAAAGTTTTCCGAGACAAACTTAATATAGTTCAGAAGGACCCTCCTCGAAAGGGGGAGTGATGTGATAACTCATGATGAGATTTCCTGCATCGACAGTGAGGTTGATGATGAGGATACCTATATTAGTGATGCCGACAGAGAGGTTGGTGGATGGTCCTTAGACAGGACAGGGTCAAAGGTGACAAGGGGATTGCATCATCCTTGAACATATGTTCTAAAGAGATCTGTAGACGTATGTCTTCGAGAATGAAGTCCTTGGTGGACATGATAGGATTGCATCATCCTCAAGAGAGCTGTAGACGTATGTCTTCGAGAATGAAGTCCTTGGTGGACATGATAGGATTGCATCATCCTCAAGAGAGCCGTAGACATATGTCTTCGAGAATGAAGTTCTTGGTGAACATGTGAGGGGATTGGATCATCCCTGGACTTGCATCCTAAAGAAGAGTCGTAGACGTATGTCTTCGAGAATGAAGTTCTTGGTGAACATGTGAGGGGATTGGATCATCCCTGGACTTCAGTCCTAAAGAAGAGCCGTAGATGTATGACTTCGAGAATGAATTTTTTGGTGAACATGTGAGGGGATTGGATCATCCCTGGACTTTAGTCCTAAAGAAGAGCCGTAGACATATGTCTTCGAGAATGAAGTCCTTGGTGGATGGTTGAGGATTAAGTCATCCTTGGACGTAGGTCCTAAATGTACGGTTGAGGATTAAGTCATCCTTGGACATGGTCCTAAATGTACGGTGGAGGATTAAGTCATCCTTGGACGTGGTCCTAAATGTACGGTGGAGGATTACGTCATCCTTGGACGTGGTCCTAAATGTACGGTGGAGGATTAAGTCATCCTTGGACGTGGTCCTAAATGTACGGTGGAGGATTAAGTCATCCTTGGACATGGTCCTAAATGTACGGTGGAGGATTAAGTCATCCTTGGACGTGGTCCTAAATGTATGGTGGAGGATTAAGTCATCCTTGGACACGGTCCTAAATGTAAGGTAAGGATTGGATCATCCTTGGACTTTGGTCCTGTGAACTGAGCTGTAGACATGAGGTCTCCGAGAATTGATAGGACTGGATCATCCCTGGACTTCGGTTCAAAAGGTACATGTTAGGACTGGATCGTCCCTGGACTTCGGTTCAAAAGGTACATGTTAGGACTGGATCATCCCTGGACTTCTGTTCAAAAGGTACATGATAGGACTGGATCGTCCCTGTAATTCGGTTCAAAAAGTACATGATAGGACTGGATCGTCCCTGGACCTCGGTTCAAAAGGTACATGGTAGGACTGGATTGTCCTTGGACCTTGGTTCAAAAGGTACATGACAGGATTGCATCATCCATGGACCTATGTCCTAAAGAGAGCAGGATTGATCATCCTGTAATATGATTGTGTGTGTTGATGTGGTTACTTGTATCGGTATGGATACTCGTATTGATGATGTGGTTACTTGTATCGGTATGGATACTCGTATTGATGATGTGGTTACTTGTATCAGTAGGATACTTGTATTGATGATGTGGTTACTTGTATCGGTATGGATACTTGTGTGATGACGATGCTAATGATCGTGTGATGACGATGCTGATGATCGTGTGATGACGATGCTGATGATCGTGTGATGACGATGCTGATGATCATGTGATGATGATGCTGATGATCGTGTGATGACGATGTTGATGATCGTGTGATGACGATGCTGATGATCGTGTGATGACGATTTTGATGATATGTGATGACGATGCTGATGATCGTGAGATGACGATACTGATGATCGTGAGGATCTAGATGTTGATGTTGTTGTAGCTGTTTGAGTGCTGCAGAAGATAAAGACTCAGTACTGAAGATGTTGATGTTCCAGTATTGAAGATGTTCCAGTAATTGCTTGAGTTACTGATGATGTTGAGAAAGCTTCCAATGATTTATAGATGTATCATGTATGATGTTGATGACTCCTTGCTCGTGCAGATACTGTTATAATATCCTTCTCATTAAGGGGGAGTGTTGAAATATTGTAACTTCAAAGAATATTATATTTGTACTTTATTATTCCGGAGATGTTTCATTCCTCCATAAAGATCTTAGTGTATATCCGGAGATGTTTATTACTCCGTCGGAATGTGGTAACTTGGGTTATTAGACTTCCCTAGTGGGGGTCGGCCCTGTATGTGTTATGTGGGTCAAAGGGTTGTTAGACCACCCTAGTGGGGTCGGCCCAGCCAGTTATAATAGGGTATTTAAACTAATGGTTAAATACGAGCCTACTTGTACTTGTGTAAAAGATATGTCAGAGTAGTGTATAAATAGAGGAGGTGTGTTCCTCATTTGATACACACACTCACTTGAGAGAGAGGCGCACTTGTGGAGGAGAGGTCTGCTATGGTGGAGGAGGAGATCATATCTTTGGTTTGCATCTTTGTACATTGCTGGTCATCTATATTGAGGAAGCTTTACTGGGTTTTCTACCCCATGAGGGTTTCCCAGGATAAATCTGTGTCTCTTGTGTTTATGCTATGCTTGTTGTTTCTTCAGTTATCCTGTATACGCTATTATTGTGAAATGGAATGTAATGCTGCTATTTTCTGTCTTAGCATATTAAATCTTAACATTCCCTTTGGAAAATGCACATTAAATGCATTTTTGATAGCTTTAGTACCATTGTATCCTTGTTCAAAAAGTTGTGAATGCTATGTATCCAAGACAATGAAAAACATTTTTTTATCACCGAGGATCTTAAGATTGCATTGGTGTTTGCACGTTCAAAACTTATAACAACTTTGACTACAATAAGGAAGTTACTTTATTAATTGCATTTTGTTCGCAACCATTTGTTGGTTATATACTTTTTTTAATTAATATAAGTAGTTGAAAGAGAACCATATATTTCATATCGGTATACATGCATATATATCATATTATCGAGGTTGTGTCAAAATGAACATTCTATAGTTCATTATGAAAGATATTGCAACATTCATCTACTCTATCTCATCCATAACACTTACATAAACAAAACAAAAAAGAGAAATAAAAAGTAATCAATTAAATAATAAGAATAATAAAATAGTTCATAAACATTTATGTGTACACGCACATATAAACTAGCATAATAATACTATATTAGTAATATTATAAATAGTAACAATAATAAAATAGTTCACAAACATTTATGTGTACACACACATATAAACTAGCATAATAATAATATATTATTATGATTATAAACTAGCATAAATGCATCATCACCTTGAACTTATTAAGTATGGGAGGGATCAAATCTTTCAAAGTGCAAACATTCTCTTAGTTTTTTCTTAAAAATATATTATATTTTAAATGATCCTCCAAAATAGTTTATACATCCAATATTAAATTAGATCTATATTGTTTGTAATCAATAACACTATAAACTTATAAATATACCATGAATATGTTAAATTAAGATTAACCTTTACCACTTTTAGAAATATTGACATAACTTGAACCTATATATATATAATGAATTGTAATGAAATTTTAAAAATTATACAAAATAGTAACATGGTCTTTTGTTTTGTCATATAATTATGTGGTAAGTCGAGATGCTTCATATGAAAAGATTGAGCATCAAAATTTCATTGGACACCTTCTTGTGGGGAAATGAATTATTTTTTTACGTGGAATATTAGATTGCATGGTTTGAAATTTAGAAGCAAGCATAATAAAATGCCCATCATAAAATATTGTTTAAAGGAAAATCCTCTGATGGCTATGGGCTGGAGCTAATGATGCAAATAAAAAACTCAAAACGTCATTCCTAAGGATGCAATTTAAACATATTTATAGTTTATTCAGAAATTAGAAAAAAGGATAAAGTTCCCACGTCTGGTCCAACGTTTGTAGAAGATCTCACTTTCAAATTCTGATCCAAATGCATTTTCATGACCTTCAATCATCAACACAAACCAGAATACTAGTAGAAAATTATAAATATAATAATTTAATTGCAAATAAATGTGTTCAATTAACAATATAATGTCAAACAAGCATTCAATACATAATAGGACATGAAAGAGAATTATTTACATAAAATAAACATCAGAGTACAAGATAGATGCCACATGTTCTCAACTGCGGCACTATTTTGAACCAGAAACTGAGTTCCTCCACCTGGGCCACACACATACACACCTCCTCCATGATCCAAAGGCAAGCCCAAAGAAACAAGACTGTAGTTTCTTAGCAAGATAATGAATGGAAACTGCTAGAAATGTAGATTTCCAAATATGGGGGATTAGTTTGCAGACCTAGGAATAAGGTTTATGGATTCAATATGCATAAGTTCAACATACCTGGATGTTATAATGTTATATATTTATTCTCATGCTTTCATTTTCCTCTTTTATACTTTTGGGGAGGCAATTAGGGAAGTTTAGGTAGTTATCTACCATTTGAAATAAACAAATTCTTGACTCCGTTAGAGTTTCTTGACTCCATTAGAGTAATGAGTTTGTAATAAATATTCATAAAAGGAAGTATAAAACCATATTCTATTCCCTTTTGGTAAATTTCTTCACCATACACATCCCACACAAATTTGAATTTAGATTTTACTTCAAATTTTTCTCACCCTCCAAATTTGACTATGTTTATAAAATAACAGCGTATTTTAATTGGTATAAACTCAAGTCTCCTTACCAAGAAAGTAAGGTGAGAGAAATTAAAGATAACTTGAACATGAGTATGCATATTTTTTTCATAAGTATAGCATTTACCCAAACTTATATACGAAAATATCAACAAGTCTCCTTACTATTAGGAACCCGTGTAAACCCTTCTCTTTACTTTGTTAGTATATTGTTGTTGGATGCATATGATTTGTAAGTCGCCCCGTAGTATTAAATGTTCCATGGTATTGATCCATAGTTTGTATTATCCCATAGTATTATATGTTCCATGGTATTTATGCATAGTATTGGACGCATATGCTTTGTAGGTCATCCCGTAGTATTATATGTTCCATGGTATTGATCCATAGTATTGGACGCATAGACTTAGTATATAAGTACATGTTGAGGCCAATGAAGGCATCAACGAGTTATTTGTATTGAGCTTTCTCAAAGGAGGTTTCCCCCTCGAAGTGGCCTGCGATCAATAAATATCTTTTGTGTTCTGCTATTTCTGATATATCGTGTATTTTCATCATTTAATTGTTGGAGGTTCCTCACATTTGATATCAGAGCACTTTATTAGGCTCGTTGGGTGGAATTTCCGCCAAAAACAATTTTCACAGTGGCTTCCAGGCGTTGTAATTATTCTAGTAATATTTTTCTTTGCATCTGTATTTGTTCCTTTCAATTGTAGGTTCAAATCTGAGAATAATCCCTATCTTATTAACTGTGGGAAGTACTTGGGCATAGCCCTAAAAATAATTGTGAGGATTACCACAAGAACCCCGAAGTAGCTGGTCCATTGAGAGGAATTTCCAGTGAAAAGGGAAACGAACCCTACCTGATTGACTAGTTCCCACCCGTGAGGTAAACCAAGAGCATTCATTTGTGGAAAAGTGATTATCAGTTTTACCTGAGCTGTGGAATGAGGGGTACTGCCCCAATACGCAAGTCGTTAGACAACATTGGTGGCCGAGTGAATCCCTTGAACCTTTAGGAATATGCACATACCTAGGGTCCATATCTATTTCCAACTGATAAATAGCAATTACATATGTCCAGAACTGTTGCAGATCCAAAAAAAAACTATTTTTTATAACTCTATTTCCCTTGAAAATTCACTGACACCCCTGCAATCCCATTCTTCATATTTCATTCTTGAGGACCCTATCCCAAATTCCACTTCCTGAAGCCAGAAATCCCACCTCTGTCTATTTTTAGGGTTTGCCATAACTTCTTCGATTTTCACCAAATCGCCTTCAAATTTTGCCATAGTGTTCATTTCTTATTTCTCCTTCTTTGTCCCTCTTTGACAAATTTTCTCATTCTTTCACCCCGCTTCTGAAATCCCCTTTTTCTGCTTCCTTGTCCATTAGAAAGTGTCCAAAACCTAGTCAATCCCCAATTAACCATCAGAGTGTTTCCCAAATCCAAATTTTCATTTACTAAATAAGTTTTTGTTTTTGTTTTCCTACCCATTCAAAAAAAAAAACTCCTGGTTATGGTTGTCATCCGCGCAGGAGCAAAAAAATGGAGGAAGAACTTGCAGCCCTCAAAACCAAGCTCCAAGATCTGGATGAAAAATTTCTTGGCCTCCATCTTCATCATTAAACCATGAATAATAAACGACATCCAGAGTATTCTACAGACACTGGGTTCTCTTCTTCCATAAATTTTCATGGGCCAAAGCTTGATTTTCCTCGCTTCAATGGTAATGATCTGACTGGTTGGATATACCGGGTAGAACAATATTTCAGTCTGCATAATAGTTTTGATATAAAAAAAGTTCCACTTTCATCCTTTCATTTGGAACATGAATCCCTTCAATGGTACTGTTGGTACATTAAGGCTCATGAAGAGCCAAAATGGATATATTTTTGCCAACTCCTTTTGCAACGATTTGGTCCTAGTGCTTTTGATGACTTCATAGTATCACTCACTAAAATTATCTAAATCGACACTGTGAGAGAGAATCAAACAAAATTTGAGAAACTATCCAATCACATAGAAGGATTTCCTGATGAATTCTACAGGAGTTGTTTTATCAGTAGTCTAAAGGATGCATTCTGATATGAGGTTCAAATGTTATGTCCCAACACATTGATGGAAACCCTAGGGTTGGATAATATGGAAGAGGACAAGATCGCATCCCAACAACGCTCCAAATCAAATTTTATTCCATTCAGAAATATGGTTTCCCAACGACCTCCCATCACGCTAGCTCCTCAACCAACTCATATCAAGCATTTGTCAAAAGAAGAGATGCGGGCACGTAGAGAAAAAGGGATTTGTTATAATTGTGATGAGAAATTAACTCGGGGACATAGATGTGTTGAGAAAAATATCTATCTCTTGGATGTGGATTCTCCGCATGCCTCTGAAATTGGTGAAGAAGATCCATATACAATAGATGATTACGTCGACATTCAACAACCGCTTATTGACCCTCTGTCTTAGGACGAACACCCAGAGATATCTCTCTGTGATTTAGCCGGAGTCACCACCCCACAAACAATGTGGGCCAGTAGTTACTTCAAGAATATCCCTCGTACAATACTCATTGATTCTAGTAGCACTCATAACTTCAATGAACCTCAGATCTCCAAATGGGCTGATTGTTTTGTCCATCCTTGCTCCAACTTTGAAGTCATGATTTCCAATGGGGGCACCTTACCTTGCAAGGGGAAGTGTCGCAATGTGCGTATCTCTACAGGGTATTATAAACTGCACTCCGACATGTTTTCCTTGGACTTAGGCAGATGTGATGTGGTTTTGGGAACTCAATGGTTATGCACACTTGACCCCATCTTATGGGATTTTGCTGAACTTTGGATGTAGTTTTCAGTCAATGGGAAAAACCACACATTGATGGGCTTACAACCAGGGTCTCTTAGCATCATCATTTCAAATTGCATGGAAAATATCCTTAAGAATAATTCACATGGTGTCATCTCTCAGCTCCATTCCAGTCAGATGCACCCATCAGCAGTCTCCACTACGCCTTTAGATATACAACAAAATTTGGATAGATATGTAGGTGTCTTTGTTGAACTAGTGGGATTTCCACCTTCAATACCAGAGGACCATCGTATTCGTCTCCTTCCTAGAAGAATTCCTCCCAACATAAGGCCCTATCACTACCCATTTCACCAAAAAACAGAGATTAAGATGCTCGTTCGGGACTTACGGAAGCAAGGTATTATTCTCCCTAGTACTAGTTCCTTTTCTTCACCAGTTTTTCTTGTCCGGAAAAAATATGGGTCATGGCTCCTATGCATTGAATTCCGAGCACTTAATCACCTCACAATCAAGGATAAGTTTCCAATTCCTATTGTTGATGAGCTTGTTGATGAGTTTCATGGTGCTCATATTTTCTCCAAGTTGGATCTTCGTTCTGGGTATCATCAAATTCAGGTTCGTGAGGATGATATCCCTAAAACAACTTTCCGCACACATGATGGCTACTATGAGTTTTTGGTCATGTCCTTTGGCCTCACTAATGCTTCTTCCATATTCTAGGCATTGATGAATTAAATATTCTGGCCCTACTTGCTGTTGGCTTGGTTTTGAAACCAAGCTTAGTGCTATGGGCACCTGCTAACTAGTAGCAGCAGTCTCAAATATTAAAGCAAAAACAATTGTAAATCTAAAACTAAAACTAAACTAGCATGTGCATATCATAATAATTTTTTAAATTGAAAACAAGAACAAGAAATAGAAAAAATAACTTTGTATTAAAATAGGGGCAAGCAAGTGCTTGCAATAGTAATACCTCCAAATGGTGAAGATTGTTGAGTAGCTCCAAGGGTGAGCAGCTCCAAACTCCAAGGGTCCCTTCTCCAAGGTAGCTACAATGGCCAAAAGCTCAAGGGAGATTTTGGCAGCATGAGGATAGGAAGATGGATGGATGTAAAGTGAGGAGCCCCTACCACCTTTTTATAGTTTTTGGTGGTGGGGAATACCATTATGGTTTTGGGAATTCTGGACCCTTTTTGAGGGTTTTTTTTTTTATGTTTTTTTAGGAAAAATACTCATTTTGAGTGGAAAAAGGGGTGTATTAAGGTCTTTTGGTGACCTTTTGTTGGTAAAAAAGTGGACAAATGGGTCATGTGAATAAGGAAATGAGCTAGTGAGCACTTTTTGGGTGTTAACAGATTGCCCCCTGATGTGTGAGGGAAAGAGCTCATCGTATGGCCGATAGACATCATAGTTCTTTTGTCTTTTTTCTCGGGTTTGGGGAGGAGAAGAGACCGGTTGGAGACTGGATCCACGACCCTTGGAAGCTGCAAAATAAACAATATTACATGGCCTCAATATGAATTAGGAATAATCTCTGATAATGGACGAGGCGGGCATACCCATGCTCGTATCAAGACATATACATAACAATTAGTCCCAAGAACGGGGGACCTGAGAAATACATAAAAAATATACTGGTACATCATAATGGTCCAGAGGGGACATTATTTTGGGATGTACTCATGATCATAACATGACTGATCTCAATAACTGATACACTGGAATAACTGGTGAACTGCTGAAACTGAAAGTGTCCAACATCTGTAGGGATGCAATGACTGTGAGTCATCTCCGAGAAATATATGTAATTGTATACTTGAGGGAGTATAAAACTGGGGTACATCTGAATACTGTCGCCATGCGCAACCCGGATATCTATAGAAAAAAGGTAACTGGTTGTATTCATAGGTAGACTCTCAAATGTGGAAGAGTCGGTTGGTATCCGGGGTCTTGAAGAAATAACTGAACAAACCAATACCCTGTGCAAGTCTCAACGATGCGATCAAGGTGTTGAAGTCGAGCATGTGAGAAACAACCATTTGGAGAGGCACCGAGGACTCTTCTCGAAATGATTCGTATGCACTCATCATAAATGGTGATGAGTCCAAGACACAGGGACCTCTAGGTCTATCCTCTGGAATAAGTTTGGTTGTCGTCGATAGAGGGAGACCAGCAACTAACAAGGCAATGATGTTTCCTTGATAGGAGCGCAAGGTGTAGAACTGAAGTGTGGTAGTACTGGTGGTAGGATTGACATACTTGTGGGGATGGGAAGTAACTGGGGTCATATAGTGGGTAGACTCAAACTTCCTTTGTTCAGAGCATGATGACATGGTTGACCTAGCAGCGTAGGGAACTGACTTGTAGGTGTGGGGATCACAGCTTTTAAGGACTGAAGGGTATGTATTGACTCTGGGGGGGGTCAAGCTGATGGGTACTGTCGAGGGGTTCTCAGGGTGACATACTACAGAATACTCTGAACAAAGGCGACCAAAATGGGGAAGTTGCTATATGAGTAGACGTGATCTGTTGTGGCACCGAGAAGCACCATTGGGTCCTTCTTCGTAGTTTTAATGAGCTCGAAGAAGGGATAAAAGTGTGCTCTGAAATGGTACTATCCTGTGGATTTTGTGAGACCAGGACTGTTCTTGCTCATTTGCTTTCATTTTTAAGGAGTCTGAAAACGATAAAAAGACTCTACAGTGGTTATGATTACTGTCTTGTTGGTTTTTACGAGCCCAGGATGGTGATTGCTCGTGGTCGCTTTCATGTTTAGAGAGTCTAAAAGCGGTAAGTGGACTCCATTGGTGTTCTTTTTCGTAAGTTAGTCTCCAAGGCCCGAAAAAGCATAAAATGATGCAAATGGAGAACGCTTCTAGCCGATGTGACTAGAGTATTCCTTTTTCGTAATTAGTCTACAAGGTCTCGAAAAGGGGTAAACTTATACCAGGTAGATGCCCTTTCAGATACGTTTAGCGAGCATGAAAGGAAGCAAGGTTGCTCGACGATCTTTTCATTGTTTTAGGAGTTAGAAAAGAGCTTAACAGAAACTCCCTAAGTGCCTTTTTCGTAAAAGGGATTGCTCGGCCCGAAAAAGGGATAAAATTATATCGAACAAAAAGGGATTGATGAGAGCGAGAAAAGGTCTCAAGCATCATCATGAGTGCGAAAAATTGAATCCGGTGACATAAAGATTGTCAAAAAAAAGGGGGGCAACGGCCAATGTGGCACGCAAATCGAGGTGATGGGTGGCACTTTGAAACAATACCTGGCAAATTATGGGGTGAGAGTGAGAAATGGTCTCAAGCACCATCACGAACGCAGAAAATTGAATCCGGCCATATAAGACTCGTCAAAAACGAACGACGGCCGATGTGGCACGCAAATCAAGGCGACGAGGGGGCATGGAAAAAATGCCCAAAAAATCTGGGCGTGAGAGCGAGAAATGATCTCAAGCATCATCACGAGCGTGGAAAACTGAATCCGGCAATATAAGGCATGTCAAAAACGGACGACGACCAATGTGGCACGAAAACCGAGGCGACGAGGGGGCATGGAAAAATGCCCAAAAAAATTGGGTGTGAGAGCAAGAAATGATCTCAAGCATCATCACGAGCGCGGAAAACCGAATCCGGCGATATAAGACTCGTAAAAAATGGACGACGGCCGATGTGGCCCACAAATCGAGGCGACGAGGGGGCATGGAAAAAATGCCCAAAAAATCTGGGCATGAGAACGAGAAATGATCTCAAACATCATCACGAACGCGGAAAACTGAATCCGACGATATAAGATTCGTTAAAAAAGGACGATGACCGATGTGGCACGCAAACCGAGGCAATGAGGGCGTGAAAAAATGGACCTGGTGAAAACTGGAAAAGGAAAGAACTGTCATGAAGTTCTCGTTGTTCTGATTCCAACGGTACCAATGGTTTGAGAAACGGACGTCGTATGACACCGGAATGGTTGTTTGAAAAATGGTGGAATCTCTATAAATAGGGCATGGGGCCCATATGACGTGTCATTGTTACGTGTGAGTTTGGCATAGTAGTCAGAGCTCTTTCTTGATTTCGGGAGATTTTCACCGTTGGTTTTCGATTCCGCGAGTTTCAAGTAACTCTATTTGCCTTAGCCTTTTCAATTATGTCTTTTTTGGTTAGCGGTGGGCCCCTGAAGGCGCGGAATTCCATGTTGGCCTTCTAATGTGGAATATCGCGGGTTTCGGCTCCTTTACCGCGATGGACATCGTGGGTTTGAGGCTGACAGTCGCGATGTTCATCGCGACTGTCAGTTTGAAAGTCGCGATGTTCATAGCGGGTATGGGGGAGACAGTCGCGATGTTCATCGCGACTGTCTGGCCAATACCCGTGATGATCATCGCAGGTTCTTGTATAGAAGCCGCGATGATCATCGCGTCTTTTGATGGAAAAGCCGCGATGGTATTTTTGAAAATTTTTACTATGGTGCTAAAAGTTTCTTTGTTTTTTGGCAGGATGCTGAGGAGGCCATTGACATCGTGGCGAGAGCGAGAGATGGAGGAAGACTTGATGATCCGAATTCGGACTGATCAGCAGGTCTGACAGGTTTTAGCAGAGGGTGGACTGCTAAAGTTCACTCAGATTCCCCCAATGCGTTCAGTAGGACCCCTAATGAACAAGTTGGTGAGTTGGTGGGTACCTGCAGAGGGTGCCTTTGTTGTTGGGGGTGAGAGGTTGGAGATCACCCTCACAGATGTTTATTTTCTTACTAGGTTGCCTCGCTTACGGGAGGTGGGGGATCTTCTGCTGAGGATCCCGGCAGGTGTTGACATGGAGGATCTCTTGGAGACTTTCTGTGTCGCTGGGGCGATTGTGCAGAATAGCGCGCTGAGTCTGAGATCGCTGCGAGAGTGGGACATGCGCGCTGTCGGGGCTTGTGTTCTGTGGGTGTTGGGTGCCACGGCGCCACATCGTTTGTCAGGAGGACAAACGATGATGGTGGATTCTGTGCTGAGGGGGACTTATTATGCACGGGGTTAGATGTTTTTAGCTAGTGTCCAGAGAGATCTGGACAAGGCCAGTCGGGAGGGGGGAGATTTCTGCTATGCCTCCTTTCTATGTTCTTTTTTCTTTGAGCGGGTACCGACTTTGCGACCACGGGTGCCCATTCGTGATGGTTTGGTGAGCGAGCCGTGGATGGTGCGGTGGGGGGCAGATGATGCCTCGTGGTGGTGGTGGTATCCGCGGGTTCTTCTCGCAGGAGATGTACGAGCAGTGGGAGCAGATCCCTCTGCTGATTGAGGACTATCCATATGCTGGTATGGATTACCGAGGAGATCCTGAGATGCCTCGAGCCCAGGGACAGGCCTGGGGTTTAGATGGTATGTTTTGTTCTCTACTATATCATTTTGTTTCTAGATTTATTGGTTATGATTAAAGTTAGATATGTATATGATGGTTTATTTGCATTGTGCAGATGTTGGTCCTATTCCACCGGCTGACTATGTGGTACGTAGGGGACGGGAAATGGTGGTTGCTCCACCTCCGGCAGCTGTACCGCCTCCACATGGTCGAGGATTTGGGGCTCGTGGTCAAGGGGCTGGCCCTCAAGATGATTCTGTCGCTGGTGTCCGAGAGACACTGGATATGATTCTAGCAGTTTTCCCAGAGGATGGGTGGAGGGATCTGGATTGGGACATCGTCGAGCGATGTTTCGAGGCGCCTCGTGAGTGGCGCTCGATTTTGCTGAGAGTGGCAGTGATGGCGGCCGAGTTGAGGGATAGGGATCAGCGGGATCAGGCAGGGCCGACGGAGGGCAGGATTCGTTTATGGGATGATTTAGCGGGGCCAGCGGAGAGGCAAGTCTGGGCTCGGCATGATTTGGCGGGACCGGTGGAGGAGGCGCCAGAGGAGCCTAGAGACCGTGATGATTAGATGATATGTATTTGCCCCCAAATGATGATGAGCATATGGGGAAGCTATTTTTTGTACGGCTGATGTATTTTTGTATATTGGGTGTTGAGGGCACCTATGACATGTTTTGATATATATATATATATATATATGATGTTGATATATAGTCATGTATACACATGGATGCATTTGTTGTCTTTTTGTTCACCCGTGGAGGCATGTTTAATTTTCTATATGCCCGTGGAGGCACATGTTATGCACGTGGATGCAACATTTTGATTTGTTGTATATGCCCGTGGAGGCACACATTATACACATGGATGCACATTTTGTTTTGGTATATGCCCGTGGAGGCACGTGGTATGCACATGGATGCATTTTCTTTATGAAATGATTTGATTGGTGTGCCAATCAAGTACGTTGTTGGCCATATGGTCTGCTACACTATTGAGGTTTCTTAGGACATGTGTGAATGAAATGGATTCAAACTGTCGAATCATTTGTTTAGTGCGCAAAAATTTTCTGAAAAGACAGGGATCGCGTACCTGGTAATCATTGTTGAGCTGGGAAACAAGAAGTTGTGAGTCTAGGAAAACGTTAAGGCGATGTATGCTCATTTGGAGAGTTGCAGCCAGGAGGCCGGTCACGGCATCATATTCAGCTTGGTTGTTGGTGGCAGCACCTAAACACACTCCGTCGATGTGGATCAACTCATGTGAAGGGGAATATATTACCCAAGCTGCGGAGGCCAGATTGGGGGACCAACGGCTTGCACCATCAGCAAAACCGACGTAGCAGAGTGGAACATTTGTGTGAAAGGGATCAATGGCAGGGGTCGACCGGACAGAAGGGTATCCAGTGGAAATCGTGTAAATGGTATTAATTTCTTCCATGGAGGAAGATGGTGGGGGATGAATGGTTCGTTGTTTCTGACGAACGGGGGGGGACATCAGACCACGTGTCAATGTGGTGCTCTGTAATGGCAGGGTCAAGGCCAGGAATTTCGGTATAGGACTAGGCAAAGACATCACAGAATTCTTGGAAAAGTTTTTTGTATGCTTGAGTTTCCGCTTGAGTGCAAGATGCGCCCAGCGAGATGAGATCAAGTTTCCTAGGTGTGGTGGAAATGTCGATTTGTACAATGGGGGAAATGTTTGACATGTTCCCTTCTTCGAACGAATCCGGTGCTGGGATGGGGTCCTTGAACCAATCGACCTTATTGGGTATGAAATCTTTCGATTCGACCGATAGCTGATTAGATGCGGTGGATGTAGACACCTCTGGGAGGAAGTATGAGTGATGATGCATATCATCCCAAGGGTAGTCGGGTGCAGTGAGTGTTTCCAAAATTTGTTCATCAGTTTGGAAGTAGTCAGACCATAAATTAAGGGGTTCTGGTTTTAAAGTGGTTGAAATCATATAGATAGTGTTGATTTCTTCCGAAGCGGATGATTTTGGAGGGTAGATTTCCTCGATGAGGGGAGGAGATATTTCTAAGTCGACGTTATTCAAATTGTACAACGCTGCTCTGTAGTCTGGGAGATCGGGACAGTGATGAGAGTAGTGGTCGTAAATACCGCATATGGCACATTGGTGGTTAGTACGCAATGATTTATCCTGAGACTGAGGGGGGAGTTCTAGTTTGACTACTGGAACGTTGGTGTCGTCATCAAGCATTTGCATGTGTTCCTGTAATGCAGGTAACTGTGGACATTGATGAGTTGGATGACCTAACTCATCACACAATGAGCATTTAGGAGGAGCACGAAACATGGGGGGAGGTTTAACAGCTTTGGGTGGGGGTACCGTAGTGTATGGTTGTGGGCCTCTGCCCCCAATGGGCCTAATGAGAGGAGGGGGATTCGTAGATGACGAAGGAGTAGTGATACCGGGAGGTGGTTGAGTAGAAGTGACAATGGGTTGCACCGGTTGCAGAATGACATTTGGTGTCGGCGGGGGAACGGGAGGGGAAATATACCACACGGGTAATCCCAATATTAACCCAGGGAGACTAAGGGTAGCCATAACCGGAGCGCTTACTACGCCTGATGGAGGAAATAGAAAGGGGATTGTGTGGATGGGTGTAACACCAATGTGACTAGGGACCAATGGTGGTTTAGGTAACAAGGATGGTTGATTGTTGGGTGTTTGTGTATTGTGTGAAAGAGTACAGAGGTCAGCGACGTGGGTCTCCGGTGATGGTGGTGGAATAGATTGGAATGTAGAAGTCATCGGCGCCTCGGAGTAAAGTCCGAGTCCCACGGAGGAAACAAACGAGGTAGTTGCACCACAAACACGTTGTTCAACCATAGGGAGAACATTTTCAGGTGCAGCGGGGGCCTTGGGATCGTAATAGGTGAGTTGGTCGACCTTGACCATGCGTCCGTCATGAGGGAACATCATGGTACAAAAAATGGATGAGGCAACAGCCTGCATGGCATACATGTAGCTGCGGCCAAGTAAGAGGTTATAGTCAAGTTGGGCATTGATGACATCTATATCAATGAGCACGATTTTACCAGCCAGCTGGACGGGGACATTAGCTAAGAGACCTTGGGGTTGAGCCGAACGGCCGTCGTAGGCTCGCAATGCAGTGGTGGACTGCTGGAGAGTAGAATATCCCAACTTCTGCCAAACGAATGTGGACATAAAGCATGTAGAGGCACCTTCATCGATAATGCACCGATGAATGACAAGATTTCGAACGGAAACGGAAACCCTGAATGCTAAAGTGAAAGGAAAGCGTGGTTCGGACTAGTCCGAATCGAATGCTATCAGTTGTGAATCATTGGGGTCAATGGCGCCAATGGCAGAGAGTAAAGTCTTGCACTGTGAAGGACAATTTTTTAAGACTTCTAAAGCAGACATGGATGCGGGAGACTGGGCTAAGTCATCTACAATGTTGTAATTCGACGCAGCACAAGCATTGGGATTATTGTTGATGCGACGAAGTGGGAAGCGAGGTGCTTTAGAAGCGCCATCGAGTGGAGCCGGAGGTATACGTAACGTTTGATCTGAGGGATGAATGTTAGTGTTCTTGTTGGCGGGAGGGGCTTCAGGGGTGGATCCATATTGGTTCCAGCGGGTTTGGAGGTTGGCATCTGCGGATGACATCATCAACAAGTGGTGGGTATCTGAATCGAACATGGGTTGATCAGGAGCGGCATAAGTGATTTGTTGTGGTGGCGTGTTGCCATGAGGGGGAGCTAATGGCTGAGTGTTCACTACACCTTGGGTTGGAAAGGGGTTTTGTAGCACCAAAGGTTGATGTTGAGGTGGTGGAGGGTTGGGTGGCGCCTGAGGAGCTGCTTGCCCTTGACGATGGGCATCGTCAGTACAGAGTTGCCGAGCTCGCTCCAAATGTGGGCAAGCATGTGTGTAATGTCCATAGACCCCGCAAATAGAACAAGGATGGTTTGTTTTGAGGTTATTGTTTTTAGGTTGCTTGGGATGATGATCTGGATTCTGGTTGGGAGGAGCAGCGGTGTTATTATGCGGAGTATTGGGAGGTGGTGGACCTTGCTGATGTTGTTGGTTGTTTCCGCGGTTACGTCCTCTTCCACGGTTTTGTTGCCCACCTTGGTTGCGCTGGTTGTTTTGGTGCTGGGGATGATTGTGTTGTGTGTACACTTTCCCTTGAGCAGTGGGAGGATTTTGGTTCGCCGCAGGTGCGGGAGCAGGTTGTGGTGGATAATAAGCCGGTGGGGCTGGAGGTGGTCCAGTTACCTGCTGGGGTTGTTGGTAACCCTGAGCTATTGAAGGTGTTGGGTTAGCTGTTGTAGCTTGCTATGGGTAATACATTGGTTGTGGCGGGAACTGAGTTGGGTTCTGGGTAGCCGGTTGGCTATAGTATGTGTTTGGGACATATGCCGGTGGCGCTTTCCCATAGCAATGTTGTGGACAAGAGGGTCCATGAGTGTGGTGAGTTTGACTCATTGGAGTGTAGGAAGTTGTCGCTCCAGTATTAGATGTATCCCTAGAGAGGTCTGGGGCATTTATGGTGCTCACAATGCTAAAAGGTTTGATTTGTGGTGTGACCTAGCCAATAATACCATCGGTGGCATGTGATGCCCCCGGCGCGTCACCGCGTGAAGAATCGCCTCGTGGGGCATCTGGTATAATGGTGTAGAGATAGCCCGACTGGGCGTAAATGAGGTGAATCTGTTGGGCTTTGAGGATGGCCTCTTCTTCAGACTGGGGTCGTTCAGATGCCACATCCTTGGCAATGTGAGGGAGGAGGGATTTTATAAACCAATCTAAGAAGATACGTTCGTCTAACTTGATTTTGTAGAGGCTTCGACGTCGACGCCACTCATGAATGTGGTCAGTGATGTGGGTGGCCGTGTTCTGTCTGCAAGACAGTAGGATCTCGACTCCCGTATCATAGCGGACAGGTAACTGGAAGAAAATGTAGGAAGGTCGAGGCAAGGGAGGTAAAGGTGGCATGGGTCCCATGGGGCTGCTCGATATACCACTTAGTTGCAGAGCCGGTGAAGGTGTGCTGTAACAGACGGAGGCGGACAGAGTCGTCCACTATGGAGTTGGAGGAACACCATAGATGGAAGGACATGATATGGTTCTGGGGGTCCTCACCTTCCTTTCCCTCAAACTTAGGGATGTCGGAGGGGAGTTTGGTGGGCATGTGGGGCCACGCAGGGTCATGTCTGATAGGATCATTGGTTAGCCTGGCTAAGTCTGGTAAGTTCAGACTCACCATGTAAGGTAAACTAGAAGATGGATGTGGCGTAATGACTGGGACATGACTATTCATGGTGGCATGATGTAGTGGTCCAGTTGCCCCTAAGGGTATGCTAGGTGTTGAAGGTATATGTCCTCCAACTGCTGTAGTTTGGTATGGTCCAGCGCTTCCAAGTACAATATGGGTTACACCGGGGTTAGGAATAGTAGTAGGAATTCCTAGAATCTGGGTTGTGGTAACGAGAGGGGGCGTGACCCCTATGTTTGGCATACCCATAATAGGAGGTAGTCCTTTGTTGGGCATTCCTAAAGGTGGAGTGTCCACCATATTAGGCATACCTAGGGGGGTGGTGGTTGCCATGGATGGCACCGCAATAGAAGGGTTTGTGGATGTATCTCCTATGGTACTGGTAAAAAGTGGGTCAAATTGTGTTCCAGCCATGAGGTTGGTTGGGAATAACTCGGTAGGGTTTTCAGATTCTGCCTCAAAATCAGATGTGAAGTGAGGCGTGTCAAAATCGGATGACTGTATGTTTGACCGATGATGTGTCGAGTCAAGGGATAAGGCTCGACGTCGGTGACGTGGAGAACCAAGTAGACTGAACTCTGGAGGTTCACCGTGAAGATGACAAGATCGTCTAAAATTCTCAATGGTGAGAAATATGTTTTTTGTGAAAAAATTGTTTAGTGTAAGGTAGTAATGTATAAAAAACTCAAAACCCTAATGCAACCAAGGGTGCAAAAAGGGGAGTGAAAATAAAGGCTCTGCGATGTACCTGCAATAATTAATTAATGCAAATACACGAGATATCAGAAATAATAGAACAGAATCACTTTTATATTGATCACGGGCCACTTCGAGGGGGCAACCTCCTTTGAGCAAGCTCAATACAATTAACTTCACGGTGCCTTCAATGACCTCAACACACACTTATATACTAAGTCTATGCCCAATACTATGAGTCAAAACCATGGGACTTATAATACTACAGGATGACTTACAAAGCATATGCGTCCAATACTATGGGTCAATACTATGGGCTAATATAAACTACGGATCAACAAATACTACGGGACGACTTACAAAGCATATGCGTCCAACAACAATATATTAACATAGTAAAGAGAAGGGTTGACATAGGTCCCTAACAACCCCTCTCCCTTAGAAAAAGCTTTGTCCTCAAAGCTTTGGTTGGAGAAATTGCTGCAGAACCTGAAGGAGTGGTTCCCCGGTAACATCCTTGGTTTGCATTTCGGGCCACTGACGCCTTTGGAGTGTCAAGGAGGATTGCTTGGAAGGATGTAGATGAAGAAGAACCCTGTCAGCTGCATGGAAAATGTGCTCGGAATGGTGCTGATCGACTTGTTGTTTCAGGCAAATTTTGACCATGTGAAGATTGTCCTGCAGAATGAGAAGAATCTGATCGCGATTTCGAAGAACCGAGTCAATTTCCTGAACTGGGGAGCTGCTAAGGGTGTATGGAAGAAGAACTGGCGGTGTTTGTCCATAGACTGCTTCATATGGTGTCATTTGAGATGTGGTATTGTACCACTAGAGTGCTGCTAGGAAATCCATAGAAATAGTTGGCCAAAGCTGTGTAGTGATGGGCAAGGATTTGATCAATCCCGAAAGGAGTGTCGGTTCCCCCTTGTTCACTTGGAAAGTATCATCGTTAGCCACCAGCTGTTGAATTGTCATTTTTAGTCCCAACCAAAAGAAGTTACATTGTTCCTGGTCATACATTTTGCAGAACCCGGAGTGCCCTATTGATGAAGAAGCATGGAGACCATATAAGAGATAGCCTTGTTGAACATATGGCAACCAATTTGGAACAAGCAGAGAAAGAGCTGTAAGAGAAACTGGGTCATCAATTGTGCGAGAAGGAGCATCTTCCACCATATTGTCCTTACCCTTTTTGTAAGTGATCACATAGGGATAACCCATTGCAGGTGTGTTGGGGAGGAGACCCATTGTTCCAGAAAATTTTCCAGACTCGAGAGATCAGTCTTGATGTATAAATAATTGCCTAATAGGTATGGCTGCCACTTCTGTACTGCATGCAAAATGGCCATCATTTCCTGCTGAGAGGTAGATGTGGTTACATTCTTACCGGAAAGGTCTCTTGAAGGCAGCAAGCTCATTGGTTCAGCAAAGATACCTGCATATCTATCCAAGGAAGTAGTGGAGACTATTGATGGGTGCATCTGAATGGAATTGAGCTGAGCGATGACACCATGTGAATTCTTCTTAAGGATTTTTTCCAGGCGATGTGAACTGATGATGTAGAGAGACCCTGGTTGTAAGCCCCAAAATTTTTGTTGTGCCCCATTGACGTTAAACTGCATCCAGAGTTCAGCAAAATCCCATAAGATGGGGCCAAGTGTGCGTAACTATTGAACGCCCAAAACCACATCACATCCGCCTAAGGACAAGGCAAACATGTCGGAGCGTAGGTTATAATCTTCCATAGAGATATGCACATTGTGACACTTCCCCTTGCAAGGTAAGGTTCCCCCATTGGCAACCATGACTTCAAAGTTGGAGCAAGGATGGACAAAACAATCAGCCTGTTTGGAAATTCGAGGGTCAATGAAGTTATGAGTGCTACCAGAATCAATGAGTATGGTAAGAGGGAGCTTCTTGAAGTATCCCCTAACCCGCATTGTTTGTGGGGTGGTGACGCCGGTTACAGCATGGAGAGAGATCTCGGGTGGGTCGTCCTGAGATGGGGTGTCAACAGGCGGGTGTTGCATGTCGACCGGATCATCTACTGTATCTGTAACTTCTTCACCAAGTTCTAAGGCAGGCGGAGAATCCACATCCAAGATATAGAGCTTTTGTTGAACACATCTATGTCCCCGAGTGAATTTCTCATCACAATTATAGCAAAGCCCTTTTTCTCGGCGTGCCTACATTTCTATTTCAGACAAATGCTTGATAGGAGTTGGATGAGGAGCAGGTGTGATGGGAGGTCGTTGGGAACCCATATTTCTGAAGGGAACAAAGGTGGGTTTGGAGCGTTGTTGAGCTGCTATCTTGTCCTCGGCCAACTTAGCCAACCCTAGGACTTCCATCATTGTGTTGGGACAAAACATTTTGACCTCTGAGCGGATTTCATCCTTGAGACCACTGATAAAACAACTCCTGTAGAATTCATCGGACAATCCTTCTATGTGATTGGCTAGTTTCTCAAATTCCATCTGATACTCTCTCACTGTGCCAGTTTGGTGAAGTTTAGTGAGTGCTCCCGTGAAGTCGTCAAAAGCACTAGGACCAAATCGTGGCAAAATGAGTTGGCAAAAATCTGTCCAGTTTGGCTCGGGATGAGCTTTGATGTACCAACGGTACCATTGAAGGGCTTCCTGTTCCAAATGAAAGGATGCAAGTGGAACTTTCTGAACATCAAAAGTATTATGCAGACTGAAATATTGTTCTGCTTGTTATATCCATCTAGTCGGATCAGTACCATTGAAGCAAGGAAAATCAAGCTTCGGCCCACGAAAATTGCTAGAAGCAGAGAACCCAGTGGCTGCAAAAGATTCTGGCTATCTGGTATTGTTCATGGCTAAATGCTGAAGATGGAGGCTGGGAAATTTTCCATCCAGATCTTGGAGTTTGGTTTGGATCGCTGCAAGTGCTTCCTCCATGGTGTGTGCTCCTGCACGGGTGACAACCGTAACCAAGTTTTTTTTTTTTTGTTGACTGGGTAGGAAAACAAAAACAGAGACTACTTCAGTAAGGGAAAATTTGGATTTGGAAAAAAATCAGAAGGGTAATTAGGGAGGTTTTGGACACTGTTGGATAGACAGGGAAGCAAAAATGAGGATTTCAGAAGTGGGGTGAAAGAATGAGAAAATTTGGCAGAGGGGAACAAAGAAGCAGAATTCAAAAAGGAACTCTGTGGTAAAATTTGAAGGTGATTGGGTGAAATCTGAGGAAGTTATGGCAAACCCTAAAAATCGACAAATGTGAGATTTCGGGCTGTAGGAAGGGGAATCGAGGATAGGGTCCTCAGGAATGAAATATGCAGAATGGAATGACAGGGGTTCCCTGAAAATTTCAAGGGAAACAGAGGTAAAACAAGGGAGATATGGAGAAAAACTTAATTTTTTTTTTTTTTTTTTCAAACTGGAGCGGCTACAGCTCAGATTTTTTTTTTTTTTAACAGACTGGAGCGGTTACGGCTCAGAAGGAATCTGGAACAACGCCGAACGGCTGGATCTGGAACGGCTTGCAAAATGGATCTGAAACGACGCAGCAGTGATCGACAATAGTTCAGCTGAAAGTAGATATGGACCCCAGGTTTGTGCGGCTTCCTAACATTTCAGGGTTTTCACTCGGCCACCAATGCTGTCTGACGGCTTGCGTATTGGGGCAGTACCCCTCACTCCACCGCTCAGGTAAAACTGATAACCGCTTTGCCACAAACGACATCTCTTGGTTTACCTCATGGGTGGGAAATAGTCAATCAGGTAGGGGTCGTTGCCATTTTCACTTGGCAGGTCCTCTCAATGGCCAGCTACTTCGGGGTTCCTGTGGTACTCCTCACAATGAGTTTTAGGGATTATTCCCAAGTACTTCCCACAGTTAAGTGGATAGGGATTATTCCCAGATCCGAACCTGCAACAGAAAAAAATTTGGGCAGAAATTCCACCCAATGTTCAAAAACCGGATCTATATTGCTTAGAATCACTATTATAGCATGTTTCCGGAACTGGAACAACCACTCTGCTTCTACCCATGAAAGCGGAATAGAAATCTGGGCACTCGGTCAAAATATTTTCTCGCCGCAATTTCCGCAGCCGTCACCGAAATTCTGAAAAATTGCTGATTTTAAATCCGCGATATCTCCACTTTTAGAACTCCAAATGAGATGATTTGTTTTTTGAAACTGTGTAGTTTTGAAAGAGGATTTCAGATATGCAATCGGTTTCTTCTGATTTTGTGCAGAAAGTTTCAGAAATTGATCTGAAAGTTGCCGCCCAAAAAAAGAAAAAAAAATTTCCCACTTGTGCCAAGGAAAGTGCTCTGATACCAGATGTGATGTACCTGCAATAATTAATTAATGCAAATACACGAGATATCACAAATAATAGAACATAATCACTTTTATATTGATCACGGGCCACTTTGAGGGGGAAACCTCCTTTGAGCAAGCTCAATACAATTAACTTCACGGTGCCTTCAATGACCTCAACACACACTTATATACTAGTCTATGCCCAATACTATGAGTCAAAACCATGGGACATATAATACTACAGGACGACTTACAAAGCATATGCGTCCAATACTATGGGTCAATACTATGGGCTAATATAAACTACGGATCAACAAATACTACGGGACGACTTACAAAGCATATGCATCCAACAACAATATACTAACATAGTAAAGAGAAGGGTGGACATAGGTTCCTAACAGGCTCTCAGGCCAAAAAATCAACCTCAAAAAGCACTTATTATAACAGCTGTGCTATAATAAGTGGAGGGATGCAACAAAAATGGTCAGAATACCAACAGTCAAACAGCTTCTATAAAAAAGAGGTGCTACTAGACCAAAGGTGGATTGTATCATGCAAACACCTAACTAAAAGTATTATGAATCAACAAACGATATTCTCTGCAAGGTGATGAAATCCAAGTCAGATAATATTGAGTGTTGAATCAACTGCTAGATATCCCCCTACCGGGAGGGACACCGGGTAATCAATCCTAAAGAATGGCAACTAGGATACTCTGTTCATGACACGTCCAGAAAAGGTAAATCTGCCGTTTGGTCCTTTTACCGCAATACCCCCATACAAGGATATCCCGAGAACTGCGAATGATAGCCTTCGGTTACTGAATGGATTTCGGTATTCCACTCAGGCTTCCGGAACCATCCTCGCGACTTCAACCCTCCTAGGGGAGAGGCCTTCCGATAAACTGGTTGTGACCGTGCCAAAAAATACTAGGAGATTTTGGTTCCCTAATGGACAACAGCTATGTCTCAAATGTAATAACTGAGGGGTGTTATTGGAACACCTATCCCCTCAATTCTACCTAGCTACAAAGTCCTTTTAAGTGCTCCCCAAGTGGGGTTAAAAGTTGGTTGAAGTTAGGGTAAATTTTAAGGCTCAGTTTAAATTATGTGTTTGAGTGGGTACACGTGTGGTATTTTAAACTAAAATTGAAAATGTAAATGCTTTGCAGAAAATATTCAAAAAACAAAGGATCTTTTGAAATAGGAAAGCAAATAATATGACTTTTTCAAGAAATAAATGGATTTCTTTTAAAATTTGCTATAAGCAAAATATCAAGGAAGTAAACAGTAAATTTTTTTATCTAGATAAAATGCAAATAAATCATTTTTTCAATTTCTGAAAATTTTTAAAAAGACTTTTTTAAAGGTGCATTCTAAATAGTAAAAATATTTCTAGCTGTAAAAAATGCAGGAATTTTAATACTGTAAAATGTGCTAATTGGGCAGAAAATACAACAAAAAATTAATTTTTTAAACGGATTGGCTGAATGGAAAAAATTTGCATCGCGGGTTTTGACAGAACAACCGCGATGGACCGTGCCGGTTTCTGTTACACAGTCGCGATGGGCAGTGTGGGTTTCAGATGCGAAGCCGCGATGTGTAGCGCGGGATTTCGTCACACAGTCGCGATGTGCAGCGTGGAAAATGTCCGCGAAGCCACGATGTGCAGTGAGTAAATTGGCCGCAAAGCCGCGGTGAGCCATGCGGAAAAGAGCCGCGCAGTCGCGATGAGCCGCGCGACTGTTGGAAAAAAAAGCCGCGAGGCGAAAGCCGTACACGGACGCCGAAAAACGAACCCGAAAATTAAAAATTTTGGGCTGTTAATGGCAATAAAATGAGCCAAGATCTAGAACAACAATGGATCTACTATCTAGGGTGGCAAATCTATGAATTAAATTGACTAATACTAATAAAAACTAAGATCTAAATCAAAATTTGAGATCTAAGAGTTCTAAGCCAGCGGAGTCGCCAAAAACTGTTGGCTTGGTTTTGCAACCAAGCTTAGTGCTATGGGCACTTGCTAACTAGTAGCAGCAGTCTCAAATATTAAAGCAAAAACAATTGTAAATCTAAAACTAAAACTAACTAGCATGTGCATATCATAATAATTTTTTAAATTGAAAACAAGAACAAGAAATAGAAAAAATAACTTTGTATTAAAATAGGGGCAAGCAAGTGCTTGCAATAGTAATACCTCCAAATGGTGAATATTGTTGAGTAGCTCCAAGGATGAGCAGCTCCAAACTCCAAGGGTCCCTTCTCCAAGGTAGCTACAATGGCCAAAAGCTCAAGGGAGATTTTGGCAGCATGAGGATAGGAAGATGGATGGATGTGAAGTGAGGAGCCCCTACCACCTTTTTATAGTTTTTTGGTGGTGGGGAATACCATTATGGTTTTGAGGAAACCAATGGTATTGACCAACATGGTTTAGGTACCTTTTCCCTCTTTTTTCCTTTTTTGAATATTTTGAATATTTTTATTCCCTTTTTAATATTTTTGGGAATTTTGGACCCTTTTTGAGGGTTTTTTTTATGCTTTTTTAGGAAAAATAATCATTTTGAGTGGAAAAAGGGGTGTATTAAGGTCTTTTGGTGACCTTTTGTTGGCTTTAGAGGCTCAAATGGTAAAAAAGTGGACAAATGGGTCATGTGAATAAGGAAATGAGCTAGTGAGCACTTTTTGGGTGTTAACACTTACGGAAATTCATTCTGGTCTTCTTTGATGATATCCTCATCTATAGTAAAGCATAGGGTGAACATCTCCAACATCTGGATCTTGTAATGCAACTTTTCTTTGATCATCATCTCCATGCCAAATAGTCTAAATGTGTTTTTGGATAGGAGGAAGTAGAGTATCTCGAGCATATTATTTCATCACAAGGGGTTCATGTGGATTCTGCCAAAATATATGCCATGAAAAATTGGCCACATCCTCAAACACTCAAGAGCCTTCGTGGCTTTTTGGGATTGAATTGCTACTACCAAAATTTTTTCAAGGATTATGGGACGATTGTAACTCCATTAACCACTCTATTGAAAAAGGATGATTTTACATGGACACATGCTACTGAGTGTGCATTTGACAAACTGAAACAAGCTATGTGTACTACACCCATTCTAGCTATGCCCGATTTTTCCAATCCCTTCACTATTGAGAGTGATGCTTGCGACAATGGATTTGGTGGTGTTCTCCTTCAAGATGAACATCCCATTGAGTTCACCAGAAAATCCCTTTCTGGTAAGAATTTATCCGCCTCTACATATGAGAAGGAAATTATGGCTATTTTGCATGTAGTACATAAGTGGTGGCCATACCTATTAGGGAATTATTTCTACATCAAGACTGATCACCAGAGTCTAAAATATTTTCTAGAACAATGGATCTCCTCCCAAACACAACAAAAATGGGTTAGAAAACTCATGGGTTATGACTATGAGATCACTTACAAGAAGGGTAAGGACAATCTTGTGGTGGATGCTCTTTCTCGCACATTTGATGACCAAGTTTCTCTTTCAGTTATTTCTCTGCCTGTTCCAAATTGGTTGCAATATGTTCAATAGGGCTATGTCAATGACTCCTCCCTATCTCAAATCATCCAATGGTTGGACAAAAACCCTTATGTTGTACCACATTACTCTTGGGATGGTGATTCCCTGAGATACAAGGGTCGTCTGGTGCTTCCCCAGAGCACAGATCTTCACCATGTTGTTTTCTATGAACTCCATGTTTCTCCATCGGCAGGGCACTCTGGGTTCCTCAAAATGTATGAGTGGGCACGACGTAACTTCTTTTGTCAAGGAATGAAAAGGACAATTCAATAGATGGTGGTTGAATGTGATACCTTCCAGTTCAACAAGGGTGAAACGACACTCCTTCCCGGATTGCTCGAACCATTTCCCATCCCTACACGGAGTTGGATAGATATTTCTATGGATTTCATTGAAGGGATCCCTAAATCTTGAGGGAAGACAATAATTTTGGTTGTGGTTGACCGCCTCTCCAAATATAGTCATTTTTGTGCCCTTATCCATCCCTATACCGCCTCCTCAGTCACACAAATTTTCCTAGACTAGAACTTCCCTCTTCATGGAATCCCTTCTTCCATTGTCTTGGATTGCGATGCAACTTTCACTAGTCATTTTTGAACATAACTATTTTGCCACACTGGCACCAAACTGAAGATGAGTTCAAGGTATCAACCACAAATAAATGGTCACTGGACTGAAATTATCAATAAATGTTTGGAAACTTATCTTTGTTGCTTCACCTCCGAACAACAACATCAGTGGGAAAAGTGGCTCCCTCTTGCTGAATGGTGCTACAATAACTCCTACCACACTGCATCTAAAATGACTCCATATGAAGCAGTCTATGGTTAGGAACCGCTATTTCTTCTTCCATACACCCCCAGCAGTTCACTAGTTCACGCAGTTGACATGGTTCTTCGAAACTACGATCAAATTATTCACATTTTATAGGACAATCTTCACATGGCAATAAATCGAATGAAACAACAAGCCTATCAATAACGTTCTGAGCACACTTTTCAAGTAGGTGATATGGTTTTTATTCATCTACAAACTTACAATCAATCCTCCCTGAAACTCAAAGGGAGTCATAAGCTCGCTCCAAATTTCTATGGGACATATAAGGTTCTTCAGAAGATTGGGTTCGTTGCTTATAAATTGGAACTTCCTCCTTCTTTCCATATTCATCCAGTATTTCATGTCTCTTGTCTAAAGAAATTTCTTGGCACCAACATCAGAGCACAAACTATTTTACTAGAACTGGATAATGAAGGATCCATCCTTTTGGAGTTGGAACGGAATGCAACCAAAAGATGCTACATGGGAACCACTCCTTCAGATTCAACAACAATTTCCACATCTAAAGATTTCAGGACAAAGCTTTTTCTCTTTACTTTGTTGGAAAAAGTAAAGAGAAAAAGCTTTGAGGACAAAGTAAAGCTTTTTCTCTTTACTTTGTTAGTATATTGTTGTTAGACGCATATGCTTTGTAAGTTGTCTCGTAGTATTATATGTTCCATGGTATTGATCCATAGTTTATATTATCCCATAGTATTATATGCTCCATGGTATTGATCCATAGTATTGGACGCATAGAATTAGTATATAAGTACGTGTTAAGGCCAATGAAGGCATCCACGAGTTATTTGTATTGAGCTTGCTCAAAGGAGGTTTCCCCCTCGAAGTGGCCCGCGATCAATAAATATCTTCTGTGTTCTTCTATTTCTGATATATCGTGCATTTTCATCATTTAATTGTTGGAGGTTCCTCACATTTACCAAGAAAGTAAGGTGAGAGAAATTCATAACTTGGACATAAGTATGCATTTTTTTGTCATAAGTATAGAATTTTACCAAACTTATATCAAGTAAAGATCAATGAGTGGAATTTTTTTGTCAACATATTTCCTAGCTAAGAATATTCCTCACATGGAAACCTAATGGATCCATTTGAAGTAAGAAAATGTGAATAAAAGTGAAGTTAAAATACTTCTTATTGCATATCCATGTTAGAAGAAGGTAGTATTTCTTGTGCCAATGCATAGAGAACCATTGAAATAAGATATTTGTCTTTTTAGATTAATTGCATGGAGTATTCAATGATAATATGATCTATTTTTAATGTTGTATTGGTTATCAATAAATGGTACTTATAGGAGATGAGTCACAATAAATGATTGCTTAAATAAAGGGAAGGAAGCTTTGAATGAATAATTCGTAAAATATGCTAATTGCAAAGATTTTGTATGAGAGATTTATGGAAAAACTTTATTATTAGTCATACTTTAGCCATAGACATACTGGGATGGGCATCCTTTTTAAATAGTCTTAGTCATGGGTGAAACTTGTGGACATTACAGTTCGGTTGAAGCTACGAAATTTATTTTGTTGTTTCGGCATCACTTCTTTACAATTTGGATGAGTTTCCTTCTTGGGAAGTCTTAGGTGCTTGGTGCAATTACTAAGTGTGTTGACTGATAATGAAATTCATTTTGCTAGTTTGAATATTACAAGAAAAAAACTTCTTAGTGAAGGTTTTCAATTTTACAAGATTAGTACAAATGACAAAAAAAAATTCTATTGACAACAAAGGTTTTAATAGATGTTCACTATAAATTAAAATTTTCGGTGGCCAAAGGTCCTAACAAAGGTTTTTTATTCAATGCGCTTCAAACAATAAGGCACCTTGGTGGTCCCCTATTTCATATGCACTAATGCGTATTATATATTTTAAAGCACCAATTCTTATTATATATTTTGACTACACTGATGCATGCTATGTTTTTTTAGCACTGATACACATCTATGATTGTGTACTAGTGCACATTCTATATGATAATTAGTCAATAGGTATGGTATTTTATTGTCGAATTGTTATTGTCAGTCATGTTTGAGTCTGGAAACCCTCCCACACAGTCAATGCCTGCATCTAGTCTAACCATGCCAAATTTCAGTCCAAGCAAGCACAAATTTAAAAAATTTCAACATTGGCCCCGTGATGTAGCACATTAATTAATCTATAGGTAATATGGTTTTTGATTGTATAATTGTTTGTGTCAGTCATGTTTGAGTCTGGAAACCATCCCACACAGTCAATGCATGCATCTAGTCTAACCATGCCAAATTTCAGTCCATAAAAGCATAAAGTTAAAAAAAATTCAACGTTGGCCTCGTGTAGCACATTAATTAATCTATAGGTATGGTTTTTTATTCTCAATTTGTTAGTTCCAGTCATGTTTGATTTTGGAAACCCTCCCACATCGTCAATGCATGCGTCTAGTCTAACCATGCCAAATTTCAGTCCAAGCAAGCACAAATTTAAAAAACTTCAACGTTGGCCCCGTTAGCACATTAATTAATCTATAGGTATGGTTTTTGATTATCAAATTTTTAGTGTCAGTCATGTTTGAGTCTGGAAACCCTCCCACATAGTCAATGCATGCGTCTAGTCTAACCATGCCAAATTTCAATCCAAGCAAGCACAAATTTAAAAAATATCAATGTTGGCTCCGTGACGTAGAACATTAATTAATCTATAGGTAATACGGTTTTTAATCGTTGAATTTTTTGTGTCAATCATGTTTGAGTTTGGAAACCCTCCCACACAGTCAATGCATGCGTCTAGTCTAACCATGCCAAATTTCAGTCCATACAAGCACAAATTTAAAAAATTTCAACGTTGGCCCCGTGTAACACATTGATTAATCTATAGGTATGGTTTTTTATTGTCGAATTGTAAGTGTCAGTCATGTTTGAGTATGGAAACCATCCCACACCGTCAATTCATGTGTCTAGTCTAACCATTCCAAGTTTCAGTCCAAGCAAGTACAAATTTAAAAAATTTCAATGTTGGCCCCATGTAGCACATTAATTAATCTATAGGTATGGTTTTTGATTGTCGAATTGTTAGTGTCATTCATGTTTGAGTCTAGAAACCATCCCACACCATCAATGCATGCGTCTAGTCTAACCATGCCAAATTTTAGTCCAAGCAAGCACAAATTAAAAAAATTTCAACATTGGCCCCATGCAGTACATGATCAAGCACGCCATTTAGGTTAGCATGATAATTGTGCATTGCCTTACTAATATTCTCTTTGTTTTGAGAATAATTTAATATACTACTAAACAGGGCCAACCACGTGAAGGTGGAAGCTCATTTGACCCCCCCCCTCACATCACTCTCAATCCCCCATAACCCGAAAAAATCTATGTACAAAAAAATAATTTATTGTGCTTTTTGTCATACTTAAGAAGCAATGTCTCTAATTATAACATATGCCAACATATAGGAAAATGACAAAAACACTAAGAATCAATTAATTTATACGTACCGATAAAATTCAATAATTCTATCGCAATATTAAATCAAAATATATAGAGTAGATATATTAAGGCATACCTCATACACTTCAATGGACTTTATCATCTTCTTCATCCAAGTCATCATCTGTATCATTTTATCCAGATTCAACATTGTAAGGATTGGCCATATCATCATTGTCATCGATGTCAGTTAGGATCATCATGTCATCGTCGATATCATATTCATGGACATTGTTTGCTGCATCATCCGATTCAACTAATTCTTCGACATCTTCCTCTAGAACATGATCATCTAACTCATGTTGATCATCTTCAACATCGTCTTCTTCTTCGAGACCCTTTTCATTACCTTCCTCTAAGTTATACTTTACCGGCCTTCCCCTTGGATCGTGTCTCACCACAAATGACCAACACCCTCTACCTGACACCTCAGGGTAAAATACCGGTTCACATTGGCTTGGAAGAACATAGGGCTTCGTTCCTATCTCAAACAACCTTGTATTAAACATGGTAAATCCATTACCATGTTCAATAATAGTTTTATCGGTATCACATTGATTCAATCGTAACCTGTACCATTTGACAACAAACATAACTACTTTGAAGGAGTTAAAGTCACACTGAACAATATCTTCCAAATACCCATGGTATCGATTTTCTGAGAGTTCTAGATGTTTGTCACGTCTATAGGAAACATTGGTCACCTCAAAGACTGCATATATCCCACACTCTGATGTTTTCTTCATTTCATCCAACTTTTTGATGCGAAATTTACATCCATTGCACCACATAGACTTATGGTGTTTTACCTACAACAATCCGTACACGTAAAGATTACATCATGATCAATTGATGATTAAGTGCATGTTTATGCCTTGCAGGGAAAAAATCAACGTGTACATCAGTATATTTTCAAAATAAATAAATAGTATGGTTGATTAATATGCTTGCCTGCTTATCTTTTAAACCATATGCTAACTTGATTTCCCTTTGTGTAAGATTGGTATCTCCATTGCGATGAGCTGCTTTAACTAATGAATCCACACCTTCCCAGGATATTCCATGACCAGATTGTTCACATAGTTCAGTCCATAACTTCATCCAGTCAAGATTGTTTGCGATGTATAAATGAAGTTCATCCCACTCTCGACCAACTGCTTGATGAAAATAAAATTAAAATTCAATACAAATGTATATTCACTTAACACAATATACACTTTTAATTGATGCATATTGAATATTAAAAATGGAATAAGTATGATATATACATAAAAATAAACAGTCAAATGTATTATATTAATTAATATCCATTAGCTAATAATTACCTTTCACCTTCCTTGATCTACCTTTCCCCTTCACATACTCCCCTTCAAAATTGTTATTGGATTTTGGATCACAAATGCGACCTAAATTGAGCTTTGACGCTAATTTAGGAAGATATTCACTAATATACATCATGTTTTGGTATACCATATATCCCTCCACCATAGAACCCTCAGGACGTGATTGTTGTTTAACCAAACCCTTCAAAAATTTCAAGTGCCTTTCAACCATCCACATGGACCTTAAGTGTACACATCCACATAATTCAATCTCCTCAACTTGGTGTGTGAGGTAGTCTTTCTTGTGCATTGAAAAATTCCGAAGGTAGATGCTTCTGCATTTCACACACGAGATGAGGAATTTCTCTCCTCCAATACTTTATATCTTCTTTATGGATTTCTTTAGATGACAACCATCTACAAGTGATGCATTCCAATCACGAGATTTAACAACAAAAAACATTATATTACATAACGATTAGTACACAAAAATAAAATATAAGTTCTACAATGAATTAAACAAACACTAAGCACATGTGAAAAATGGCTAATTACCTCATGTATTTCCCAAGATTATATATAACTTGTTTGACATTGTTGTCGAAGTTGTCCGGGGGGGAGAGAGGTAGAACTTATTGTAACAATATACAAATCGTTTCATTTTTTTAACAAAAAGTAGACAAAAAAATACCAACAATATGCACTAGAATATAGAAATATAGCAATTATATGCATACCATAATAATTACCTTCATGAAGATATGCCAATCATGTGTTTTCACTCCCGCAAAATCACCTTTCTTTGTTATTATATTCTTCATGTTCGAACAAAATCCGGTGGGAAATTTAATTTTTCGCATGGCTTATTTTACAACATTACTTTGCTGCTCCGTTAACATCCACGGAAGTGATTTTATATTAATTTGGTCTTTGTTGCTATGAAATTGAATGACGTCTTGTTGGATCAGGTCCTGTCACTGAGAGTGGGGGGTGAATTAGTGACACAATTTTAAACAAAATTTCTTTCACCTAGTTAGTTATGATTTGCAAATGTAACTACAAATTTGAACTCAATGATTTATCGTGGAACCCAATTGGGAAAACCACCAAAACATTTCTATTAACTGCAAAATTGTTTTACAATCTATTTGCAAGCTACAACTTGCTAGATGCACCAACACCCAAATTATCAACTACATCTGAAGGATGCACCAACACCCTATTTTGTCAGCTACAACTAACAAGGAATCATCTACTCCCCTAGAGGAACCAACCTACCCTAGCTCCTCCCTGCCACCCTCTGTTTATAAATTTGGGAGAGGATATTCAGTCCCGTGGAAATATTCTGTATCAAATATTGGACTTCATGACTGCTACTCTCTCTCTTCTTTTTCGTAGTCTTCAATTAATCTTTGACATACACACTTTCTTCTTCATGTTTCTGCATTCTTATAAGTGTCTTCAACACGACTCTTCATCAAACAACATGTCTGTTCATGTAGTTTCACACCTTTTCATTTACAAACTAATCACCTTTGATTATTAATAACACGGTTATTATCCTTCTTCGATTTAGTTTCATATTTTAAAACATGAATGATTTAAATAAGATTCAATCTAATTATGTCTTCATGCAGGTTACTGTCTTTGTGTTTCTACAAGGTTTTATTTAAAAATAGCGAGCCTCCAGTTTTGGCATAACACTTAATATCACGACAAAATGGTAGTCTAGATATTCAAATCGAAGTAAACTTTAGCAATCCTCCAATTTGACAGTATGCCCCAAAAATTCAATAAAAAAATAATAACATTATCAGTTCCGCCAAACAAAATTACCCACAGTCATACCATCATGCTAATAGTTTATATATATATATATAAAATATGTTAATAAATCGACAAACGCGATTTTTCTAAGATATCTATCAATGATCATTGTCGCCTCTTCCAAAAGGTAGGGGGCCTGACAGGTCGTCCTGGGCTCTAGGCTGGTGACTACTCGTGGACTCCAAGCACCTAGAGCCCCTACCATACCCTTGCACTTCACATTGATTAGCTATAGTGAGGTCGGCCATTATAAACCCATGTGAACCTTAACACGCTGCCAATGTGGGATAAATCCCAATAGGTGAGTCAATCGCTATCGTCAATCACTTTGATCGGATAGTTGCTGAGTCTCCGCCTGCAAATCTTCATTTTTATCCATTGTGATTCGAAATCGATGCTCAGGTCTGCTTGTTCATTTGATTTTGAGATCTGCAATTATGTTTGCATTGTTTTAACTCTAATTGCATCATCCGCATTCAATATCTGATATTTATTTTGATGCATAAACTTGTTAACAGGTTAACAGATTTGATTGAATCGGTCTCTGGATTTAGTTATGGTGACTCTGGTAATGTTTTGACATAGCCTCCATCTCATGCCCATCCTTCCCATCATCATTATCCACACCACTCTCTTCCTGCACCTAATCCAAATCACTGTCATCATCATCCTCTTCCTCCTCAAATTCAACCACAACGTCAATGTAATCATCAAGGGATTCCTCTGCATCTCTCCCTGTTCCTGCGCTAGCCTCTCCACCAACTTCCCGGAAACCAGTTACCAGTTTACCAATCAAAACGAGCTGGGAAAAATTCTGCACAGTCATTGGATTAAGAAGCTTCTCGACTTATCTGAATTCATAATGAAATGACCCTGACAAAAACAATTAAAATCATATTGCATTATCATCATTTACAGTTGCATCACCGAAGCCAAAACAACATGGGATTTTTCCTCATCAAAAGTAGACAAGGTATGTCCAATTCACTTCCCAGGGTATTTCCATATTGCTGACAAGATCACAATTAATTATAGATAACAGGATCACATTCATTTATACAATATGCCATCAATACAGAGTGTGCCTTTTTCACAGGGTTTCATCTATTTTCTATCAATGCCAACAATCTCCCCCTTTGGAATTGATGGCAATACTATTTTCATTTCTCCCCCTTTGACATCAAGGGAAAAGGGTTGAATGACTCCCCCTGACTTTGATCACTGTCTCCCCCTCGACTGATGCCAACCGATGCATTATTTTCTTGAGAGATTTAGATTGTAAAAGAGACTACTCCTAATCTTTGCCTGAGATATTCAAATACATATCTACTTAAGGGTTTAGTGAAAATGTCTGCAACCTGTTCTTGTGTTGGAACATATTCCAATTTAATATTCTTATTTGCAGCCTGATCTCTTAGATAGTGGTATTTTATTGGAATGTGTTTTGCTTTGGAGTGCTGGACAGGGTTCTTGGAGAGACTTATAGCACTTGTATTATCACAGTATATAATAGTGGGTTCTTCAAACACTACTTTGATGTCTTGTAAGGTTTGTTTCATCCATTCCACTTGTGTGCAACATTTTTCTACTGCAATATACTCAACTTCAATGGTAGACAGATAAATTGAGGCTTGTTTCTTTCTTTTCCAAGCTACCAATGATTCTCCCAAGAAGAATGCTCCTCCACTTGTACTTTTTCTGTCATCCACACAACCTGCCCAATCTGTATCTGAAAAGGATTTTAAAGAAAATGAATTCTTGCTAGGGTACCACAATCCAAGATCTATGGTTCCTTTTAAGTACCTAAAGATTCTTTTCACAGCTTGAACATGGATCTCTTTTGGTGCAGCTTGGAATCTAGACACCATTCCAACAACTTGTTTGACATCAAGCCTGGAAGTCGTTACATAGAGTAAACTCCCAATCATTGATCTGTAGTGTTTTGGATCTACAACTTTGGACTCATCTTCCTTGCTTAGTTTGCATCCTACTATCATAGGTGTACAAACATGTTTGCAATCCTCTAACTGGAATTTTTTAAGCATATCTTTAACATACTTGGACTGATGGATAAAGATTCCCCTTTTGGACTGTACTATTTGAAATCCTAGAAAGAAATTTAGTTCACCAAGCAAGGACATTTCAAATTCTTGCTGCATCCTCTTAGCAAAGTCCTTACTCATTTTTTCATCATCACTTCCAAATATAATATCATCAACATACACTTCCACAATAACCATGCTATTGCCAATAATTTTACAATAAATATTATTGTCTGTTGGTCCTCTTTTGAAGCCTTGTACTTGTAAATAAGAATCTAACCTTGCATACCATGCTCTGGGTGCTTTTTTTCTCCCATAGGGTGTTTTCTTTAGTTTACAGACATAATATCCTTTATCAGTTAATTGAAATCCTTTTGGTTGCTCAATATAGACTTCCTCTTCTAAGTTTCCATTTAGAAATGCTAACTTGACATCCATGTGGTATACTCTCAATTTTTTGTAGCTGACGAAGGCTAAGAAAATCCTAATTGCCTCTAATTTGGCCACAGGTGCAAAAGTTTCTTCAAAATCTACTCCTTCAACTTGAGCATACCCTTTACATACCAATCTGGATTTGCTCCTAATTACTTGTCCATTTTCATTTACTTTATTTTTAAACACCCATTTAGTTCCACATACATGCTTATTTTTTGGTCTTGGAACTAGTTCCCAAGTTTTATTCTTTTCAATTTGGCCCAATTCTTCATTCATATCATTGACCCAACTCTCATCTTTGCATGCTTCTTTGATTGAGCTGGGCTCAATACATGACAAAAGTGTTATTTTTGTTTGATACAACAATTGTCTTCTTGTCTATACTGCTGTACTTTTATCTCCAATGATTAGGCCTTCAGGATGATTCCTTTGAGTTATTATTGATGGTGTCTTTGTGTCTCTTATTGGGGATTCTTCTTTCATCTCTTCTTCTCAAATATCTCCCTCTTCTTCTCTGGTATCCATTTCATCCTCTTGTGTATATTCCTTTTCTTCTACATCTGCTTGTGTACCAACTAACTCATCATCATCTTCATCTTCATGGTAAAGTATGGTCTCTTGATGTTTGAATTTCTTTGTTTTTAAATCATCCACCTTAACATCTGCACTCTCAACAATCTTATGTAATCTAAGATTGTAGCATCTGTATGCCTTTTTGGTAGAAGCATACCCAAGAAAGATACCTTCATCAGATCTAGCATCAAATTTTCCGAGATTCTCATCAAGCCTTTTGATGTAACACTTACTTCCAAAGACTTTGAAGCATTTTACCGAAGGAGTTCTCCCAAACCATAGCTCATAAGGAGTCTTATTACTACTAATCCTGATCTGACCTCTATATACTATGTGTACTTCCATGCTTACAACTTCCCTCCAGTATCCATTAGACAATTTTGCTTCATTGAGCATAGTCTTTGCTGCCTCCTGGACTATTCTATTCCTCCTCTCAACAATCCCATTTTGATGAGGTGTTCTGGAAGCAGAGAATTGTCTCTTAATTCCATGAGTTTCACAGAAGAGATCAAACTCTTTTGAGGTGAACTCACCACCATTGTCTGATCTAAGACATTTGATTTTTACCTCTGTTTCATTTTCAACAAGGGTTTTGAAAGCTTTCAACTTGTTAAATGCTTCTAATTTCCCCTGAGAAAAAATACCCAAGCCATTCTAGTAAAATCATCAATGAACAACATAAAGTAGGATTCTCCTTGCAAACATTTGGTCCTTGTAGGTCCACAGAGATCAGTGTGAACTAGCTCTAAGGGTTTTGAGGTTGAGTATTCTTTTGTTTTGAACATTATTCTAGTTTGATTCCCTAATTGACAATGTATACACATAGGATTTGAGGGATTTGTGATCTTTGGCAAGTTTCTTATTGCCCCAAGATTTCTAACTTTCACTAAATTGTCAAAGTTAATGTTCCCCAACCTCCTATGCCATAGCCAACTTTCATCCACTAAATTTATATGACATTACTCATACTGTCTTGTATTTAGTATGTATACATTCTTAGGAGTTCTAGGAGCAACACCAACCAATTTTCCTGAGTCCTTTCTTCTTATCTCACATTTCTGACAATCAAAGATGCAAATGTGTCCCTAATCATAGGTTTGGCTGACACTTAATAGACTAGGTTTCATATTTTCAACAATCAACACATTCTTGGCCTTGTCTTTTCCCAAATTCACAGTGCCTTTCCCAAGAATATTACCTGAAGCATTGTCACCAAATGTAACTTTACCCTTTTGTTTTTTCAAGTTTAAAAACTTGTCCTTATCTCCTGTCATGTGTTTTTAACAACCACTATCAACATACTAGAGATCTCCTTTATCTTGTACATTCAAGGAAATAATACATTCCTCTTTTGATGTTTTTTATTTCCAAAGCTTCTTTTGCTCTCTAATGACCTTTGTTTTTTCTGATATTTCCATTAATCTGCAATTACTTGCTTTATGTCCATAATTATGACAATTGAAGCATTCTAAGTTCCTTTCTTGTAAAGATGCAAAGGATTTATAATTTCTACTCTTAACTTGACCAACTGTTTGGTTGTCTTTGAGGTTATAGTTCTTAACCTTCAAATTTTTCCTTCCATATGCTCTACAATTCATAGCTTTGTGTCCGAAGTTAGAGCATGCAAAGCAATAACCAAAGAAAATGTGAGGATACCTGTTTTGATAAACCTTGTTTGGTGTTGTCTTGAGTTCCTCCTTGATGGGTGAAAATAATGCTCTGGAGTTCTGACCATTGCTTGTCTCTTCTTCATCTTTCCTTTTAAATGTACTGAGGAGAGAAACTGCATAGGATTTTGGGTTAACTTGGTTTTCTTATTGAGAATAACCTATTCCATTTTTGTTACATGGATCCCTTTGTGTGGTTATAATCTTATCTAATATTTTAGAACTATTTTCATATCTTGTTTGGATAAATTTTGCATCAAGCCCCTTTTTTAAGTGAACCAATTCCGCCTCCATTCTTTTACAGGTTAGTTGTTTCTCTTTAAGAGCCTTCCCCAGGAATATTTCTTCCATCCTATTTGCATCTAGGATTTGGTTTTTCAGGTTGCTCATGATTTTCTCCATCTCTCCTTTTTTCTGTTCATGCTTTTCCTTTTGTTCAACTAAAAACCTCTTCATATGTCTATATTGGTTTTTGTATTTTCTTAATTCATCCAAGGCACTGAGAAGTTATTCTTTCATATTAACCTATGCTTCATGTTCTGACTCTTCCTCATGCTCAATTTCTTCTGTTTCATTAGACTCTTCAATACCTAGAAAATGTACTTCATCATCACTGTCACTAAACTCAGATGAACTGTTGTTCTCTTCTTTTGAGTAGAAATTCCCTTTCTCTTTGTGATACCTTTTCTTATAGTGGGATTTTCCCTTTTTCTTGTATTGTTTATTTGTGTTATCTTCATCTTCAAAGTCTTCCTTGGGATAAGGACACTTGGCTGCAAAGTGCCCAATTTTTCCACAATTAAAACATTTGAAGGGAAGATGGCCTTTGTACTTCCCTGATCCTTTCTGAAGTTTTTTAATAAAATTGGCTTCTTCTACATCAGATTCTTCGTGATGGTTGGTTTGAGGTTTTTGCTTTTGCTTTTTTGTTTTCTTGAGACCTTTGAAGGATGCCTCTCCTTTTTGGAGGTTCTCATGACCCATTGTTAACTCATAGGCTGTGAGGATTCCATACAATTCATCCATGGTAAGTTCATCTAGTTTCTCTTGGTCTTCAAGAGTGGATACTTTAGGATTATATGCCATAAGAAGTGTTCTCGGTATCTTTTAAAATAACTCATCATCTGGTATTGCTGCTCCCAGACCTTTGATTGCATTAACAATACTATCAACTCTTTCGAAGTACTCTGAAATATTTTCTTCATCCTTCATTTTTAGACCTTCATATTGTACTTTGAGAGATTGAAGTTTTTGCTTCTTTACTTTGGAATCTCCTACATATATAGTTTCCAATTTATCCCATAGATGTTTTGCACTTTTACAGGTTAGAACTTTTGCAAGGACCTTCTTACTCAATCCATATTGTAGTGTATTTAAGGTCTTTGCACGTTCCCAATATTTCTTCTTGTCTTCTGCTTCTATGGGAGTGACTTTTGGAACATCATATCCTTCTTTAACTAATATCCATACTTCCATTTCAATGGCCATCAGATATATTTTCATTCTAATCTTCCAGAAAACATAGTCATCACCATCAAATATGGGGACTCTTAATGAAATCTTCATATGCTTATCCATTTGGATGTATACTTCTCTTCAAGTAATTAAACTTACTAGTGAAGACACCTACTCTGATACCAATTGCTGGATCAGGTCCTGTCACTGAGAGGGGGGGGGTGAATCAGTGACACAATTTTAAACAAAAATTATTTCACTTAGTTAGTTATGATTTGCAAATGTAACAACAAATTTGAACTCAATGATTTATCGTGGAACCCAATTGGGAAAACCGCCAAAACATTTCTATTAACTGCAAAATTGTTTTACGATCTATTTGCAAGATATAACTTGTTGGATGCACCAAAACCCAAATTCTCAGCTACAGCTGAAGGATGCACCAACAACCAAATTCTCAGCTACAGCTGAAGGATGCACCAACACCCTGTTTTGTCAGCTACAACTGACAATGAAGCATCTACTCCCCTACAGGCACCAACCTGCCCTAGCTCCTCCCTTCCACCCTCTGTTTATAAATTTGGGAGAGGATATTCAGTCCTAAGGAAATATTCTGTATCAAATACTGGACTTCATGACTGCTGCTATGTCTCTTCTTGTTCTTAGTCTTCAATTAATCTTCGACAAACACACTTTCTTCTTCATATTTCTGCATTCTTATAAGTGTCTTCAACACAACTCTTCATCAAACAACATGTTTGTTCATGTAGTTTCACACCTTTTCATTTACAAACTAATCACCTTTGATTATAAATAACACGGTTATTATTCTTCTTCGATTTAGTTTCATCTTTTAACACATGAATGATTTAAATAAGATTCAATCTAATTATGTCTTCATGTAGGTTACTGTCTTTGTGTTTATGCAGGGTTTTATTTAAAAACAACGAGCCTCTAGTTTTTGCATAACGCTTAATATCACGACAGAATGGTAGTCTAGATATTCAAATCCAAGTGAACTTTAGCGATCCTCCAGATTTGGCAATATGCCCCAAAACTTCAATAAAAAAATAATAGCATTATCACTTCCGCCAACCAAACTTACCCATAGTCATACCATCATGCCAATAGTTTATATATATAAAATATGTTAATAAACCGACGAACGATATTTTTCTAGGAAATCTATCAACAATCATTGTCGCCTCTTCCAAAAGGTAGGGGGCCTGATAGGTCGTGCTAGGCTGTAGGATGGTGACTACTCATGGATTCCAAGCACCTAGAGCCCCCACCATACCCTTGCACTTCTTGTCAATTAGCTATAGTGAGGCCGGCCATTATAAACCCATGTGAACCTTAACACGTTGCCAATGCGGGATAAATCCCAATAGGTGAGTCAATCACTATCGTCGATCACTTTGATCAGACAGTTGCTGAGTCTCCACCTATAACTCTTCATTTTTATCCATTGTGATTCGAAATCGATGCTCAGGTCTGCTTGTTGATTTGATTTTGAGCTCTGCAATTATGTTTGTATTGTTTTAACTCTAATTGCATCATCCGCATTCAATATCTGATATTTATTTTGATACATAAACTTGTTAACAGACTTGATCGACTAGGTCTCTGGATTTAGTCATGGTGACTTTGATCATGTTTTGACATAGCATCCGTCTCATGCCCATCCTTCCCATCATCATTCTTTGCATCACTCTCTTCTTGCACCTAATCCAAATCACTGTCATCATCATCCTCTTCCTCCTCAAATTCAACCGCAACTTCAATGTAATCATCGAGGGCTTCCCCTACTGCTCCCCCTGTTCCTGCGCCAGCCTTTCCACTAGCTTCCTGGAAATCAGTTAGCGGTTTACCAATTGAAACGAGCTGGTAAAAATGCTGCACAGTCATTGGATTAAGAAGCTTCTCGACTTATATGAATTCATAATGAAATGACCCTGAGAAAAACAATTAAACTCATCTTGCATTATCATCATTTACAGTTGCATTACCGAAGCCAAAACAACATGGGATTTGTCCTCATCAAAAGCAGACAAGGTATTCCCAATTCACTTCCCATGGTATTGCCATATTGCTAACAGCGTCACAATTAATTATAGATAACAAGATCACATTCATTTATACAATCTTCCATCAATATAGAGTGTGCCTTTTTCAATAGGGTTTCATCTATTTTCCATCAATGCCAACCTGTATAACTTCCATATTTCCAACACATCTTTCATTTCATGGTTGGATTCTTGAATATCATTGCAAATTTTGACAATTTTTTCTTTCTCACTCCTTCCATGCAATATTTTCCATTAATGTTTCAGTCACATTCTTTCCAATATGCATTGTATCAAACATATGAGCAATTTGTAGGTGCTCATAGTAGGGCAACCTACTGAATTGTTTAGGATAAATTTTAATTCCTCATGGAATCCCATTAATGCCTTCATGATCACGGGGGCCATCATGAATCATCGTTTATAAAGAAATTACAGAAATCAATGTCAATTACAGTAAACAATACACAATAAATAAAAATTCATAACATTTCATATACGATGATAGATAGACAATTTGATCCGTACGTACCTTGATGATTTATATTATATTGCAACTTCCATAAGTGAGGTGTCATTCTCTGCGGTTTTAATGCACTCTCTTGATTCCCATTGAGCATATGTTTGTCAGTAGTTTGATACCTATGATTCTTAGAGAGGAAGTGCCTATACTCATCAAACACCTCATTTCCTATAATTTTTGAACGACGAGATCTGATCTAAGGACCACAAACTGGACATGCAAATTTTCCCTTTGTCTGAATACCTACATAAAGAGATGGATTAACTATGTCAATTATAATTATATATAAAATGAATGGATTATTTAAAAAAACATGCGTGCATAATATATTAACTAGTTCATAAAAATAAATGCAATTAAAGTGGAACTTATAATTACAAACGGCAAAAATGGGTTAACCCTGACGCATCATGTATTGTCCATACAAGCATTGCATGGAATTGAAATTTCCTTTGTCATATTGGTCTAGATACATCATACATAGTGATGCCATTCCATAACTTTAGTGTCTCGTCATTCAGAGGTTTGATATATACATTCATATCTTTAACTTGGTACTTACCTGATTGATTTGAACATATTAAATATATAATTATTAGAACCATTTAGATAAATAAATCATACACAAGAGAAAAATAAAAAAGATATATATGAAATTATGCAACAAAATACAACAAATGAGATGCCACTACATTAAAAAAATAAATTTGTAGACACATACCTGGAATAATCATTGCCAGCATTTTGTGCTCCCTCTTTATTGACAACCATGGAGGAATGTTATTGTTGATCATAACAAAAATAGACCACATCGAGTAAATGGATCTCATCTATGAAAATGGATTGATACCATTTGCTGCCAAATAAATCCTAAGATTACTAGTTTTTTCATTAAAGTGAGGCCATTTTTCCTCCATATCTCTAAATGCAGACCCATCTACAAGAATTCGAATAATTTCGTATTGACTTATGTTTCGTGCATGGTAATCCATAAATTGCGCTATGTTTTTGCACCTGAACAGTCGTTGCAAGCATGGAATAATGGGAATATAACGAATAACCTTGCGAGGCACCTTTTTTGTTACTTGATCTGTTCGATATCTACTGATATGACATTCCATACATTATGTTTCAAATTCCTGTTGATTATAATATATAACATGGTCATCGGTGCATGCATCAATTGATTCATACGGCATTCCAATTTATTTCATGATGGCGGATAAATCTCGATATGTGCGAGGTAAAATATTTGATGGTGGTAACAAAAATTCAACTATCAAGCTACAACAAATTAAAATAAAAAAAACTAGTTAATATAATATATAAATAATATTAATGAAACACATTTCATCCATATTAATTTTACTTATGAATTAACAATAAAATTATTAGACGAATAGTGATAACCTTTAGCGTGATCATATATATGTGATGGAATATATTACATTCCTTAACATCCATTTGACTTATGTGTTTGAAAGACCATTCATAACATTCAAGTTCATTATCAACAATATAGCAGAGAGAAGATTTGTGTCGGAGCCCTCATAAAGGGGTCGTATGCCTTCTTAAGAAGAGGTAAATCGTGAACATCATCAAAGTCATCATTTTCATGATCATCATCATCAACATCCATTCTAACATTAAATGTATGATGGATCAATGTATTTGTACCATCATCTTCAACTATGTTATCAATATGTTCATCTTCTTCAATATGATCATTAACTTGTTCTCCATTATTCATAGCTCCAAGTTCCTCAAGTACTTTTTCTAAAAGCACGTCCTCCATGCGATATGCCATAGGAGGTCTTTCCTTTATAATTATATGAAACCATCAATAGATATTAGTTAATATAAGAAATATTATTAAAATAATACATACATTTACAAAAACAATCAATATAAAGACATATATAATGCAAAACTTACAAATGGACGATATTCATGCCCCCCCTCAGCATATCCATGTTCCATACAATTTTTTATGGCTGTTGTGATCTTTATTATTATCCTTTTAAAGCCCCTGCATTGACTACAGGGACAATAAAATTTCCCATCACCCTTTCTTTTCAGTCCATCCCACAATTTAACAAGCAATTGTCGATTTTGTTCGTCTGGATTAGGAATATTGTTATTTGACATTTTCTCATAAAGAGATTGAATGAAGATTATCGATCTTAAAAAATCAAGCTCCACACTTCACTATTTTTAATCACATAAACAATTGAAATAATTGTGTATTATTTTATAGAAAATAGTCTCTGTGAAGAATATAATTTCCGCAAAACATCGCTTGTATAGCCAACATGTCAGAATGTTTCTATAATTTATAGTTTCTAAAATTTAAACTTCGTCAGATCTCCGACGATATTATCATAGTTACCGTTATAATTTATACGTCGCGTATCTGACGATGGTCGTCGGAGACCCGGCAACCGTCGTCGGGTATTTGACAATGTCAAGTATCAATTAAAAAAAATTCATCAAAATTAGTAATTTTAAGGTGAAATCCGGCAACACGGTCAATTTCGTCGGAATTTGTTGGATTTTGGGTTCAAATTTTGTTGTGTGAGGAGATAGACCAAGGAGATGTAGATCATCATATAGAACATGAAGAAGAACAATTAGGGTGCATGAATTTTGAATAAAATATGCTTAGGGATCTAGAAGGGAGAAATGATGGGATCAAAATGGAAGTTTCCGAATATGTAGGGAGTCTTAAACTAGAGGAGTTAAAAGATTGGTTGAAATACATGGAAACATTTTTTGAATGGAATCCTATGATAGAGGAAAAGAAGGTGAAAATTGCATGCACCGATTTGAAGGGTCATGCTATGATCTAGTGGGATCATGTGCAAAAAGACGAAACAAAAAAAGGGAAAGAAAAAACTAGGATCGGGAATAAGATGGAGAAAAAATTGTGAGATTTTTTTTTGCCTTTTGACTATGCATAGACCCTTTTTCGTAGATTTCATAATTGAAGTAGAACCTATCCAGTGTGGAGGATCTCACACACAAGTTTTATCACTTGTCCATTTGTGTCGATCACCGGGAAACTGATGAGAAACTGGATGCAAGGTATGTGAATTGTTTGAAATTTTCTATTCAAGATTAATTGGGCATGCATAGAGTTCACAATGTGTAAGAGGCATACCAATTATCCTTAAAGGAAGAGGAAAAATAAAACCAATAATTTGGTCAAAGGAATAAAGGAGCAAGGAGGGATACATTGTCTACCTCATGGGGTTATTTTAACTATGGCGGAGGCAAATCATGCTAAGGAGTTGAGAAAGAAAAAGATACTTAACAAGATAACCTGAATAAACTATGAGGAAGAGCATTTTACAGAGGTAGAGGTTACAATGGTGGAAGAGGAATACCTTATATGTATTTTAGGTGTGTTGTAAAGGGTCATCGAGCATTTGAATGCTCAAGTTATAACATGCAAGAGATGAAGCAAGGACACCAACATAGTTTAAAATTTGTCCAAGATGAGAATGGAGAATAAGGAGTTGAATCTGAAGTACCACCCGATATGGGGGAGAATCTCATGATACAGAGGTCAATGGTGATTCCCAAAAAAGATCAAAGACAACATAGAAACAATGAATATTCGTGTCTACGGACAAATATTTTTCGAACAAGGTGCCCTTCTGGGGGAAAGGTATGTCAAGTTATTATTGATAGTGGTAGTTGTGAGAATATGGTTTCCAAAGAGATGGTAGATAAGTTGAAATTACATTGTAAAACACATCCACATCCTTACTGAATTGCATGGTTCAAAAAAGGGAATGGAGTCACCATTAATAAAAGATGTTTGATCAATTTTTCCATTGGTAAGACTTATAAAAGATGGTGCATGCCATTTGTTATTGGGGAGGTCTTGGAAATATGACAGAAAATTCATGCATGATGGAGAAAAGAATACCTACACATTTTGGAAGGATGGATCAAAATTCGTCTCATTTCCCCTTAAGGATGAATGGAAAGATGAGAATATGTTGTTATAAAGAGATCTTGTTAAGGAAATGAAGGAAACTAGATTATGCTATGCATTAATATTGAAAAAAGGAGTCGAGGAAGGAATATCAAAACCTATTGAAGTGGTAAAGGTACTATAAAAATATATTGATGTTAACCCTAATGAACTACTTGATGGTCTTCCACCAGAGAGGGATATTCAAAATCACATTGATCTAATCCCAGGATCATCTTTACCTAATCAGGAAGCCTATAGGATGCGTCCTACACAACATGCAAAGCTCAACCACCAATTAACATGTCTTATAAAGAAAGGTGTGGTAAGAGAAAGCATGAGTCCCTATGTTGTACCATCATTGTTGACTCCAAAATAATAATACGTGGAGGATGTGCACAGATAATAGAGAAATCAATAAAATTACCATCAAATATCAGTTTTCTATACCACACTTGGATGACATGATGGATGTGCTAGATGGAGCTAAGTATTTTAGCAAAATTGATTTGTGAAGTGGATGACACAAGATCCAGATTTGTGAAGGGGATGAATGGAAAACTGCCTTCAAGACCAGGAATGGACTATATGAATGGACGGTGGTACAATTTGGGTTGTCCAATGCACCTAGTACCTTCATGCGATTGATGAATACTGTGCTTCGACCTTATATTGGTAAGTTTGTTGTTGTTTATTTTGATGACATTCTCGTTTTCAATAAAAACAAAGAAGACCACTTGTAGTATTTAAAGATTATATTGGATGCGTTGAGAAAACATCAATTTTATGCAAACCTAGAGAAATGTAGGTTCCTGCAAGAAAGTTTGGTAATTCTGGGCTTTTTCATCTTAGCAGAAGGAGTCAAGATGGATTTAGAGAAGGCCAGAGAAATTTTGGAGTGGCCTAGTCCTAGGAGCATAACAAAGGTAATTTTTTAGGGGCTAGCCACCTTTTACTGGAAATTTATTCAAAATTTTAGTAGTATTGTAGTGCCCATAATAGATTGCACCAAAGGTACGACATTCAAGTGGACCAAAAAGATGAGGAAAATTTTTAATTTCTAAAGAAGAAGGTAACTGAGGCACCTATATTAGCCTTACCATATTTTGATAAAGTGTTTGAGGTAGGCTGTGATGCCTCACATGTAGGAACTGGAGTTGTACTTAGCCAAACATGTAGACCAATTTCATTTTTTACCGACAAGTTGAATGAGGTAAGAAAGAACTACTCCACATACAATGTATAATTGTATGCAATTGTGCAAACATTGTGCCATTGGAGGCATTATTTAGTGTTGAAAGGGTTTGTGTTATTTACCGATCATATTTCATTAAAGTATATAAAAACCTAAAAGAAATTGAACAATAGACATGCAAAATGGGTCTCTTTCTTATAAGGCTACACCTTTGTTCTGAAGCACAAATCAGAAAGGAGGAATCAAGTTACAGATGCTTTGATTTGATGCACTATTCTTTTGACAACCATTGAAAATCAAGTAATTAGGTTTGCTGGATTGAAGGATCTCTATGCGTCTGATAACGATTTTTGGGAGATTGTGGAACAATTGAAGAATCCAGTCACTGGGAACATGGATCTTATTCAAGGTGAATATTTTATGCAATATGGCTACCTCTTCAAAGGAAAACAATGATGCATTACAATTGTTTCCATGAGAGAAAATATTATCTTAGAACTTCATAGTAGTTTCCGAGTAGGAAATTTTGGAAAGGATAAGATGCTATCCTTAATCAAATATAAGTATTACTAGGTGAAGATGAAAAATTATATAACTAGGTATGTGGCAATATAGCCAGGTATGTGGCACGGTGTAGAATTTGTCAAATGGCTAAAGGACACTCATAGAATACAAGGTTGTACATGCCATTATCAGCTCCCACAAACCCATGGACATATTTGAGCATGGACTTTGTTTTGGAGATCCTAAACACATAGTGAGGTAATGATTCTATTTTTGTGGTTATTTATATGTTCTTTAAAATGACTCATTTCATTGCTTGCAAGAAAACTAGTGATGCATCAAGGGTGGCATAATTGTTTTTTTTTTTTTTTTAAGAAATTGTTAGATTGCATGGTGTTCCAAAAACTATTAACTCCGATAGAGATACTCGATTCTTGGGTCATTTTTGGAGGACTTTATTGAAGAAAATGGGGACTAAATTATAGTCCAACAGTTCCTATCACCCCCAAACAGTTGGGCAAGATGAGATAGTAAATCATATTTTTGGAAACCTGTTACAGAGCATTGTTGGAGAGAATCCCAAGCAATGGGATTTGGTTTTAACTCAAGCAGAATTCTCCTACAATAGTTCAATGAATAGTACGTAAATCCTCATTTTAGATTCCTTATGGTGGAAATCCTATGGGTGTCCTAGATTTGGTGTAGCTATCACTTGGGGATAGAATTAGTGATGGTGGGGAAACATTTGCGGAACACATTCAACAGTTGTATAAACAAGTGAGACAAAAGCTACATGCCAATAACAAGTAGAAAAAAATTATAAAAGACACTCACTGATGACATCAGGTATTCAATGAAGACAATTTAGTGATGGTTTATTTACGAAAAGAACGGTTTCCTAGCCTGGAACCTACCATAGTTGAAGTATAAGAAAATTGGTCCTTGCAAGATTCTCAAGAAAATTAATGAGAATGCATATAAGGTCAATTTACCAGTTGATATCGATATTTACCTTGTGTTTAACGTTTATGATTTATATATATTTCATGGGGATGATTTGGGTGATGATAGTGAGGTGGAGGTGGATTGGAAACAGGTCATTCTGAGCAAGAAAAAGGAAAATATTACGCATATTTTAGATAAGAATACCCTTCATACTCGGGAAGGTCAACAAAGCTGATATATGGTCTAGTGGTAGGGCTTAGCACTAGCAGAGAGTACATGGATTACAAAGGGGGACTTGCTGAATCTAGATCTCGTTAAGTGGCATCAATTTGAAGACAATAACTTGTAGGAGTTGCGTTCTTTTCAACCATAGGAGAATGATGCAAGGTTTTCTAAGGGCCATAAATTTTGACTTGATTATCCATTTAGGATTAAATTTAAAAAAAGAAAAAGGAAAAAAGGGAAAAAAATAATGCAGGGATTTCTTAGGGTCATAACTTTTGACTTAGTTATCTGTTTGGGATGAAATTTAACAAGAAGTTCAGCCTCGAAGAGTTCACTATAATGACAAATCAGATCCTTCGGGTCAGATCATAGATGCTTCATAGATCCAAGAGATGAAGGATCACAAATCCTTCTAATTAGACCCCTTTTCAACACTTTTTAGGGGCCAAATTCCTTCATATAGTGCCTCAAGTTGGGGCTTTAGTGTTTTCGTTTTATTTTATTTAAATTGTAAATTATTAGTTATCTCTTATTTTATGCACCTAATCAGAAAAGCGACTTGACAACTAGTGTCACTCTAGTTAGCTTTTATTTATTGGTCAATTTTAGAGTCATGTGAGAATTTTCTAAATTTAGAAATTTTCAAAAATCTTAGATAGTGGTGATAAGGGGTTGAACTTTCATTGTAATAGTTAGTGATGGAGAGGGAATAAAATATAGTTATTTTTTCCACTCTCATGTCTTTGCATCGTTTTTAGATCTCGCGAATGAATCAAAGTTTATTAGGTACATCAACATTGCTTTCATCTACAAAGGTATTGCTATTGTCATATTTTGTGATTTACAATTGTCTAATGTTATGGTAATTCTATCCTTTCATTATGAAATATTGTTATACTATGTTATTTATGTTCTCAATTTTGTATTCTACTATTAAGGTACATAACACAATTGGTTGGTAGGTACACTCCCCATCAATGTCAAATCCAACATCACCTACATTTTAGAATGAGTTTGACTCTTCATGCATGGCACCACGTATAATTTAAAGTAGGTTTGACTCTTTTTTTTTTTTTTTAACAATAACAGGGGAAGAAGATATATTTATAAAGGCCGTGCACAGCCATTCATTACATGCTTTCAAAAATATTTGACAGAGGAGCAAATGTATGAAATATTGGAGCTATAATTTCTAATAGCATGACTGTATAAGTTCTAAGCATTGTCTTTCTAAATCTATTCAAAATAGAGCAGGGATAGACCCTGATAAACTGATTGTTGAGAATTATACAAAAAAACATAGACTCTAAATCATCAAAAATGTGGAACCTGGGCTAAGACTGAAAATTATCCATAATTTTTTAAATGGACAGAGGCTGCGTCCATCTTTTCCTGCTTAAGCTCCTGATTGACCGTTAGATTTTCCTGGACACAGCTTCCCTGAGTTTTCCCGGTGAGGATGGCGATGTCTTCCTGCAGAATATCTACTTTGCCCATCAGCTCAAACAAATTCTTCTCAAAGTCGTCAATCCTGGAGTCCTGACAAGAAAGCTGGGAGACCGTGTGGTTAAGATCCATAGCCATTTCTGTTAAAATTTAATATGCTAATACCGAAAATAGCAGCATTACATTCCATTTCACAATAATAGCATATACAGGATCACTGAAGAAACAACAAGCATAGCATAAACACAAGAGACACAAATTTATCTTGGGAAACCCTCATGGGGTAGAAAACCCAGCAAAGCTTCCTCAATATAGATGACCAGCAATATACAAAGATGCAAACCAAAGACATGATCTCCTCCTCCACCATAGCAGACCTCTCCTCCACAAGTACGCCTCTCTCAAGTGAGTGAGTGTGTCAAATGAGGAACATACCTCCTCTATTTATACACTACACTGACATGTATTTTACACAAGTACATGTAGGCTCGTATTTAACCATTAGGTTAAATACCCTATTATAACTGACTGGGCCGACCCCCACATGGTGGGTCTAATAACCCTAGTTACCACAACTTCTCGGAGGAATAAACATCTCTGGATTCATAGTATAATCACATCGGAGGTATGGAACATCTCCGGAATAAATAATATACAAATATAATATTCTTAGAAGTTACAATATTCAACACTCCCCCTAAACGAGAAGGATATTATAACAACATATGCTGGAGCAACGAGTCATACATCATACATGATACATCTATAAATCATTGGAAGCTTTCTCAACATCATCAGTAACTAAACCAGTTACTGGCACATCAACATCTTCAGTACTGAGTCTTTATCTTCTACATCACTCGAACAACTATAGCAACATCAACGTCTCGATCCTCACGATCATCAACATCGTCATCTAGACCATTACGATCAGCGCCATCGTCATCATACGATCATCAACATTGTCATCACACAATCATCAACATCATCATCTAGACCATCACGATCAGCAGAATTGTCATCATATGATCATCAGCATCGTCATCACACGATCATCAGCATCATCATCTCACGATCATCAGCATCGTCATCGCACGATCATTAGTATCATCACCTCACGATCATCAACATCATCATCGCACGATCAGCATCGTCATCACACGATCATCAACACGGTCATCACACGATCATCAGCATCGTCATCACACGATCATATTACAGGATGATCAATCCTACTCTCTTTAGGACATAGGTCCATGGATGATGCAATCCAGATCAAGTTCTAGGATGATCAATCCTTATCTCTTTAAGACAAGTCTCATGTCTAGGGACGATCCAATCTCGACCAAAGTGCCAGTCCTTTTTCATACTGGATGTGACCTAGATCAGATCTAGGATTTACCGCCACAGAGCCATTCCTCTTTCATACTGGATGTGTCACATCTACAGAGCCAGCCCTGTTTCATGCTAGATGTATCACATCTACAAAGCCAGCCCTATTTCATGCTGGATGTATCACATCTACAGAGCCAGCCCTGTTTCATGCTGGATGTATCACAACTACAGAGCCAACCCTGTTTCATGCTGGATGTATCACATCTACAGAGCCAGCCCTGTTTCATGCTGGATGTATCACATCTACAGAGCCAGCCCTGTTTCATGCTGGATGTATCACATCTACAGATCCAGCCTTGTTTCATGCTGGATGTATCACATCTATAGAGCCAGCCCTGTTTCATGCTGGATGTATCATATCTACAGAGCCAGCCCTGTTTCATGTTGGATGTATCACATCTACAGAGCCAGCCCTGTTTCATGCTGGATGTATCACATCTACAGAGCCATCCCTGTTTCATGTTGGATGTATCACATCTACAGAGCCATCCCTGTTTCATGTTGGATGTATCACATCTACAGAGCCAACCTTGTTTCATGCTGGATGTAACCTAGAACAATTCTAGGATTTGTCACGTACATTTTGAACCGAGGTCCAGGGACGATCCAGTCCTATCATGTACCTTTTGAACCGAAGTCCAGAGACGATCCAGTCCTATCATGTACCTTTTGAACCGAAGTACAGGGACGATCCAGTCCTATCATGTACCTTTTGAACCGAAGTCCAGGGACGATCCAGTCCTATCATGTACCTTTTGAACCAAATTCCAGGGACGATCCAGTCCTATCATGTACCTTTTGAACCGAAGTCCAGGGACGATCCAGTCCTATCATGTACCTTTTGAACCGAAGTCCAGGGACGATCCAGTCCTATCATGTACCTTTTGAACCGAAGTCCAGGGACGATCCAATCCTATCATTCAATTCTCGGAGACCTCATGTCTACGGCTCAATTCAAAGGACCATAGTCCGAGGATGATCCAATCCCCTTACCTGTTCATTCAGGATTTAGTTCTCGGAGACATCATGTCTACGGCTCAAATCAAAGGACTAAAGTTCGAGGACGATCCAATCCCCTTACCTGTTCATTCAGGATTTAGTTCTCGGAGACATCATGTCTACGGCTCAATTCAAAGGACTAAAGTCCGAGGACGATCCAATCCCCTTACTTGTTCATTCAAGATTTAGTTCTCGGAGACATCATGTCTACGGCTCTCTTTAGGACTGAAGTCCAGGGATGATCCAATCCCCTCAAGTCCACCAAGGACTTCATTCTCGAAGACATACGTCTACGGCTCTCTTTAGGACTGAAGTCCAGGGATGATCCAATCCCCTCAAGTCCACCAAGGACCTCATTCTCAAAGACATACATCTACAGTTCTCTTTAGGACTGAAGTCCAGGGATGATCCAATCCCCTCAAGTCCACCAAGGACTTCATTCTCGAAGACATATGTCTACGGCTCTCTTTAGGACTGAAGTCCAGGGATGATCCAATCCCCTCAAATGTCAATCATGGGTACAAGTATCTTCATCCATACAAGTACATCAAGGCATCATGTATCCTCATCATCAAAACATGTATCCTCATCATCAAGACATGTATATCAAAACATGTATCCTCATCATCAAAACATGTATATCAAAGCATGTATCCTCATCATCAAAACATGTATATCAAAACATGTATCCTCATCAATAGCATCAATGCATATATCATTAAAAGCATGTATACATATATCAAAAAACATGTATACATCTATCATCAAAAGCATGTATTCTCACTAATACATCTATCATCAAGAGTAAAAATATAAGATTCCTAAATCTAAATAATTCTAAGTAACTAGGTGCAGTAAATAGGTAACCTCATCATTGATGAGACAGACTTGTTATCAGATACTATGCTACTCCACTTTTCGAGGAGGGTCCTTTTGAACTATACCAAGCTTGTCTCGAAAGTATTCAAACTTTACTCGAGACAGAGGTTTAGTCAAGATATCAGCAATCTGATCCTCAGTGCTTATATATATATATATATTCGAGCTTGATAGCTCCTTTTTGCACCATATCTCGTATATAGAAGTATCGGATCTCTATGTGTTTTGACACAGGATTTTCAGTCATCTTAATGCAGCTTTGATTGTCACACATAATCACAGTGGGATCCATTTCTAAGTCAAACACTCCATATAATAGCCTCTGAAGCCATACTGCTTCATAGCTGGCAGAGCAGACAACCATATATTCTGCTTCAGCAGTACTGAGAGCCACACTAGATTGTTTCTTGCTAAACCATGAGATCATGGCAGATTCAAGACTATAACATCCACCTGCTGTACTCTTTCTGTCTGAGACACTTCCTGCCCAATCAGAATCTGAGTAACCATGTAAACGGAGTTCATGACCTCCAAGATAATATAGACCAAAAATCTAATGTACCTTTTAGGTACCTCACTACATGCTTTGTAGCTATTAAGTGCACCTTTCTAGGTTCTACTAGATACTGACTTGGGTATTTACAACAAAGCATATATCTGACCTAGTATTTGTCAAATACATCAATGTCCCAATGATTTGTTTATATAGGGTTAGGTCCACTAAATACGATGAGTCATTAACTAACAACTTCAAGTTGGAGTCCATGGGAGTGGCCATGGCTTTATACTCCAACATATCAAATGTTTTTAGAAACTTCACAGCATACTTACCTTGATTTAAAAGATTCCTTTTGGATATTGCCATACTTCTAGACCTAAGAAGTAGTGCATTAATCTGAGATCTTTCATTTTCATTTCTGCAGCCATTTTCATGACTTGTTTCTCATTCCTTGTCAGAAAGAGATCATCGTCATGCAATAATGGTATGATAGGTTCATCATCCACAACCTTAAGGTAAAGGTTAGGAACAACTTTGCTTCTGGTAAAGCCCAAGCTTTGTCATGAAGCTGTCAATTGTCCATTATTCACACTCAGCATTGAGTGATCTTCTGCATATCTATCTGTGCCATCTCTTGTCAGATGGATCTTACTAATATGAGCCTCAAAATCATTCAAACTCTGTGGTGAGTTCCTTTTTTCATTCCACATCACCCATGATGATCATTAAGCTCATCAATTGACTACCGATCCTGGGAACCCATACAGAACCTGATTACATTATTAAGAGAATGGTCTTATCTAGTCCCTTGGAGCAAAACATCTTATCATGTTTCTCTTCCTCTTTCTAAGAGAATCTCTTAACCACAAGATTTCTATAGTGTGTTTGATTTGTAAATCTTTTGTTGAACATCCATCGCTTGTTCAAAGTTCATCATTCATCATGATCTTTCCTACAAATCAAAATTAAGTACATGATTAGTAATACTTCATAATCATCAAATCATATTGATATGATAACCTATTATGCATACAGATATCATTTACATAGTTATGCAACTATTTTGACCAATACTTTGGCACAACACTTTCCCATATCCTGTATGCATACAGTGGCTATCTAGATGCCTTCCATCTCTACCAGAACATACTATCGAGAGTGTGCACAACTCTCAGCATGTCAGCAAAGAGGTTTCATTCTAGACAAGCAACAATGGAATGTTTGTCCAATTTACCAATCATATGCATATTAGTAGTATATTGTTCAATGCTTTATGAATGTTTACACTCAGCATGATATAGTCTAGGAATACAAATATGCATACAAGCAATATCATTTACTATTTCTAATAACAACCCAAATACTTATCTTTTATGTTTGTGTGGTTGCCTCCCGCTTGATCTTCTGTATGTCTTCTGAACTTCTATTCATTCTGTACCACTGTGCATGCTCAAGTGTACACTAGTGTCATCCTCATGATCTCATACACAAACATACATTCATTAGTATATTCTCAATATTATCAAAACATTCTAATTCTAAATAATCTTGAATATGTACAGTCATGATCATTAGTATTCAGGGTTTCAAGGAAGTCTTCTTTTACTCATGCATATTCTTGTTTGATTTAGTTAAATCATCAACCAAGATAAGAGACATAATATGCATAAACCCTTGATTACTAACCAATCATACCAAGTATACTTACACAAGGTAAGATTCTAACATGACATAGGAAAACATACCTGGATTAGTATACCTGCTTAGTTATGTACAACATACCTAAACAATCTCTTCAATGATTTAGAGATCCTGAGCTAGAACCTGCATGTCTCATAGGTTAAATATGATATAACAAAGTCATACATACCTCGTGAGTCTTTGTCTTCATGTTGTCATGGTCATGGAACTTGATTTGTCTTTTGTGATGTACCTGTGTCTTGTTAGCAGACAACATCAACCTCACACAACACCATAATGCATAAGTACAATCATATAGCCCTAATCAATGAATGTCTTCGATCATTCACATGCATTCATATTGTTACTAGGGTGATAAGACAATTAATAACATTAATCAAGATTGTACTAATAAATAACATGAAGACAAACACATTATGAACTTAATCAAGAATCAGATTTCAAGGCATACCTGAACCTCCTTAAGTCATACCTGTCGAGACTTTTTGTAGTCTTCTTATGTAAGGCCTTAGCCTCAACTCCCCCTGAAACTTGATCTGGAGCTTGATTAAGGTTTGCTAGAGAAACCCTAAAAATTCAATCTTTGACTTTCACACTTCTGAATGGATGGAAGAATGTGTCTTGATGAGCTGATCAACCTAGCATTCTTCAATTTTGAAATCTCCAAAATTTGACCCCTCAAAATTGCCTTCGAAACTTCTGGATCTTCTAAACAGGAACCCAAACTAGGGTTTGATGAAGCCCACCCTTATGTCCAATAAAAAGGTTCAATCCAAGGCTCTAAACTCTTATTTTTCTAAGGAACTTCCAGCCATGGACTCCGATTCCAAAAATTCTAACTTTCTCCGAAACCCTAAATTCCGGAAGCCATGAATAAAGGTGCTCCAAAAATAATTCTGTTTTGACAGAAATATGCACCTGATTGTTTCTGCTATAACTCTGAAATTTCTGCTCCACAGGGTCTGAAAACCTTTTCTGCAGTAGCCTGACCTGTCATCTTTCCATCTTGATAGGTCTAACTTCAATTGGATTTTCTGAGAGAGAGTTATGCCAAGCGTCACAACGTGACCTGTTTATGGGATAAAACAAGAGAGCGAACTTGTACGGCGTGCCACGTGTCACTGTTTGAACTTCGGAGTCTGAAAATTTTTCCTGATATAGCTTGCCCTGTTATCTTTCCATCCTGACAGGTCTGACCTCAATTGGACTCTCTCAGAGAGAGTTATGCCAAGTGTCGCAACGTGACCTGTTTATGGGATAAAACAGGAGAGCGAGCTTGTACGGTGTGTCACGTGTCACTGGTTCACCTTCGGCCTCTGAAAAAGTTTCATGAGATAGTAAAGTCTGTGTACTACCTGTCACTTTTTATGAAATTTCATTTGGATCTTCCTATCCCAAGTTATGACCTTTTTTCCAAGGTCACCTGATTTTGACTGAGATCTGGAAGAGGCAGAAACCCTAACTTGTACTGATCATAACTTACAAAGTACAACGAATATGAGGGTTCCCTTTGGACACAAGATACCTGGAGATGTTATCTACGACTTGTAAAGGTTTCAGATCGTGAAACTCCGCCAAAATGGATTTATAGCGAAAGTTACACAATGACTGGTTTTTGCTATATAAAACCCTAACCTTCAAATTGTCGTAAGTAAAGCAAGTGTCGTAAGTGCCATACCTTGCCTTCCTTCAGTTTAGCTTTGATACCATGTTAAAATTTAATATGATAATACAGAAAATAGCAGCATTACATTCCATTTCACAATAATAACATATACAGGATCACTGAAGAAACAACAAGCATAGCATAAACACAAGAGACACAAATTTATCCTGGGAAACCCTCATGGGGTAGAAAACCCAGCAAAGCTTCCTCAATATAGATGACCAGCAATATACAAAGATGCAAACCAAAGACATGATCTCCTCCTCCACCATAGCAGACCTCTCCTCCACAAGTACGCCTCTCTCAAGTGAGTGAGTGTGTCAAATGAGGAACATACCTCCTCTATTTATACACTACACTAACATGTATTTTACACAAGTACATGTAGGATCGTATTTAACCATTAGGTTAAATACCCTATTATAACTGACTGGGCCGACCCCCACATGGTGGGTCTAATAAACCTAGTTACCACAACTTCTCGGAGGAATAAACATCTCCGGATTCATAGTATAATCACATCGGAGGTATGGAACATCTCCGGAATAAATAATATACAAATATAATATTCTTAGAAGTTACAATATTCAACAATTTCCTCGTTCTGTTTCACGCTGGTACAGACTGCATTGTACGTGTTGCGAACTGATAGCTTGATATCAACCATAGTGCGGTTCAGAGCGGCTATGGCCGCCATGATACTTTGCATTGTGCCAAAATTGAAAGAAGACAGCAGACGGGGACGGGAAGGAGATGAATCCAAATCGCAGAGGGAGAGCCGGCTCAACGCGCTGGAAAGAGGAGGGCGAGCCATTTCGAAGCAAGACGGGATAGGAGTTGGTAGGGAAGTAAATAATGGCTCATGGGAGCTGACAGCACAGCTGGGGGCCATGTGCCAAGAGTGAGGGTAAGGGTGGCGTGTGGTAGAAGCGACGGGGAAGGAGCGAGGCACATCACCGACGATGGTAGACGGGAAGAGGGGGACCCTCTTGGGGCCTAAGGACCCCTTCTTGACCTTAACCATAACAAAATTAACCTTTGACATTTTGATTAGGGGATGAAATGAAACCCCATGTCACCATTGAGGCCCTCTACGTTCCCAATGTCTAACAAAATTCCTTTATTGGCTGCTGCATCCGCTAGCTTGTTATTCTCTCGACCGATGTGGAAAAAAGAAGCCTTAGAGAAATGAGGATTGGTTTTTATTCTTTGCATGTATCTATAAGCTTTCGAGCCTTGAGGAGCAGCACCCCTTCTCATTATTTGAATAACATGTCTAGAATCCCCGTATACTCTAAGGTTGTCAATGCTGAAGGAGGAGGCCAGATTTAATGAGAAGACGAGGGCTAGCCATTCAGCCTCGTTGTTTGTCTTACTTCCTAATCCCCACGAGAAGGATTCAATTTTATTTCCTCCGGGATCAAAGAGAACCCCACCCGCACCTGCCACCCCAGGGTTCCCTTTGGAAGCCCCGTCGAAGAATATGCTGAAAGTTTTTTGCTCTTTCCACCACCTAGAGAAGGATTCAGGTTCTTTCCGGATTTCCCAATCAGAGTAGGAATGTTCCTTTTTGGACTGAAGGGAGCTAGCTTTCACAAAGACACTGCTCCATTGGAATTCAGATAGAGAGAGAGGCTCCTGAGCTGGGATGATGACTTTTTTCGTTGATAGAGACTCGGATATCATAGTGGTGGCTTTGATGGCTGCTCTGTAACTGCTAGGATTCCTACCCTCAAAGATACTTTTGTTTCGATTTAACCAAATCTGCCAGCATATATTCATTGGGACAAGATTCCAAATTCTCTGCATAGTCTTCTTGGTTCTGCCGGGAAAGGTGCGCCCCCATTGATTGCTGAGATCTTCAAGAGTTTTTGGGAGAATGGATGGTCTCCATTGATTGCCCAATACTTGTGCCCATACATGCTTAGCAAAGGAACATTTCAGGAAGATGTGGGAGGAAGTTTCCTTGTCTTGTTTACACAAAGTGCACCTTGAGGGTCCTGCTATCCCTCTGGCTCGGAGGTTTTCTGCTGTTAGCAATTTGTTGTGAACCAGAAGCCAGAAAAAAAACACTAATTTTGGGAATGCCATCCGGGTTCCAGACTTTCCCCCATTTTTTGTGTACCGGAGAGTTTGAGTGGGTAAGTTTATCATAGCCTGCATTGATTGAATATGTACCTGCTTTCCCCCATCCCCGGTGGTCTTTTTCTTTTATGTTAACCGGAGCTTTCCCATGCAGAAAGTTGAGGAAGATTTGGAAGGCATTTTTGAGATTAGGAGGAGGACTCATCTGCTTCCAACCCTTCCATTCTCCATTGTCCTTCCAATCTAAGAGGTCTTTTAACTTTGTGATGCCCATATTTTGCAGCCAATCTCGAATAGGGTCTAGACATCTCATTTTAACTAGGGGCTTGTCTCCATTTATGATGTCCGTCCAGATATTTATTCTTTTCCCATTGCCAGGGATCCAATAAAGATCTTCAGTGATTAAAGTCGTTGATGAGGAGATGAGTCCCCATATTGCTGTTCCTTTTTTGTTGCTAGGCCTGTCTAGACATCTTAGTCTTGAGCTTCTGGAGTATTTTCTCCTGATTACTTCCTTCCACCACTCTTTCTTTCCAGAGACAATTCTCCATGCTAGCTTGGATCCCAATGCTTTGCTTACAAGGGCAGGTTCTCGAATTCCAAGCCCCCCTCTTTTTTTCTTTTCTTTGACCATCTTCCAGTTGACCAAGTGAAATTTTTTGTTTTGAGTCTTCCCCCCTTGCCACAAAAATTTTCTTATCTCCATGCTAAAAGCATTCTGAATAGAGACCGGGACTGACATTATGGATAAAGTGAAAACAGGTAGAGATGTCAGAACAGAGTTTATCAAGGTAACTTTCCTCGCTAAGTTCAACCATTGAGTTCCCCACGAGTTTATTCTTGATTTGAATTTCTCGAGGATGGGCATCCAAACAGAGGAGGTAGGTTTTTTGAGGGAGATGGGAGTGCCAAGGTATTTAAAGGAAGACCAATCAAGACAGGGTTTAAAGTTTAATATAGCTGAGATGAGTCTTATGGTAGCAGGCCGACAGTTACAGGTGTAAATATTGCATTTGTTTTCATTAGTTTTTCCCCCGAAGGTCATGAGGAAGAGGTCAAGAGTTGATTTAAATCGAGCTACGATTTGGGGAGAGGCACTGCCCAGGAGGATGGTGTCATCAACAAACTGAGCATGGTTTATGGCTTGGACATTTCGGGCGTAGGCAATACCAGGTAGAGAGTCTGAAGCTAAGAGAAAATTGAGCTTTCTGCTTAGGGAGTCGTCCATTATGACGAAAAGGAAGGGGGAAAGAGGACAACCTTGCCTCAATCCCCGAGAGAGGCGAAAACAAGTGGAGGGTCTGCCATTTAGAAGTGGGGAGATCCACAGAGCTCCAATGCAGGATTTCACCCATCTAACAAAGTTCTCGTCAAAGCCAAATTTTCGCAAAACAACATAGATAAAGACATGTCTTACTCTATCAAAAGCATTGGCCATGTCAAGTTTAATAGCCATACCTGCATCCTTATTCAGCTGACTTGAGTGAATAGCTTCCTGTATTAATAATATATTATCATAAATTTGCCTGCCTGGAATGAAGCCACCCCGATTAGAAGAGATAATATTAGGAAGCAGTCTCTTGATTCTATTAGCTATGACTTTGGTAAGAATTTTGTAAGAGGAATTGCACAACGATATGGGTCTATATCTTCCTATCGAAGTGGCCTTTTTCTCCTTCGGAATTAGAGCTATGAAAGAGGTATTAGTGCCTCCTCCTATCTTCTCTCGGTTCCTTGTCCAATTTATCATTCTGAGAAGATCTTTTTTCAGCAGATGCCAACATTTTCTGTAGAAGTGGATGGAGAAACCATCAGGTCCTGGAGATTTTTTCGGGTGTAGAGGCCAAACGGCTTTCCTGACTTCTTCTTCTGTTACCATTTCGGTGAGCATGCTGTTGTCTTCTGCTGTTATGAGATTAGGAATGTCTTGAAACATAATCTCCATTTCTTCAACTGAGGGTTCCTCTTCCTCTTTGTAGAGAGACTCGAAATGGCTTTTAATTTCCTTCTTGATTGCCTCGGGGTCCTCTATTTTGGTTCCATCTTCCTTGATTAGGCTGAGAATGTTGTTTTTCCTGTACCTTTCCTTACATTGAGCATGGTAGAACTTAGTATTCCTGTCTCCTAATTTAAGCCACAAGCATCTAGATCATAGTCTCCATTCCTCCTCGTCTCTTCTGGCCGCCTGCCGAATTTGGACTTCCAAGTCATTTTCTTTCCTCAATATGGTTTCAGATATCTGCTCAATTTCCATTTGGTTTTGCAGGGCTTTTAGTTCCTCTTGCAGAGTGATAATTTCTTCTCCAGGTTTCTTCATGTTTTGTTTAGCCCATCTTTTTAGAACTATCTTAGTATTTTTAAGTTTGGTCTCCCAAATGTACCCTGGGGAGCCTGGAATAAACTGATTCCAAATTTTTTTGACTTCTTCATAACAATCTTCATTCTCCAGCCACGATGGATTGAATCTGAAGGGGAGTGGCCCAAGATTTCTAGGTAAGGAGAAGAATAGAGCGATGGGGCGGTGATCGGAAGCAGCAGAAGCCAAAATTTTGGTGTCAGGCAAAAGGGGCTTGCAAAGAAAGGAGGAGCTGAGAAGGAATCTGTCTAGCCTTGCGGCTATATGTCTGGGTCCAATTCTTTTATTATTCCAAGTATAAGTTCCTTGCCGAGGTTTTATATCCACAAGGTTCCACGATGCCTGGAGATCCTCCAGTCTCTCTCCAAACTGATCTCTGACCTTCGAGCCTCCTCTGCGTTCATTTTCACTTATAGTAACATTGAAGTCACCAGTGATAACGCAGGGAGAAGGGTTCCTACCAAGTTGAAGATCGATAAGATCTTTCCAAAAATTTTCTTTGAGACCATGGAGCGTGGGTCCATATACATTTCCTATCCAATATTTTTCATTACTTGATATATCTTCTATTTCCGTAAAGAGCCAATTTCTATTGCTGAATGAAGAGATACATTTGAACTTACCTTTGTCCCACCAGGTGATGAGCCCTCCTGAGGCTCCTGCGGAGTTGACTGCAATGCCTTCTCCTTTGGGCCAGATTTGACTTAGGGCTTTGAGACAGTCTGCTTCTTGCATTTTAGTCTCTTGGAGCATGAGGATTGAGGGGGTTTCTAGCTTTTTGATTCTTTTGATTGCTTCCGTCTTTTGCTTGCCTCCTAAACCTCTGCAATTCCAGGAGACTATCTTCATTATTTTTTGGAGTGGTTGGACACTACTTTTTCCTTTTTTTCTTTTGTTGTCCCTTGAGTTTGCTTTGTGCTGGATAGAATTCTTACGTGCTGGTCTAGGCTGGTTTGTTTACCCACCGCTTTGTCTCGAGCCGTTTCTAGTTCCCTTACCACCTTATTTAGTTTTCTGCCCTTTTTTGTCTGAGGTTCTATCTCTTCTTCCTTACTTTCTGAGGTTTCTTCTTGAAATAACTTTGCTTTTGCTCTTGTAACTAAGCCACCTAGAGCTTTAGGTACCTCGCTTTCAGGCTCCTCCTATTGTGTTATGGATATTGTCTGGATTTCTCCTTCCTCCAGTTGCTTATTTACGGTCTCCTGTCTTTCTTCTTCTCTGTCTTTTTCTGTCGCTTCCTCCTGGGAAAGATCCAGGACTTGATCTTGTTCTTCCTCAGCCACTGCAGATGATAGTAGTTGAAATTTATTGGCTTCTCTGATATTCTGCTGCTTGCCGACCGTTTCCTTTCTTTTTGGAGTTACTTGAGGATGATGGGTATTAGAAGACTTTCCTCCCTTTTTTCTTACCTTGTTCCAATCCCCCTCTTGATTTTCTTCCATTTCCTGCAACTTCCTCTTTGGGCAGAGTTTAGCAAAGTGCCCATATTCGTGGCATACTTTGCACTTAAAAGGAATCTGCTCATAATCTACTGCTTGCAAGTGATTCCAACCGTCCATTGACAAGCTTATAGCTTCTGGTAGCCCTTTCTCAAGATCTACTTCTTCGCATATTCGGGCACAAGAGAACATAGGAGGTTTAGGTTCTGACTTGTCAATATATTTCCCCAGTGAGTTTCCAATAGCCCTCAAGTCTTCATCGTTCCAACAGTGCAACGGGAGATGCGGTAACTTGACCCACACTGGAACTGCTGAGGGGATGTCCTTCTCCGGGTCAAATGATAGATCCCATTTGTTGATATACATTCCTCTTGGTCCCATAAAATATGGGCCATTCCTGAATATTAGATCCCTATCCTCTTTTTTTTCAAAATAGAAGACAAAGAAACCCTTGCCGCAAAAGATCTGCTGGACTTCTCCTTGAATGAGAGGACGCCAGTTTTTGTTTAGCCAAAGCTCGATAGATCTTGGTGAGGGCCACAACCCGATGAAGTGTCCTACCAGTCCTTTTTCTGAGAGCGCGAGGTCTTTGCATTTGGATGTCGTGGAGTCCAACTTGACCTCAGGGATGGCGGATTTTTTGACAAATCTCGAGTCCGAAGGTCCTGCCTGCTTTGAGGACGGGGGTTGCGCTGCGACCAACGAACGGAAGAGGGCATCGAGGGGCGCCCGTCCTGGATAAGGGGGCGGATCCATGGGAGGAGGCAGCCTCGGCCCAAAACCAGAGCTTCTTCCGACTTCTCGCCTGCGAACGGTCCGACTAGTTACTATCAGGTTTGACTCTTCATACATGGTATCACCTATAATTTTTTGTTGTGTTTAGTTAATCATGCATGGAATTTTCACGATCTTTCCATTCTACTCTTTTTTTTCTCATTTTCTCTTTAGTCTTATCTTTCATTTCATCTTTCAATGATAGAGTGCTTTAATACCCTCACTCTCCTCACAACGAAGCAATCATAGTGGCCTTAAATATGTCTTTATAAAGTTTTTGTTAAATAATCGTTTTAATAAACTTTGGTTAAACCTCTAATGATGAGTAGAGTATCCACTCTAACTTTGAGACAATTCTAAACTCCAAATAATTTAATCTGAAAAATCACATAAAAAATGAAATTATCAATTAAATAAGTATACATCTATCGTAATCCTAGTAATAGGAACTAAAACAAAAGCATCTTAATCGTAACAGGAACTAAAACAAGAGCATCTTAATCCTAGTGGGCGGAACTAAAAAAAAAGCATATTAGCAACATTGGAGAAGTCAAAATCAACATAGTACAACATTTGAATGCCATGTATTTGGAATATTTATTACTCGACTCTTTTTTTCATATGATAGTTAAACCAGTGCTCAATGGAAGGCGAGAATGCCAAATAGGACAGGGTCTCGGGGTCGATCCTGGGTGGGGACGGCCACAGCCGACTATTTGGAATATTTGGAATATTTATTACTCGACTCTGATCGTAGAAGTTTTAGTGAAAACAAACATAAACAATCATTATGTGTGCATACTTATTAGTCATTAGTCGCAAGGAATAAAAAAATGACATAAAGGGTTATAATGCGGAAAGTTTTGATAAAATGACGTAAAGGTTTATGATGCGAAAAACCTTTGATATGGGAAGAAACATAACCATAGTAAAATGACATATTTATAATGTGAAAGTTTTTTTAGTAAAATGATAAAATTATTTATAATGATATTTGATAATGTGAATTTTTTTAATAAAATGATAAAAAGATTTATAATGTGAAATTTTTTAGTAAAATGTTAAAAACATTTTTTTAGTAAAATGATAAAAACATTTATAATGTTAAAAAACTTTAATATTGAAAAAAACATATTAAAAAAATTAAATAAAAAAGTATATAAAAATTTAGTGTAAAAATCATTTTTTTTTAATTTATAATAAAATGATATAAAGATTTATAATGTGATTTTATTTTAAAATAACATAAAAATTTATAATGTGATTTTATTTTAAAATAATTGTGTTACGAATGAACACAACTTGGATAAGTCATGTCATAAAATTGGTGGAATAATTTATTATTTTGTTGTGTGCGATATGATAAGATAAATAAATATTTTATATTTTCTATAATATAAAGAGGGGATAAGATTAATAATTATTTTATACTTGAATTCATGTTTTCACGTAAGGTAACATGTATAAATGTTCGATCTATATCCTAGAAAAGGGTTGATAGTTAGATTAGTGAAATCGTTAAATTTTGATGATATAGGTTTGTAGATATATTGGGTTTGTGGTTAGAATAGTCTTATATTGCATATTGAATATTGGGTTGTTGAGTAAGTTGTTTGTGCACTCAATGATTTATCTAATTTTTTTTAGAAGTGGGAAGAATGTTGCCTCCCACATATTATTTAGAAATCCTTTTTTGTCTCTTTTATAAGAGAGAATAGAAGGTGGACATGTTAGTTGCGTGTCTTATGTATGTGCATAAGTACATTAAGTTAGGTGGATAGGAGTGTGGCTTATGTGGATTATATGGACTAAGTTAGTATCAATAAAACTTTCATATGATAGAAAGAGTGTATAATTATTTAAAAAAACAATATTTAAACAATGAAAGGAACTATCACCCACATACTATTTATAAATTCCTTCTTGTATCTTCTATAAGAGAGAACATTGTTGAACTTTTGTTGTAATTGATGTCAACTAATGTCAAAGAGGATGTCAACTGATTCAGTTTGAGTCTTTGATGTCAATTGAAGTCAAGTGGTTTCAGCATTCCCATGCTAGCTTGAAGAAGTATAGAAAAGCCACATTGAAGAAGTATATGCGCAATTAAGATGGTGAAGAATATGGATGCCAGTGTGAAGAAGTACATCTAGAAGTTGCATCCAGTTTGAAGAAATGTGTCCAAGGGTACATCATGAATATCTAGTGTGAAGAAGTACATAAGGCACATGTACTTGAGTAGGTCACAAGTCCATCCAGTCATAGTTTTTCAACGTACAAGCTAAAGGGTTGGTTGGATAGAAGGATGAAGAGTGCGCAAACAAGCAAAGAATACATGGGACAAAGTCTAGTGTGTGCAAGCAAGCCATAGGAAAATCTAGTGTGCACAAGCAAAGTCAAAGTGGTGTGCACAAGAAGCATGAAACAAGAGATGGTTGAGCAGTTATACAAGTCTTGAAAGCACGCAGGTTATAACCAATTAGAAGATGCTTTTAGTTGATAAAGGGTGCACAAGTTTCAAGAAGGGTGTAGTAGTTGATGTCAGCATATGCACAAATTCCACATCCGAAGACTCAACAACTGCACAAGTCCCACAAGTGATGGTACCGCAAGGGTGAAAGTCCCACCAAGTCGAAGATCACTTATGCGCAAGCTCTGAAAGCATTGATACACCAAGTGCACAAGTCTCACAAGTGATGGTACCGTAAGGGTGAAAGTCCCACCAAGTCGAAGATCATGTATGCGAAAGCTCCTCAAAGCATTGATACACCAAGTGTGCAAGACCCACAAGTAATGATACCTTAAGGATGAAAGTCCTACCAAGTCAAGGGCCATGTATGCGCAGAACACTCAAACAAAGGACACATCAGCGGTGTGGAACATGACATGTGGAATAGGCATAATCAGTGAAGCAAGGAAGAAGGAATGCCACAACCAACTTGTGAACAAACAATCCATGCAATACATGTATAAATAGAGATGCAAGTTCGATATTTGAAGTAAGATTGACAGAGAGGCTATAGAGCTTCAAGTGGAAGATACAATTTTATATTCGGGGCATCATGGGCTCAAGATACATAACAAAATCATCTAGTGAGAATCTGAGTCCGCACATGCAGAAGAATGATACAACTGATGGTGCGCAGAATGATACTGTAGATCTGTGGCAGATGCACAAATACTGAAAGGAATAATTGTAGAAGTATGTGCAAGTGGGTGAGGACCGAATGACAGTATTGATGGAAACACACAAACAATCATAGATGTGTTACAAAAAGAATCGCAAAGATAGAACTGAGGCATATCAAAAGATGCACAAAATTTTGACTAATGCACGAAGGTTAACGTGAAGAGTGTGAAGCAAAGAAGTCCATCTGATGCGCGATGTCAGAACAACAACAAAATATTGTATGCACATCATGATGAGGATGATCTAAGGAAAGTGCATTAAAACGAAAGGACGAATCATATGATACACAAAATGTTGTAGATTGTCTAAAATACTGTAGCACTTAAATCGAACAGACACATCTAAGTAAGTGCACAACTTTCCATATGATATTGGTGCATAATTTCAGAACAACAAGCTATCAATTGAAGCACAATATTAGTTGGTGAAGTGCAGTTGCATAGAAGCATAACAACATGTTAGTTTTTCATCATTTAATTCAATATGATCTAGGATCTTAACTGAGAGAACAACATGTACAGCATATCAAACACAAGAGGCAAGAGACACAAAGCATTTCACCGGGGAAAACCAAGAAGGTGAAAAACTCCGCAACTTCCTCAGAGATAGAATGAGTACCAATACAAAGATCACAAAGATCAAACCCAAAAGATAGATGTCTCCGGCAACTAATCCTCCTCCACTTGTGCGCACTCCTCTCTCTCAACTATGCAAGTTGGATGAGTGAGTGAATGAGTAAAATGAGAGACACACACTCTCTAATTATACAATGACTTGACCTGCCTTTAACCCTAATTGGGCCAATTTCCTAAGGAAGCCTAATAACCCATCCACATGACTCATACAGGGCCGACCCCACACAGGTGGTCTAATAACCCATCAAATATAAGTTACGCCACTTACAATGTAACTTGCGACACTTACAAATACAAATGAAAACACTTCCAATCGGAGGAATAATACATCTTTGTCGGGGATACAATAAAGTACAAATGTAATATACAAGGGAATATCTTCCGAAGTTACAAATACATCAACACTCCCTCTTAACTAGGAAGGTATTCTCTTGACACAGGTCATCAATACATATAAGCACAAGTCTTCAATTATGGAGTCGAATCATCGTCACTGGATCACGGAGCATCATCGTCACTGCTGCTATACTCGTCATCTCGATCACTGGGGCTATATCTCAATTCTTCTCATAATAGGAATTTCTTCAGAGCCAACCCTTTTTCATGTTGGATGTAGGCCTAGCCTCCTGTAGGTCTTCATCATCTCTGCGAGCTGGCCATCCCGTGGAATCTTTAGGGTTGATTACGTGCATAAAAAAACCTCGAAAGACCATCCCAGGACTGCTTACGAGCTTACTACTCAACCTATCGGATCTCCCATGGAGCTATTACATGTAACCTCCATAAAACCTTAAAAGAGTGTCTTGCAATCTGCAAGATCTCTAAAGAGCATCCCAGGACTGATTACGAGCTTACTACTCAACCTATCAGATCTCCAGGACTGATTACATGTGGTCTGGAAAAACCTCGAAAGAGCATCCCAAGACTGATTACGAGCTTACTGCTCAACCTATCGGATCTCCCAGGGAGAAATTATATGCCACGAACAAAACCTGGAAAGAGCATTTGCTAGATCTCCCAGGGCGTTATTATATGCCATAAGAAAAACCTAGCAAGAGTATCTACAAATCTCCCAGGGAGCTATTATATGTCCCTCCAAGCAAAACCTCGAAAGAGCATTTGCCAGATCTCCCAGGGAGCTATTATATGCCATATGCAAATCCTAGCAAGAGTATCTGCAAATCTCCTAGGGCGCTATTATATGCTTATTGCACAACCTATCCACGGCCACAAAGTATCATCTTGATACTCATGATCAACCTGATCATCCTTGCACGGAGCATCATCTTGATGCTCATGATAATCTTGATCATCATCTTGATGCACATCATCATCACATGATCATCCTGATCATCATCAACGCATCTTCCTGATGCATATCATCTGGAGCATCGTCCTGATGCTCATCACACATGATCAACCTGATCATTATCACACATAGCAACATCCGGAGCATCGTCTTGATGCTCAACACTTACATCCACAACCATGGGAAGGATCCTCCTACCACCATGCTTGGAATGGATCCTGCAAATGTGTCCCATCACTTCCTCCTCGAAGTATCTTCTATCTGAAGAACACCAAGCCTCTCTCTGAAGTACTCGAACTTCACTCTGGCTAGTGGTTTGGTCAACACATCTGCAATCTGTGTTAAATTTTGAGCATTAATTCACAATACTCTAGGATCTTCACTGAGAAAATAACATATACAGTATATCAATGCATGAGAATCACAATAAGCATGACAAGCATCACAAGAATCAAAAGCATGAGAGACAAGAGACACAGAGTTTCCGTGGGGAAAACCCTAAGGTGAAAAACCCCACAACTTCCTCGGAGATAGAGAGAGCAATGGCTCAACCAAAGTACAACCAAAATACACCGAGATTGTCTCCTAGTAGCAGATGATCCTCCTCCTCACTAGTGCGCCACTTGCTGAGTGAGAGAGATATAACTTTCCGAATGATATAAATAGAGATCACCTGATCTCTATTTATACTAACCTGTTTTCCCAGTGACCTTATGGGGCCGACTTGTCTAGCTAGGTACATCCACATTACAATATATATATTTCAGGGCCGACCCCGCACATGGTGGTCTAATAACCCATCGGCAAGTACACACACTTGCGACACTTGTCAATCCACATGATGACACTTCCTTATAGATGAATAACACATCTCTAATAAGGGTACAATAAATATATATGAAATACATAGATGAAATACATTTCGAAGTTACATATACATCAACACTCCCTCTTAACTAGGAAGGTATTTCTCGACACAGATTTGCTATACAAGTCTTCTTCTCGGGATCATCGTCATCAATGCATCGTCATCGTCATCATCACTGCTGCTGCTATCTCAACCAATCTCTGACTCTACTCGTCATAAGAAGTTCTACAGAGCCAGTCCTTTTTCATACTGGATGTAGTCCCACCACCTGCAGGTCTTCGTCATCACTGGCCATACTGTGGAATCCTCAGGTCTTATTACGTGCGTCACAAAACCTCGAAAGAGCATCCCAGGCTATTACGAGCACATGGCTCTACCTATAGGATCTCCCAGGGCCATATTATATGTGACCTCACCACAAAACCTCGCAAGAGCATCCCAGGCTGTTACGAGCACACAGCTCTACCTATAGGATCTCCCAGGGACAGATTATATGTGGTCACCACAAAACCTCGCAAGAGCATCCCAGGCTGTTACGAGCACACAACTCTACCTATAGGATCTCCCAGGGACAAATTATATGTGGTCATGGAAAAACCTCGCAAGAGCATCCCAGGACTTATTATGGGCACACAGCCCAACCTATCGGATCTCCCAGGGACATATTATATGCCATAGGACAAAACCTCGAAAGAGCATATGCCAGATATCCCAGGGCCAGATTATATGCCATAGGAAAAACCTCGAAAGACTATCTGTAGATCTCCCAGGGCCAAATTATATGTCCTTGTCACGTCCCCTCCCATTCCATTAGCTAGATGGAGAGGATCGTGAGGTTAAATCGGGCATCCAGCCCCATACATATTAAACAAACATTTCAAATTTAATTGAAAATATACATATGAAAGTGCATAACAGACGTGATGCTGAACTGGGCGTCTAGCCCCATGAAACTTTCACCCATAAGCGTTCACAGATTATAACAAAGACATATGGAAATGTATGATTTTAAGAAAAATCACAGCAGAAGTAAGTTCATTTAACCCATCCACATACATTCATAATATTCATCCAATGATAATTGCCAATTTAACACACAAGAGAATACTTATCTTATACAGAAGTAGTTCCACGCAACTGGCTATGCAACTGCAACGTTCCACCCAACCGTAGGCCAGTGTGCTCCTCAATCTCTCAGCACCACTGCCACCCCCGAGCTGGGCATGATCTCTACAAGGAACCAGGGAACAACAGACTCACACATAGCCAAGCATACACCAAAATGAGCCAAGCCAATCTACAATTGGGTTTATCAGGCTGCTAGGAGATGGAAAGGAAGAGTTGCTAAGCTAGTGAGCTCCAGCACAGAGCCAGGGATAACCTTGCAAGATCTATCTAGCTTGGCACCCACAATACCTACACACCCAGCACAAGGAAGTATTCTTTTCTCTGCTATACAGTCCTTCAAGCCATACCTTCCCTATCTAGTGCTCTCAGGGTATGCATAGAAGAGTAACCAAATCCCTCTTGATCTTCTTGAGAGGTTGTCTCCCCCACTAGGTTTATCAAGCTACTTCTGTCCACTACCACTCCAAAAATTCAATTCACAGGTTCAAACCAAACTTAGGATGCACACAACAGCAGAACACAATTATGGGCATAATGAAAATCGTTTGTACAGTGACAAGCATGAAAATGATCCCCTAGGCTTCAGAAGAACGTGGGAAGGTTAAAAATGAGCAATGGAGGTTTGGAGAAAACCCCAGGTAGCAGAAAACGTTTTTAGAAAAAACGCCCATGGCAAATCGGGGACAAAACGAACTCCCTACAGTCCCAAATCGCAGCCCCTCCTTCCCAGCTACTATCCACAACCAAAACGGGTTTTGGGGCAGGGAGAACCCTGCGTTTTTGCTTAAAAACGTGACTGTAACTCCCAGCCTTCTCTATCTGCGTGAATGGGTGAAGACTGACTATTCCCCATGGCTTTGGGCACCATTTCGTGGGTGATTTCTTTCCCAACAAGAAAAAACACGAATTTCCAGGTTGATGGCTTGCCCATGCACGAAAACGGCTTGCCCATACTTCTTCATTTCCAAGGCATTAACTGCCTTAACCAATTTCTTGGAAGAATTAAATGATTGGGTACATGAGACAAAATGGGTAGTTGGTGGTTTATGGGTTTCCCCATTGACACATGGATTAATACCATTGGCTCAAGGGTTTGAATAATTTCCCTCCCTATTCCTTGTAGAGTCATGCCCCATCTCTTTTGTTGCATTGCATAGCCGATTGTGGATATTTTTCATTAAAATTTACATTTACATGATGTCTCATTTACATTCTGCCCATCTAGCACAAGAGTCATAAGCATCTAGTTTAATTGCCGATACATAAACGCTAAATCAATGGTGGGGCCTTGGCCTTGAGCTCCTCACCATGATTAAATATCAGTATTTACATAATTTACAAAGGGGGGGTCAAAATGGGGATGTCACGAACCCAAATTTCGTAAAATTTAAAAACTTTTCTAAATGCCTAAAATGCCACTAAAATATACACGGAAATATAAAGTGTAGTTTCACTTTCTTTAAATACTGCTTTACAAAATAATTAAAACTTTGTGACACTTATTATTATTTACAAATGTCGTTATGCTAATCAAGGAAAAGGTATACGTTTTAATTTCAACTAAATAAATTATGAACTTGATACGTCAATCATTTCTTAAATCTTGCGGGAACAGAAAAACTTCATTATGTCTTAATCTACATCTTTAGAAAGAATGTATATCTTTTATCGCACCGATAGAACAACCTAAATTGTAACAACATAACCATAATCATAAGGGAAACATATTAGCAATATACCTCATAATCAACTTTCTAATGGATCAGATACTTCAAAATAGTCATAAACATTTTTAAGGACAGAAAACAAGTACTCATACATAAGACACATTGAGAAACACCATAGAAAACATAGGAGACCAAAAGTAACGTGGTTCACCCGTACACGGGCTAGTCCACAAAAGTGTGTGCATCTTTTATTATAATTATCGAAGCACGTGAAGTATTACAAAAATGGCAAACTCAGTTGTTTGCAAAATTCTATCATTCTTGATGCAAATACTATAAGAACATTTTTCACGTGGTTCACCCGCATCTTCGGCTACGTCCACAAAAGGGGGTTGTTTTATAATATTCATCAAAGTTTGAAGGATACAATCAGCATTACTCCTGATGCTTGATACATGTTCCCATCTTTCATATATTCATACCTTCATTGTATAAAAGAGAGAGACTCCTCTTTAGTCCATACAAATGGAGCAACTAAGTATTTGTCGTACTTAATTAAACCTCTTTTACAAAAAAATATCTTATTTATTATTTGGACAAAGAGTATCATGACCTATTATCATAACCTTGATATAATTTCACTAAGTATCGTTCACATATATAAACCTTTATACATATTTATCATCACCAAAAATATATTCAAGTAATTACATAGCCTTTGTACCTATGTCCTGTCAACATGAATATATATACTTAAATATAATTATTTTCATAACCCCTTTACTTATTTTATAACTTATTTATCCAATCTTCATTACTCTATCCATACCATAAATGTCACATCCTAAAATAATAACGAATTATAACTCAAATATGTTATAATGTTAATTACAATATACTCTTTTAACATTTCAAAAGTCACATACATATTATCTTGTGGTAGATTAATCCCTTCTAGAAGTCTTCCTTTATGGTAATTAGATTCTTTTGACTATAAGGAGCTTCAAGTCTCTTCACAAAACCCTTATCCTAAACACAATATTTATAAAGTGTTCCTGCTTTATCATTATACTCATTATTATTAAAAACTTCTAAGACATAAGTATTATAAGGCTAGTGTAGTGTACCTTTGCTTTATTATGTCTCTAATTTAATAACATACTTATGTTAGACATTCTAGTCTCAATAGTAAGGTTCCTATCATCAATACCGAGTATTAAAAATTATAATATATACAAAGTAAGGTAAATTTTGATCTAGTATCTAACCTATAAGAAGGTAAGTATTTCAATTCGGCTTTGCATGTATAAGCTAGGGAAAGTGTTTTCGACTAATCATCGAGAAATGTATATCTATATACATAGTCTGAGATGACAATGACAGTATTCAAAGATGTGATGTAAACCAAGCCAGTATTAAATGTAAAAATCGACTGAGTAATTAATTAAGTGCAACAGTGTGGAGGATCTTGACAAGAGGTTATACGATCATACATAGATCGTTTTTAATAGACATAAACTTATATATCGCTAATAAAAATACGCGTGGGTTGAAACCTGATCAAAGGAGTCCGATAAAGGATGCCTCCACATGTGAATTTCCAAAAGCAAAGACCGGAAAAACTTCTGCTCGGTGTTTTAACCAATGGGACGACACGTCTACCCCAGGAAAGAAAATGGAGCTGCGCTTGGACAGAGATCCAAGGCGTCCGGATGTTAACCCTCGGCGATCACACGACTAACAGATATACCCGGATATCTTGGCAGAGGTTTAAACAACAAAAGGGGAACAACTTCCGAGAGGGTTTCTACAACACGCAGCCATCAACTGAAAAATCACAAATTACATAATTTATAAATTAACAACCTTCTGTCGACACCCTACAGTTTTAAGAAGTAGTGAAATAAAATTATATATATATATATATCTCACATCATGGGTAGCAGGGTTTAACAACAAGAAATATATCGGAGTTCAAAAGAAGTCGTTTCTTTTTCCTTGAGACGGACCTTCACAATAGATAAAAAGTGCGGTAGAGAACATATATAATGCTTTAGACGTAAGGGGTCAGTCTTATGTGAACACTGTATATAATTATTTTCTTGCAGTTAACGTGACCATAACTTCCAACACAAGAGATCAATTTATTTATTCTCTGAAGAATATTAAAAGATAAATATGAATCATTCGTGATCTATTGCGCCTTGTCTCTCATAGGAGATCCTTATTATACGCAGAAGAAACTGATAGAATTAAACTCTAAAATAATTTTAGAAATAATAACGCAGAGATCAACATTTGTTTAAAGACTTCTAAAGTATTCCAGACATCAAACCTAACTAGTATTTAACCCCAAGCTTTCAACCAGTCGCAGATCCAGGGTTGAAATTCCTACATTAATACTTAATGGAAACGAGCAGAAATATTTTAAAATAAAAGATGTTACCTCTGATCCCAGCACTCTGGTTGATTTGAGTACTAACCTCATTCACCATAGACTACCCAAGCAGGGAATTCGCTGTGCCATGTTAACCCTATCCCGCAGAGATTTTTATCCATTCAGAGATCGATCTTCAATCTCCACATCGCACGCTATTTTTCCCCCCCGGTAGTAGATAAATTCCTGAGACATATATGTAAGCTCAGGGATCCATCACGACTCAACGGTTTCCCTTCTAAATTCAATAACGCAGAGATTTTTCACGTAATGATCTTCTGTCTTCAGAACTGGGGTGAACACAGTTTTGTTCCGTTCCCTCAACCACTTGACGAATTAAATGATAAACAAGTTTTAAGAGTTCCCGCTCCCAAAATGTACCCCCCGCTTATGGTGGTAGAAAATCTCTTCACTATCGACGCTTAGCTGGGCAAGTGGTAGTGGAGTGAAATCCACAAACCACGTGGAGAGCCACTAAAATTAAGGTGGAAAATGTATGTCCCCCCACTCCTCTTTTCCCCTACCGTAAGTGGTAGTTCTCAACGTGGCATGTATAAATGGTTACTTTTATTTACAACCACCTTCCCCATCAAGGAGACAACTCTCCCCAGGTGAAGACAGATGGCGTTGTTTAAAAAAATGCTCCACAAAGTGTGAAGACAGATGGTGAAGATGATAACCACTAACTGTCGGTAGGTATGATTTTAAGAGCTCCACTAAGGAGACCGTTTGCTATCAAATCTCTCTCGGATTCTTTATTCGTCATTACTACAATATGGATACAATAACCATGGATATCCCAATGATTATGTGAGTGACTGTTTGAACCATAAAAAAAACAAATGCTGTTCATTCTCTCCTTTTTAAAGGCATATATTTAAAGAAATATTCTTTTTAATAATTCATCACAACTAAACCTTTCTATATAAGACATAGGTATATATAATAGTTAATAGAATGCCTTTTTAAGCCACTCTTTATTATGAAAGAAAAGCATATTCGTTCCACTTGTTTATATAACTTGGCTATGTGCATACATATAGTTTAGCTAATCCCCAATAACTTTTGGTTAACACAACTTAAAAATGACATTAAATAAATCCAACTCTTTCCTCTATTATATGTATCTATCTAGTTTAGATGGTTTTTCTAATAGAGTTTGCACCTTAATTTCTTTTTATATAGAAAATAAATATATATATCCATTGTCATTTTCATGTATTTATATATATTTTCCACTTGGATAAAATATATTTCTATATTATATGCCTTAGGATTTTGTCCAATATGAGGAAGCTTTCCTCTAATATATATATAAATTTATCATAATCAGAGTTATCATTTCACTCCTTTATATATATATATATATATACCTTTTTTTTTTATGATAAATGAATCTTCTAAATGACTTTTCAATGTAATGAATGAATGCCCCTCTCCTTTTGATTGGATAGGGGTCATAGTTTACTTAAAAATAAAATAGTTAACCTAGTGTTGACCATTAGATATTTAGAATTATTTTCACTGCCTTTTCGGCAACTAAAGGTGTCTTTGGTATCCTTTTACTAGGACTTAACCGATAACTTATTTTTAAGCGCTTACAACACTTTTATGACGTTTGTCATCAAACTTATTTCCTACTAGCCATTAGATTCTTTCATTTTAGTGGATTTGTCGTCTTTTAGATGTGCGATCCTGAAGTCTCCCGCAAATAATACTAATGAGCATGACACTAGATTTAAGGTCCACTGGTGGTGCCTTGGCCTTGAGCTCCTCACCAGGGCTGTTTTACAATCATCATCACATTTACAATAATAATAATAACTAATAATAAGATCAAATTGGTGGGATGTTACACACTCCACCCCTTAAGAATAACACCGTCCTCGGTGTTTGACAGTTTGTCTTTTGCGTTCATTTACCGTCTTTCGCTTACTTTTCTCTTTATGCTTTTGGTCCTCTTCTCATTTTTGCGATTTCCGCAAGCTCTCTTTCCCTTATAACCTGCACATTGTACAACTCGTACAAGATTTTTCAGTATAACATAAGTATACGAAATTTCAAAATAGCAAATGTTTATCATTCATCCTCATCCTTGATGAAATATTTGCTTACTTTAGCATTCATAGCATTCTCACATAAATACATGTGATAGTCTAGCTACAAGACAATCATTATCATTAACTCATATCATACAACAATTCTTTCCACTGAACTTTGTAATCACCAAACCCCTTTGTACTTCCGCAATCATGGAGACTTGCATACAAAACTCTTATGTATTTTCTGCAATCGTGAAGACTTGCCATACAAAACATGAGTCTTTTATAACTCAATCGGAAAACCTCTGCATACAGCAGAAATATGACAGTCTTACTCTACAACTCATTACATAGCTTTCCCTCATCGAATCTTCTTGTGGGCTCAGTTCTAACACCACAAGGAAAAAGTTTAGTCTCCTCAGAGAACCTCTTGTGTGCTCCGTTCTAACAACACAAGGAAAATCGTGAGCCCTTCCTCTGCTCAATTCGATGGTTATAAAGTTTGCCTAGGACTTTTGGGTCAGTATAACATTCAACGAGCTTCCCACCTGCTCTGTTCCACTTCCATGGGGAACATGACCACAATTTTAGGGAAGTTGCACCCTGCAACAGCTAGTAAGTGAGTGCAAGATGCAGCCTCTACTTGAGTTCAGGAAATATTATTTTCCCCTCAAATCTTCTCATTTAGTATTTCTTGTATTCCACATGCGACAAAATAGCCACAAACTATTTAATGAATATATTCATCTATTTACCATCATATTCTATGCATTTTGATGATAACACATCATCAATCATAAGTCTTATCACCATTCATGATTCATAAAATCCTGTAAATAACATGTAAAGAAAATCATTACTTACTTTTGAGCACCATAGCTCAACTTATCTGTATAAGTCAACTTCCCTTTTTGATCATGTCATCAGTCGGGATTAAGTTCACTTCCTAAAATGTTAGTATAAGGATAAGTTTCTCTGCTTCAATTACTCATCTTCTGAACATATAGTTCCATGGCATTATACGCATGCTCATTTACTTGTGCATCCTCTTCATTTCATCCTGACGCAAACTCTTTTGCTTAACAAATAAACATGTTAGTTTCATAATTTAAAACGGCTAGTTGTACATAGATTCATTTCAAATTGAATACTTTTCGAACCTTTAACAAAATGATGATACTCATCAATAGTGTATTCGAGTAATTTCTGAACTTCACTTTCTAATTCCTCATATTCATTTAATCATGCTTAGTTCTAAACATGACACATTTTATTGAAACACATTATGATCTACAGGAGTATAAAACATCCTAAATGATGACCATATTATGCATTCTACAGTAATGAAATGCCTTTATTTACAATATCTCAATAATCTAGCCCATAGCTTGGGATATCCTACCACTTCATATGGATGTATAAAAATAATCTTCATATTGATATAAAGTAACTTCAAATATACATAAATGTAACTTCACATATATAAGAATACATATACTGCACTTAAAGTCAAAGTATTATCACTAACATCAAAACAATTCAGCCAAATCTAATTAACAAAGGTCAACCAATCTTATCAAATTAAAGATACACAAGACTCATATATCAAATTAGATTTGCACATCAGCTACTTTGCTTTAATACTGAAATACTCATCTTTACTCCTTTGGGAAACTTTGAAGTTTGAACTTTTGAATGATATTGCCTCTCGTCCATTCATGTTCCATGCATCCAGAAACAAAAGAACAATTTGATTAGTCAATTTTCATACCTATTTATTTCGTGTTGAGCCCATCAGGCCCGAGTGTTGTAACCTCGCTCTGATACCATATATCACGAACCCAAATTTCGTAAAATTTAAAAACTTTTCTAAATGCCTAAAATGCCACTAAAATATACACGGAAATATAAAGTGTAGTTTCACTTTCTTTAAATACTGCTTTACAAAATAATTAAAACTTTGTGACACTTATTATTGTTTACAAATGTCGTTATGCTAATCAAGGAAAAGGTATACGTTTTAATTTCAACTAAATAAATTATGAACTTGATACGTCAATCATTTCTTAAATCTTGCGGGAACAGAAAAACTTCATTATGTCTTAATCTACATCTTTAGAAAGAATGTATATCTTTTATCGCACCGATAGAACAACCTAAATTGTAACAACATAACCATAATCATAAGGGAAACATATTAGCAATATACCTCATAATCAACTTTCTAATGGATCAGATACTTCAAAATAGTCATAAACATTTTTAAGGACAGAAAACAAGTACTCATACATAAGACACATTGAGAAACACCATAGAAAACATAGGAGACCAAAAGTAACGTGGTTCACCCGTACACGGGCTAGTCCACAAAAGTGTGTGCATCTTTTATTATAATTATCGAAGCACGTGAAGTATTACAAAAATGGCAAACTCAGTTGTTTGCAAAATTCTATCATTCTTGATGCAAATACTATAAGAACATTTTTCACGTGGTTCACCCGCATCTTGGGCTACGTCCACAAAAGGGGGTTGTTTTATAATATTCATCAAAGTTTGAAGGATACAATCAGCATTACTCCTGATGCTTGATACATGTTCCCGTCTTTCTTATATTCATACCTTCATTGTATAAAAGAGAGAGACTCCTCTTTAGTCCATACAAATGGAGCAACTAAGTATTTGTCGTACTTAATTAAACCTCTTTTACAAAAAATATCTTATTTATTATTTGGACAAAGAGTATCATGACCTATTATCATAACCTTGATATAATTTCACTAAGTATCGTTCACATATATAAACCTTTATACATATTTATCATCACCAAAAATATATTCAAGTAATTACATAGCCTTTGTACCTATGTCCTGTCAACATGAATATATATACTTAAATATAATTATTTTCATAACCCCTTTACTTATTTTATAACTTATTTATCCAATCTTCATTACTCTATCCATACCATAAATGTCACATCCTAAAATAATAACGAATTATAACTCAAATATGTTATAATGTTAATTACAATATACTCTTTTAACATTTCAAAAGTCACATACATATTATCTTGTGGTAGATTAATCCCTTCTAGAAGTCTTCCTTTATGGTAATTAGATTCTTTTGACTATAAGGAGCTTCAAGTCTCTTCACAAAACCCTTATCCTAAACACAATATTTATAAAGTGTTCCTGCTTTATCATTATACTCATTATTATTAAAAACTTCTAAGACATAAGTATTATAAGGCTAGTGTAGTGTACCTTTGCTTTATTATGTCTCTAATTTAATAACATACTTATGTTAGACATTCTAGTCTCAATAGTAAGGTTCCTATCATCAATACCGAGTATTAAAAATTATAATATATACAAAGTAAGGTAAATTTTGATCTAGTATCTAACCTATAAGAAGGTAAGTATTTCAATTCGGCTTTGCATGTATAAGCTAGGGAAAGTGTTTTCGACTAATCATCGAGAAATGTATATCTATATACATAGTCTGAGATGACAATGACAGTATTCAAAGATGTGATGTAAACCAAGCCAGTATTAAATGTAAAAATCGACTGAGTAATTAATTAAGTGCAACAGTGTGGAGGATCTTGACAAGAGGTTATACGATCATACATAGATCGTTTTTAATAGACATAAACTTATATATCGCTAATAAAAATACGCGTGGGTTGAAACCTGATCAAAGGAGTCCGATAAAGGATGCCTCCACATGTGAATTTCCAAAAGCAAAGACCGGAAAAACTTCTGCTCGGTGTTTTAACCAATGGGACGACACGTCTACCCCAGGAAAGAAAATGGAGCTGCGCTTGGACAGAGATCCAAGGCGTCCGGATGTTAACCCTCGGCGATCACACGACTAACAGATATACCCGGATATCTTGGCAGAGGTTTAAACAACAAAAGGGGAACAACTTCCGAGAGGGTTTCTACAACACGCAGCCATCAACTGAAAAATCACAAATTACATAATTTATAAATTAACAACCTTCTGTCGACACCCTACAGTTTTAAGAAGTAGTGAAATAAAATTATATATATATATATATCTCACATCATGGGTAGCAGGGTTTAACAACAAGAAATATATCGGAGTTCAAAAGAAGTCGTTTCTTTTTCCTTGAGACGGACCTTCACAATAGATAAAAAGTGCGGTAGAGAACATATATAATGCTTTAGACGTAAGGGGTCAGTCTTATGTGAACACTGTATATAATTATTTTCTTGCAGTTAACGTGACCATAACTTCCAACACAAGAGATCAATTTATTTATTCTCTGAAGAATATTAAAAGATAAATATGAATCATTCGTGATCTATTGCGCCTTGTCTCTCATAGGAGATCCTTATTATACGCAGAAGAAACTGATAGAATTAAACTCTAAAATAATTTTAGAAATAATAACGCAGAGATCAACATTTGTTTAAAGACTTCTAAAGTATTCCAGACATCAAACCTAACTAGTATTTAACCCCAAGCTTTCAACCAGTCGCAGATCCAGGGTTGAAATTCCTACATTAATACTTAATGGAAACGAGCAGAAATATTTTAAAATAAAAGATGTTACCTCTGATCCCAGCACTCTGGTTGATTTGAGTACTAACCTCATTCACCATAGACTACCCAAGCAGGGAATTCGCTGTGCCATGTTAACCCTATCCCGCAGAGATTTTTATCCATTCAGAGATCGATCTTCAATCTCCACATCGCACGCTATTTTTCCCCCCCGGTAGTAGATAAATTCCTGAGACATATATGTAAGCTCAGGGATCCATCACGACTCAACGGTTTCCCTTCTAAATTCAATAACGCAGAGATTTTTCACGTAATGATCTTCTGTCTTCAGAACTGGGGTGAACACAGTTTTGTTCCGTTCCCTCAACCACTTGACGAATTAAATGATAAACAAGTTTTAAGAGTTCCCGCTCCCAAAATGTACCCCCCGCTTATGGTGGTAGAAAATCTCTTCACTATCGACGCTTAGCTGGGCAAGTGGTAGTGGAGTGAAATCCACAAACCACGTGGAGAGCCACTAAAATTAAGGTGGAAAATGTATGTCCCCCCACTCCTCTTTTCCCCTACCGTAAGTGGTAGTTCTCAACGTGGCATGTATAAATGGTTACTTTTATTTACAACCACCTTCCCCATCAAGGAGACAACTCTCCCCAGGTGAAGACAGATGGCGTTGTTTAAAAAAATGCTCCACAAAGTGTGAAGACAGATGGTGAAGATGATAACCACTAACTGTCGGTAGGTATGATTTTAAGAGCTCCACTAAGGAGACCGTTTGCTATCAAATCTCTCTCGGATTCTTTATTCGTCATTACTACAATATGGATACAATAACCATGGATATCCCAATGATTATGTGAGTGACTGTTTGAACCATAAAAAAAAAACAAATGTTGTTCATTCTCTCCTTTTTAAAGGCATATATTTAAAGAAATATTCTTTTTAATAATTCATCACAACTAAACCTTTCCTATATAAGACATAGGTATATATAATAGTTAATAGAATGCCTTTTTAAGCCACTCTTTATTATGAAAGAAAAGCATATTCGTTCCACTTGTTTATATAACTTGGCTATGTGCATACATATAGTTTAGCTAATCCCCAATAACTTTTGGTTAACACAACTTAAAAATGACATTAAATAAATCCAACTCTTTCCTCTATTATATGTATCTATCTAGTTTAGATGGTTTTTCTAATAGAGTTTGCACCTTAATTTCTTTTTATATAGAAAATAAATATATATATCCATTGTCATTTTCATGTATTTATATATATTTTCCACTTGGATAAAATATATTTCTATATTATATGCCTTAGGATTTTGTCCAATATGAGGAAGCTTTCCTCTAATATATATATAAATTTATCATAATCAGAGTTATCATTTCACTCCTTTATATATATATATATATATATATATATATATATATATATATACCTTTTTTTTTTATGATAAATGAATCTTCTAAATGACTTTTCAATGTAATGAATGAATGCCCCTCTCCTTTTGATTGGATAGGGGTCATAGTTTACTTAAAAATAAAATAGTTAACCTAGTGTTGACCATTAGATCTTTAGAATTCTTTTCACTGCCTTTTCGGCAACTAAAGGTGTCTTTGGTATCCTTTTACTAGGACTTAACCGATAACTTATTTTTAAGCGCTTACAACACTTTTATGACGTTTGTCATCAAACTTATTTCCTACTAGCCATTAGATTCTTTCATTTTAGTGGATTTGTCGTCTTTTAGATGTGCGATCCTGAAGTCTCCCACAAATAATACTAATGAGCATGACACTAGATTTAAGGTCCACTGGTGGTGCCTTGGCCTTGAGCTCCTCACCAGGGCTGTTTTACAATCATCATCACATTTACAATAATAATAATAACTAATAATAAGATCAAATTGGTGGGATGTTACAGGGGACGTGACAGTCCTCCCAGAGCAAAACCTCGAAAGAGCATTTGCCAGATATCCCAGGGCCAAATTATATGCCATAGGCAAAACCTCGAAAGACTATCTGCAAATCTCCCAGGGACAAATTATATGCTCATCTGCACAACCTGATCCACGGCCATAGAGTATCAACCTGATACTCACCATACATCATCCTGATGTACACATGATCATCCTGATCATCATCACTGCAACATCCTGCTGCATGTCATCTGGAGCAACATCCTGAAGCTCGTCATCCATGATCATCCTGATCATACAATGCATATACCTGATGCATACCAAGTATCTACCTGATACATATCATCATACATGATCCACCTGATCATACAGTGTATCCACCTGATACAAATACAAATACATGATACATATCACCATACATGATCCACCAGATCATACAATGTATCCACCTAATACATATACAGATACATGGTCCAAGCATCCAACATGATGCATATACAAAATACATACAAATGATCCTACTGATCATATCCAGCATCCAACATGATGCATACATACATATAAATGATCCAACTAATCATATCCAGCATCCAACATGATGCATACATACATATAAATGATCCAACTGATCATATACAGCATCCAACATGATGCGTACATACATATACATATAAATGATCCAACTGATCATATCCAGCATCCAACATGATGCATACATACATATATAAATGATCCAACTGATCATACAAAGCAGAAACCAGAACATCATCCAGCACTTACATCCACATCCATGTGAAGGATCCTCCTTCCAACATGCTTGGAATGGCTTCAGCAAATGTGTCCATCACTTCTTCCTCGAAGTGTCATCTATCCGAAGAACACCAAGCCTCTCTCTGAAGTACTCGAACTTCACCCTGGCTAGTGGCTTCGTCAGCACATCTGCAATCTGCTCGTCCGTCGCAACATACAAGAGCTTCACAACTCCTCTCTGCACCATATCCCTGATATAGTGATATTTGATCTCTATGTGTTTCGACCTGTCATGAAACACTGGGTTCTCCAACAGCTTCACACAACTCTGGTTATCACAGAAGATACCAGTAGCAGCCAACGGGAGATCAAATAACTCAGACAGTAGCTTCCGTAGCCATACTGCCTCACAACTAGCTGAACAGGCTGCAACATACTTTGCCTCAGCTGTACTCAGTGCTACGCAGGACTGCTTCCTGCTAAACCAAGAGATCACACCTGATCCCATACTGAAGCAGCACCCAGATTTTCTCTTCCTATCTGCAGCACTGCCAGCCTAATATGAATCAACATAAACCTGCAGGTTAAACTTTTGATTCACTTCATACTTGAGCCCATAATCCATTGTACCCTTCAAGTACCTCAGAACATGCTTTACAGCAACCAGGTGAACACTCCTCGGATCTGTCAGGAACTAACTCAATGTGTTCATAGCAAAGCAAATGTCTGGTCTCGTGTTCATCAGGTACATCAAGGACCCAATCATCTGACGATATATAGAGACATCAACTAGCTCAGATGAAGCATCACATAGAAGCTTCAGATTCGATGCCATAGGTGTGGCCATGGCCTTGCAATCCATCATCCCGAATCTCTTCAGGATATCTACTATGTACTTCCCTTGACCAAGGAATATCCCACCTGCACTATGCCACACCTCCATACCTAGGAAATAAAGCATCATTCCCAAATATTTCATATCGAACTCGGCAACAAGATTCCTCTTAGTATCTGCAATCAATCTGTCATCTCCTGTTACAAATAAGCCATCCACATAAAGGAGTAGAATCACAGGATTCCCTTCCTCAACCTTGTAGTAAAGTTTGGAATCCGCTTTACTCTTGGTAAAGCCCAAACTAGATAGGAAACTGTCCATCCTACCATACCAGGTTCTGGGAGCTTGTTTCAATCCATACACGGCTTTCTTCAATCTGCACACATATGACTCCCTGTCATGTATTTCAAAATCGAGTGGCTGCTCCACATATACTTCCTCTTCAACTACACCATTCAAGAAAGCAGTCTTGACATCCATCTGGTGTATTTTCCATCTCATTGTTGCAGCCAGGGCAAGTACTGTTCTGATGGAAGTATACCTGGCTACAGGTGCAAAATTTTATTCATAATCTATTCCCTCTTTCGGAGAGAAGCCACGAGCTACGAATCTTGCCTTGTATTTCTCTACATTGCCATCTGCAACATGCTTGATTTTGTAGATCCATTTGGAAGTCACAACAGACTTCTCTTTAGGTCTTGGGACAACATCCCAAACATCATTCTTCATTATTGATTGGTATTCCTCAACCATGGCATCCTTCCATTCTTTATTTTCCGTTGCTTCTTCATAACTGGAAGGCTCTTTGTTCATAATGTCACAGAGTAAAGCAACATAGCTGGTATGTGATCTGGTTCTCTTCTTTGCTCTGTGTTCTTCTTCTGGAATGCTAAATCTTTCTGCATCTTGAATGAGCTCTCTAGCCCATGCAGGTTTCCTCTTGTGAGAGTTATCCTCACGGGGTGGATCTATAGGTTCTTGTGGATCTTCAAACTCACGAATAACTTCTGGAACTGCTTCAGTCATGGTAGTGTCTTGAAATCTAGTTTCCTTAGGTTCTTCATAAACTTCGATAGGTGCCTTCCTTGATTTGATGAATGCTGAGTTTTCATCAAATGTTACGTCCCTGCTGACATCAATCTTCTTGAACCCTGGAAAATATATTTTGTAAGCCTTCGAGCTTTCATTGTAACCCACAAAGATACCCTTCTTTCCTGAAGGATCTAGTTTTGTCCTCTTTTCCTTTGGGACATGAGTGTATACTGGACAACCAAATATTCTGAGATGGCTGACTTCAGGTTTCTTACCAGAAAAGACCTCTTCTGGTGTCTTGTTGTCCAATATCTTGTGGGGTGTTCTGTTCTGCACCTATACAGCTATTCTAGCTGCTTCTTCCCATAGATGCATAGGTAGATCCTGGTCATGCAACATTGCCCTTTCTACTTCCATGATAGTTCCGTTCTTCCTTTCTGCAACTCCATTCTGTTGAGGATTATAAGGAGCATTCAACTCCCTCTTAATCCCTGAATCACTACAAAGCTTCTTGAAGTCACCTGACGTGAATTCTCTACCATTGTCGGATCTGACTGTTTTGATCTTCTTGTCAGTTTGATTCTCCATCAAAGTTTTGAATTCCTTGAACTTATCAAACACCTCATCTTTGTTCTTCAAGAAGTATACCCAAGTCTTCCTAGAGAAGTCATCAATAAATGAGACATAGTAATCATACCCACTAAGAGAACTGGATGACATAGGACCACACACATCTGAGTGGATGATTTCCAGGATATCTTTGGCCTTGCTTTCACTGCTTGGGAAATCCTTCTTAATGTTCTTACCTTTTGCACATCATTTGCAAACACCTTCATGTTTGGTCTTGATTTCAGGAAGACCTTCTACAGCCTTGCTTGCAATTGGAAGTGCCCTATAGTGCATATGAGCAAGTATTCTATGCCAAAGTTCACTTGGCTCCATGGATTCATGCACCATGGCATGTTCAGGTTGTCCCTTCAATTTATACAATCCTCCCTCTTGCTCTCCAATCACTATTGCATCATCTATGGTCTTTCCCTTTGGCCACATTAGGACTTGGCCATCCACAAATGCAACCCTCATACCTTTTGCATCCAATGCAGAGATGGAGAGTAAGTTCTTCTTGAGCCCAGGTACATAAAGGACTTCTTTCATCTTCAAATATTTTCCAGAATCTAGGTTGTAGGAGGCTTCGCCACTTCCTTTGATTGGGTATTGATAATCATCCCCAAGTTTCACCTTATGGGGTGATTCATGTTCAGATAGATTCACAAAAGATTCCTTAAACCCAGTCACGTGTTTGGAAGCCCCACTATCAATCAACCAATCATTACAACCATGGGAGATAGTACCTGTGAGAGTAGAGATTACAACATACTCTTCTTCACTTGATGAGTCATCATCACTTTCTGCCCTAGCCTTCTTCTTTGGAGGTTCATCATCCTCGGCAGCATGAGCATGAAACTTTCTTTTGCTGCCCTTCTTCTTCTTGCTGAAGTTGTTGTTATTATCCCTTTTGTTCTTGGGACAATATGAAGCAAAGTGACCCTTCTCATTGCATGTGAAGCATCTTAGATCCTTCTTATTCTTTTGATAGGATCTTTTGTAGCGAGAGTGCTCCTTCTTGGGCTTGCTTCTTTTGGTGTGAGTTGCGAGAGCTTGATCTTCATCTCCCATCTTTTCCTCACGGGCTACAAGTCTAGCTTCTTCTTTAGAGCATTTCTCCCATAGTTTACTGAAAGAGATCAATTTCTTTCTTGCACAGATTTCTTGACTAAAGGAGTCCCATGACCTAGGTAGGCCATTCAGAGTGGTCATAACAACTTCACCATTGTACACTAATTCATCCACAGCTTCAAGTTGCTCCTTGATCTGAGAGACCTTGGAGAAGTAAGATTGAATGGTTTCTCCATTCAACATCTTGACCCCTTTCAATTGATTCCGCAGAGTCATCTTCCGATTTATGTTCTTCCCTTCAAATAGCTTGGTCAAAGAGTCAAACATCTCCTTGGGTGTCTTTAGAGAAGACACATGGGGTATGAGATGGTCTTTGATAGAATCAGCAATGATTCTCTTTGCCTTGACTAAGTTCTTCTTATGCAATACCTTGGCCTCTTCATCCTCTGGGATAGGGATGTCTTCTTTTATATATGAGTCCAACTCATTCTCTTCCAGGATTAACCCAATCCTATACTTCCAAGCTCGGAAGTTATCAGCCCCTTCAAGCTTATCCTCAAGCTTGGTGTGGTGAGACATCTTAAAGAGTACTTCAAATGTAAATAGAAAATATTTAGGTCTTACCACTTGAAATGCTGAAAACTGGATCTGATCCCGGATTAGGGTTTGTCGAAAAAACCCTAAAAATTCAAAATGTGAATTTCAATTTTCTGAAAGGATAGAAAGATGTGCTTTGATGAGCTGATCAGCCTGGTGCATTCAGAATTTGAGATCAACAAAGTTTTACCCTTCATATTTGCCTTTTTGTCCTCCCGGGTTCACTAGGGAGAGCCCTGAATTAGGGTTTGAGTTTCCCGGAGATCTACCCAGCTAAAAATCTCGATCCAAAGCTCTAAACTTTGATTTTTTCAAGGATCTTCCAGCTATGTCTTCAGATTTCAGAAATTCCTATTTTTGTGGAAACCCTAATTTTTAGGGCCAAATCTGAAAATGCTCAGAATTGAATTCTGATTGGACAGATAGATGCGCCTTGATGAGTAGAGTCAATCTACTATACTGCTTTTCCAAAATCTATGGAGAGAAACCCAATAAACAAGAAACTCAAGTTTCCATCACTGCAAAATGTCTTCTCAGGTTAGCTTTGATACCATGTTAAATTTTGAGCATTAATTCATAATACTCTAGGATCTTCACTGAGAGAATAACATATACAGTATATCAATGCATGAGAATCATAATAAGCATGACAAGAATCACAAGAATCAAAAGCATGAGAGACAAGAGACACAGAGTTTTCGTGGGGAAAACCCTAAGGTGAAAAACCCCACAACTTCCTCAGAGATAGAGAGAGCAATGGCTCAACCAAAGTACAACCAAAATACACTGAGATAGTCTCCTAGTAGCATATGATCCTCCTCCTCACTAGTGCACCACTTTCTGAGTGAGAGAGATATAACTTTCCGAATGATCTAAATAGAGATCACCTGATCTCTATTTATACTAACATGTTTGCCCAGTGACCTTATGGGGCCGACTTGTCTAGATAGGTACATCCACATTATAATATATATATTTCAGGGCCGACCCCACACATGGTGGTATAATAACCCATCGACAAGTACACACACTTGCGACACTTGTCAATCCACATGACGACACTTCCTTATAGAGGAATAACACATCTCTAATAAGGGTACAATAAATATATATGAAATACATAGATGAAATACATTCCGAAGTTACATATACATCAACAATATGCTCATCCGTCGCAATATATTAGAGCTTCACTGCTCCTCTCTGCACCATATCCCTGATATAGTGATACTTGATATTGATGTGCTTCGACTTGTCATGGAACACCGGGTTCTTAGACAACTTCACACAACTCTGGTTGTCACAATAGATATAAGTAGCATCCAGCTGGAGATCAAATAAATTAGACAGTAGCTTTGTAATCCATACTGCCTCACAACTAGCCGAACAAGCTGCGACATACTCTGCTTTGGCTATACTCAGTGCTATGCAGGATTGCTTCCTGCTAAACCAAGAGATCACACCTGATCCCATACTGAAGCAACACCCCGAAGTACTCTTCTTATCTGCAGCACTGCCTGCCCAATCTGAATCAACATAACCCTCCAGGTTAAGGTTTTGATTCGCATCATACTTGAGCCCATAATCAACTGTACCCTTCAGGTACCTCAGAATATGCTTTACAACAATCAAGTGAACATGTCTACGATCCGTCAGGAACTAGCTCAAAGTGTTCACAACAAAGAAAATATCTGCTCTCATGTTCATTAGGTACATCAAGGACCTAATCATCTGACGATACATCGTGGCATCAACCTAATCTGATGAAGCATCACTCAATAGCTTTAGGTTTTATGCCATAGGTGTGGCCATGGCCTTGCAGTCCATCATCCTGAACCGCTTCAGGATCTCTACTGCATACTTCCTTTGTCCAAGGAATATTCCATCTGCACTCTGCCACACCTACATGCCTAGAAAGTAATGCATCATACCTAAGTCCTTCATCTTGAACTCGGCAGCAAGCTTCCTCTTCGTGTCGGCAATCAAACTATCCTCACTTGTCACAAACAGGTCATCCACATACAATAGGAGTATCACTGGATTTCCTTCCTCAACCTTGTAGTAAAGTTTGAAATCCGCTTTACTCTTGGTAAAGCCCAAACTAGTCAGGAAGCTGTCTATCCTGCTGTACCATGTCATGGGTTCTTGCTTCAAGCCATACAAGGATTTCTTTAACTTGCACACATATGACTCCCTGTCATGTGTCTCAAATCCGAGTGGCTGCTCCATATACACTTCCTCTTCGACTACACCATTCAAGAAAGCTGTCTTGACATCCATTTGGTGTATCTTCCACTTCATCACTACAGCTAGAGCAAAAAGTGTATCTGGCTACAAGTGCAAAATTTTCTTCATAATCTATCCCTTCTTTCTGGGAGAAGCCACGAGCCACAAACCTTGCCTTGTATTTCTCTATGCTGTCATCTGCAACATGCTTGATCTTGTAGATCCACTTGGAAGTCACAACAGACTTCCCTTTTGGTCTCATGACCACATCCCAGACATCATTCTTCATGATCGAATGGTATTCCTCGATCATGGTATCCTTCCATTATTGCATCTCGGATCCTGGGAACTTCAGATTCTTCAATATCTTCAACATGTAGTTTTCTGGATTTGTTGAGTCTTCGTCGCTTGTTCTTTGAAACAAGTCTCTCTTGTAGGTGATGGTACACGGTCTTTCCTACAAGACAAGTTCAATTGCATGATTAGAAACATCTCATAGATTTCAGAATAAATTCTTACACATAAATACATATGTCATATAGTCATGCAATTATCTTAGCCAATGGTTCAATACAACATTTATCCATATCCCGTAACTTTCTAGATGTCTTCCATCTCTACCAGAACATTGTTAAGAGTGTGCACAACTCCCAACATGTCAGCAAGGAGGTTTCATTCTAGATAAGTACCAATGGAATGTTGTACAGTACCATAGGTCACTTACCCATTACTTGCATATTAGTAGTATCTTGTTCATTAATGCAACTTTTCTAAAATGCATAATATACATCCTAAATCTAGGAACATAAGTATGACTAAACAACATCATTTAAGTAATCATATATACAAGAAATGACAATTCAAATACTTATCTTTGTTTGGTTGTTGGGTGGACTCCCTCTCAATGTTTGCTTCCTTGCAAGAACTACTGGAGTGTGCTCCCTCTTGATATTTGCTTCCTGGATTATCTATCCTTGAACTTATATCTATCCTGGACCACTATGCATGCTTAAGTGTGCACTAGTGTCATCATTGTGTCATCCTCAAGATCTCATACATAATCATACATTCATTAGTATAATCTCAACATTATGATTCTAAATAATCTTAAACATGTATGGTCATGGTCATTTCATACACAGGTAATTTATCACAAGCGTTAGTATTTCAAGGTTTCAGGGAGGACTTCTTTTACTCATGCATATTCTTATTTGACCATAGGAATCTTCTGGTTTGTTATATCATTAATCAAAGTAAGAAGCATAATATGCATAAACCTATAAATTCATGAATAATCATTATCAATCATACGAAAGTATACTTATATGAGATCCTAACACAAGGTAGGATTCTAACTTGATACAAGAAAAACATACCTGGATTATCATGTTTGCTAGTTATGTCTAACATACCTAAACAATGTCTTCTTTGTTCTCTTCAATGATTTAGATACCTTGTGCTAGTAACCTGCATATCTCATAAGTTAAGCATTGTAGAACCAAATTATACATACCTCGTAAGTAGAGCTTCTATGTGATCAATGGCTATGGATGAGTCTTTGTATTCATGTCACCATGGTCATATGTTCTTGATCTAGAACTTGATTTGTCTTTCTTGATGTACCTTTCATGTCAGCGGACAACATCATCCTCATACAACACCACAGTGCATTAGTATAATCATAAGTGTCATAACCCTAATCAATGAATGTCTTCTATCATTCACATGCATTCATACTTTTACTAAGGTGATAAGACAAGTCTAAAATTAATCAAGATTGTACTAACCTCAATAATATGAAGACAAACATATCATAAACTTAATCATGAACAGATTTCAAAACATACCTGTATCTCCTCAAGTCATACCTATCGGTACTGCTTGTAGTCTTGTTTTGTAAGGCCTTAGCCTCATCTCCCTCTGAAACTGGAACTTCTTTACTTATGTAGGTTTCAAAATCATTCTCTTCTAGGATTAACCCAATCCACTTTGATTTGCTGAAACTGGATCTAGAGTTGGCTAGGGTTTGACACAAAAACCGTAAAAATCCAAACTTGGAATTTCAAACTTCTGTCTGGACAGGGAGATGCATTTGAATTAGGCGAGCAAACTGGTGTGCTCATATTTTGAAGACTTCAAAAATTGACTCTCCAAAAATGACCTCCGAATTTTGGATTTGCAACTTCTGTCAAAATCTGGTTTTCTGGTCCAAAACCCGAACTAGGGTTTGATAGATCTCGGGGTTCTACCCAACCAAAAACTTTGATCTTGGTTTCTAAATTTTGTTTTTTATGAGGAGAGAAATCCTATGCTGAGAGCAATCCAAAATTCCACTTCTGTCAAAATCCCTAATTTCCTGCAGCAGTGACGAGCCAAAAAATGAAAGTGCTCAGAATCCAATTCTGTTTGGACAAAAATATATGCCATATTGTTTCTGATGTATCTATGAAATTTCGGATCCTCAGGGTCTGAAAATTTGGTCTGTGGTAGATTGACCTTTCATATTTCCAACCCCATAGATCTGAGCTCCAATGGATTCTCCATTAGAGATATATGCTAAGTGTCGCAACATGACCTATTTATGGAATGAAACAACATAACGAACTTGTACGAAGTACCACGTGTCACTGTTTCAACTTCGGCCTCTGAAATTCAAACCTGTGAAACTACAGTCCATGCCCTAACTTCTACTTTTTAAGGAATTCCATTTGGAGCTTCCTATCTCGAGATATGACCTTTGTGCCTAGGTCACCTATTTAGGGCTGCATTCTGGAAGAGGCAGAAACCCTAACTTGTATGAATCATATCTCACAAAGTACAACGAATATGAGGCTGATATTCAGACACAAGGTACATGAACATTTCATATTCGGCCTGTAAAAGTTTCAAATCCTGAACCTTCGCCAAAACGGATTTATAGTGAAAGTTCGACGATGACTAGTTTTTACTATACCAAGCCCTAGCTTCCAATTTGTCGCAAGGTCAACAAGTGTCATAAATGCCATACAATGCCTTCCTTCAGGCTAGCTTTGATTCCATGTTAGTTTTTCATCATTTAATTCAATATTATCTAGGATCTTAACTAACAGAAAAACATGTACAACATATCAAACACAAGAGACAAGCGACACAAAGCATTTCACTGGGGAAAACCAAGAAGGTGAAAAACCTCACAACTTCCTCAGAGATACAATGAGCACCAATACAAAGATCACAAAGATCAAACCCAAAAGATAGATGTCTCCAGCAGCTAATCCTCCTCCACTTGTGTGCACTCCTCTCTCTCAACTATGCGAGTTGGATGAGTGAGTGAATGAATAAAATGAGAGACACACACTCTCTATTTATACAATGACTTGATGTGCCTTTAACCCTAACTGGGCCGACTTCCTAAGGAAGCCTAATAACCCATCCACATGACTCATACATGGCCGACCTCACATAGGTGGTATAATAACCCATCAAATATAAGTTACGACACTTACAATGTAACTTGCGACACTTACAAATACAAATGATGACACTTCCAATCGGAGGAATAATACATCTCCGTTGGGGATACAATAAAGTACAAATGTAATATACAAGTGAATATCTTCCGAAGTTACAAATACATCAACACAACAGAGCTAATCAGTGGCACATACTACAACAGATGAAGCAGCACACAGTACATGAAGTGAGTCATTAGCAGAAGTGAAGAATTGAGTGGAATGAGAAGTCATGTGATGTATGATGAGTCAAGTGGAATGATAATTCAAGTGGAATGAGAAGTGACATCAATACGAATGCATACATAAGGTGTGCATAAAAAACACAAACTACAGAAGGTTAGAAGTGTGCGCGAGTTGAAATTTGAGTAAGGAAGAATATTATTTTGTATATCTAGGTGACAAGGAGCAGGAGGTCATAGCCTACTTCCAATTGGTGCTGGAGAACACAGGGAGTTGGTGCTTCCTTCAGGTTGGTTCCTGTAAAACCAAGGAGTTAGTCCCCCCTTCCAGTTGGTGCTGGTAAACACAAGAAATCAGTGCTTCCTTGAATGCAATATTTTCATTACAAAAGAGCATTCCGTGGTTTTCTCCCATTTGGGTTTCCACGTCAAAATCTTGTGTGTTCTGTGTTCTTTGTTCTTTGTCTTGGTGCATATGTGGATGAATGTTTTATTTATGTGGGATGCATAATTAAAAATAAATATTAAGTTTAAGACTAATCTATTAAAGAAGGTAAAAACTGCTGATAACTACGCTAATACTGATTCACCCCCCCTCTCAGTATTAAATCGATTCCAACAATTGGTATCAAAGTGGGTGTCTTTAGTAACAGGTTAACATTTGGAAGATAGATCCTTGCGCAAACATGGACAAGCAGGAAGGTATTTATACCAACAGAGCACCAAGGTTTGATGGCACCAACTATATCATCTAGAAGATTAGGATGGAATTTTATCTGCAATCACTAGGATAAGATGTATGGCAATATATTGTTGACAATTACAATGTCTCGGCAATCGATCCAGTTAATCAAGTACAGAGGAGAATCTATGAATTCAATACAAAAGCCAGAAATGCACTGCTTTGTGGTTTGAATGGTAATCAGTTCGTCAAGATTATGCACTGCGAATTAGCCAAGGAGTTTTGGGACAAACTCAAAGGTGTCTATGAAGGCGACGAAAAGGTAAAGAAAGCAAAATTGCAGAACTACTCTGGTTTATTTAAATCTTTGAGAATGAAAGATGAAGAGAACATTACCTCTTACTTATTAAGAGTTGATGAGATAGTTAATGCTATCAAAAGTCTCGGGGTCACTTTGAAATAAGAATCCCTAGTACGAAAGATACTAAGAAATCTTCCCTCAAGGTTTGATGCAAAGGTGTATGCATTGGAAGAAAGAGCTAATATTGAAGATCTAACAAAGGACGATATTCAGTGGATTTTGACTACATACGAGATGAGAACTGAGAAAGAGACTCCCATCATAAAGGAAGCTTCTTTTAAAGCCATTGGGAAGGATAAACATGATCACGACAAGGACTGTTTCAATGAGTCAAATGATGAGGAATCAAATTTTTTTAGAAAAATGAAAAGAGGACGAGGTAAATACAAGAACAAGTTTCCCTTCAAATGTGGATGACTAGGTCATTATGCCTCTAAGTGTCCTTACAGAGAAAAAGAAGACAATGACAGTGAGGAAGAAATTAGTTCTAATGAATGTGGAAGTGTGTGCACTCAACACAGACCTAAAAATAAAATGAGGATTCCAAAATAAAACAAAATTCTATACATTGAGGAAGACAAAAATGTATATGAAGGAAGCACTTGCGACAAAGAACCAAAAGAAGTACTTTTCATGGCCTTTGTGGAAGAAGAAAGCATAGATGGAAAGAATAATAGTTTGAACAATACTCCAGTTGCATAAATAAAACCAGGATCATTAGACAAATACTTCTTCAGTGGATTGTTCAAAACACCTCCAAAGGAAGTTATACCTCCAAAGCCTGTTGCAGAGATCAAGAATGATACTCAATTTGAAGAAGAAGAAGATGCTACATACATTTATTGGGAAGGTGAATTGATTAGTGCCATGGATGACCTAAAGAAGTCAAGAAAGAAGAATAAATTATTGCAGGAACAGTTGTCGAATTATGAAGAACAGGACAAGTCATTTCAAGAGTCTCTTGAAACAAAAGTTTGTGAAAAGATAACCAACTATGAGGTACAACTGATTTGCCCACATGACAAGGTCAAAGTGCTTGAGGAAGATAAATATGCATTGAAATATTCTTTGGAAGACTTAGCACAAATAAATAAGATGCTAACAAGTCAGCTTGAGTCAAAGGACAAAGAAATGTCTTGCTTAGAAAACAAGCTGGTTGAGATGAAGGGAAAGAAACAAGTGCAAGATCCCTTATTGATTTGCACACATCAAGAAAGAAACAAGTATAATATAGATTATGAAGTAAATAACAAAGACATCACATCAATATTGAACAAAATCCTGGAAGATAAGAGATCACCAGAAGACAAAACAGGGCTTGGTTATGAAAAGGCATCAAAGAAAATCTATGATAGAGAACACTACTCCAATCGTGTTAAGCCAGTCAGGTATGATAGTTCCTTCAACAACTACAACTCTCTTCATTATACTAAACAAAGAAGGATGACTAAGATGAAATGTACAAGATGCAAAGGATTTGGTCATGTTGCAAAATATTGTCAAACTATAAGATGTTATGTATGTGATGGTTTTGGACATAAGGCTATGTACTATTGAAGAGCATCAAATTGTCCGAATGAATATTGATTGTGCAAAGGAAATCACATTCCAAGGAATCATAGTGAAAATCCTCAAGTAAAAAATCAATATGGAAGTGCGCACAAGAAAACTTGGGTAAGGAAATCTCCATAGCAGTGCGCAGAAGAAGCAAACAATCTGGGTACATCCAAAGCAACAACCAATTGTTGGTCCTCCTAATGATCTTGAAAAGATCATGCGAGACCCTTGAATTCAACACGATGCATCTTAGAATTCAAGGAGTAAGTTACGCGAAGGTTATGCTTTAAAGGTGTCTATCACAGTATTTATTAGTATTGTAGAAAGTACGTGTTTAGATTAAACTGTCGCAGAAAATAACTTCAGTGTTCCAGGAAAAGTGAAGTTGTGTGCATACATTAAGTAATGTTTATTTCATAAAAGATCTTGCATGAGATAAAGTGAAGAGCATATTAATTGTTGAAGTAAGTAATATGACACGAAAGAAAATTCTTGCATGAAGACTATGCAACAGGTAATTTTCATTATATTGAAAATCAATGTGGTTTACAAAATTGCATGATTCATAACTCCATGACGAGGAAAAAAAGGTGTATACAAGGAAAGATGAGTGAAGACGGAAAAATTGAGATTTGTTGAAGTAATCTATAGCTGCAATTTGAGGTCAAGTTTTGTGTCTAGTTTTTTTGCAAGATGAAGCTCCAAGTCCACTGGCACTAGCACAGTACACTCCGAAGAAGGGTGCACAGGAAGAAGTTGCAGAATTGCAGACAATGGTGGTTCAGTATGCTAAGGCCAAAGTAAGGATAGTTCATCTAGGATCTGTTGTTTCTATTGCTCCAGATTGTCGACCTGACAAGTCAATTGAGAAAATTGTTCAGTGTGTTCGTAATTCACTTGTGACTAAATGTACTGGTGTTGAAACTCTGTGTCCTCCATCCAGCGTTTCCAATCTCCCATATCAACCTTCGGGCATGTAAATTCAGACTACTACGACTAAACATCTAGTTGCACACTCTCAAGAGAGTTGTTCATTCTCTAGTAGAAGGAAGCCATTGACAAGAAACGCAAAAAAGCAGGAAACAATGTGACGTGGAAGGACAAAAGTATTAAAAGGTGACGAACAAGGCATCCTCGTAGAGTTCTTATAGAATTGAATGGATGTTATTCGCACGCATGAAATTAATTTGAAGAGATGTGCATGCAATATAGCGCAAGATGCAGAAGGTGGTGGAGTCACCAAAACTAAATGTTGGAATTAATGAATTTTGGAAATAGTACAAAAAGGTGGAATTTTGATTCATTGCACCATGCGGTGGATGATGTTGCCCCAAAACCTCAAGTACGATCGCGACACGTCATTGTTTCCACACGAACTGTGGGTCATATATGATTTAATGATGAGATGATGGATAAATGAAAAATGTGCCAAATATTTGGCTGTCATGGAAATTGATGCGACGATAGTAAATGCGATAAGGTCCGATGACAGTGTAGTAAATGCGATAGATGAAACAGTTAGGCACAAAAAGGAAGTTAGTAGAAAGGGTTGTGCAAAACCAGTAAAGGATTGAGTCTTGGAACCACGCAGTTGTCATAAAAGGATGGTTGCATGAATCACTTCACAAGGAATGATGAAGTGTTGTGACAGGAACAGGAGATCAAGATACAAAAGTAATATAACTCCTATACAAAAAAAAAAATAAAAAATATATATATATATATATATATATATATATATATATATATATATATATATGAAATAAATATGCAAATTGTAGGATATCAATGCAGAACCAATAATTTCTCAATTCATGGCACCTCTTTTCCATTGATGTCAAAGGGAGAGAAAATCACGAAGATAATTGTACACATGACATGTAATTGAATGCAGTTGAAAGAATGCAACATGAATAAGAAGAAGTATAAAGCCAATATGTAATGCAACCGAGGAAAGAACATGAGAAAGCATAAATGAAAGAGTGGGAAGCATATTTTCGAAGTAATTGCATGAAGAATATATAGATAAGAAGCATGAAGATAACCATGAAGCATGCAACAATATATATGAAGAATCATAAAGCATGCAATCTACACAGAGGTAACAAAATGCAGAAGAAACACAAGTAGTAGAATGTGCAAAAGTTAGCAGTTTAAACTAGAAAAGAAATCGAGGGGAGCATGTACACAGGGGGAGTACTGCAACGAACACAGATGAAGCATACAAGTTCACGAAGATGACCATGCACAACTTCATAAGGTGTTGACATCAATGCCAATGGGGGATATTGTTGAACTTTGGTTGTCATTCATGTCAACTAATGTCAAAGAGGATGTCAACTGATTCATTTTGATTCATTGATGTCAATTGAAGTCAAGTGGTTTCAGCATTCCCATGCCATCTTGAAGAAGTGTATAAAAAACACATTGAAGAAGTATATGCACAATCAAGATGGTGAAGAATATGGAAGCCAGTGTGAAGAAGTACATCTAGAAGTTGCATCTAGTATGAAGAAGTGTGTCCAAGGGTACATCATGAATACCCAGTGTGAAGAAGTACATAAGGCCCATGTACTTGAGTAGGTCACAAGTCCATCCAGTCATAGTTCTTCAAGGTACAAGCTAAAGGGTTTGTTGGACAGTTGGATGAAGAGTGCAAAAACAAGCCAAATAATACATGGGACAAATTCTAGTGTGCGCAAGAAAGCCAGAGGAGAATCTAGTGTGCACAAGAAAAGTCAAAGTGGTGTGTGCAAGAAGCATGAAACAAGAGATGGTTGAGCAGTTATGAAAGTCCTGAAAGCGCGTAGGTTATCACCAATTAGAAGATGCTTTTAGTTGATAAAGGGTACACAATTTTCAAGAAGGGTTTAGTAGTTGATGTCAACATATCAACAAATTCCACATCTGAAGACTCAACAAGTGCACAAGTCCCACAAGTGATGGTACCGCAAGGGTGAAAGTCCCACCAATTCAAGGATCACATATGCACAAGCTCCACAAAGCATTGATACACCAAGTGCGCAAGTCCCACAAGTGATGGTACCACAAGGGTGAAAGTCTCACCAAGTCAAAGATCACATATGTGCAAGCTCCGCAAAGCATTGATACAACAAGTGTGCAAGACCCACAAGTAATGGTACTGGAGGGGTGAAAGTACCACCAAATCGAGGACCATGTATATGCATAACACTCAAAGAAAGTACACATCAGCAGTGAAGAACCTGACATGTGGCATAGGCATAATCAATGAAGCAAGGAAGAAGGAATGCCAAAACCAACTTGTGGACATACAATCCATGCAGGACATGTATAAATAGACATGCAAGTTGGAGATTTGAAGTAAGCTTGATGGGAAGGCTATAGAGATTCAAGTGGAAGATAAAATTTTATATTTGGGGCATCACGGGCTCAAGATACAGAACAAAATGATCTAGCGAGGAGCCTAGTGCGCACATGCAGAAGAATGATACAACTAATGGTGTGCATAATGATACTGTAGATCTGTGATGGATGCACAAATAATAAAAGGAAGAATTATAGAAGTATGTGCAAGTGGGTGAGGACCGAATGACAGTATTGATGGCATCACACAGACAGTCACAAATGTGTTAAAGAAAGAAGTGCAGAGACAGAACTGAGGCATATCAAAATATGCACAGAAGTTTGGATGATCCACGAAGGTTAACATGAAGTGTGTGAAGCAAAGAAGTCCATCTGATGTGCGATGACAAAACGACAACAAAATCTTGTATGCGCGTCATGGTGAGGATGATCTAAGGCAAGTGCGTTAAACCGAACGGATGAATCATATGATGCACAACATGTCACAGATTGTCTAAAAGTCTGTAGAACTTAAATTGAACAGACACATCTAAGTAAGTGCGCAAATTTCCATTTGATACTGGTGTGTAATTTCAGAACAACCGGATATGAATTGAAGCAGAGTATTAGTTGGTGAAGTGCAGTTGTGCAGAAGCATAACAACACAGCTAATCAGTGGTGCAGACTGAAACAAATGAAGTAACACATAGTACAAGAAGTGAGTCATCAGTAGAAGTGAAGAATTGAGTGGAATGAGAATTCGAGTGATGTATGCAGGGGAGTGACAGCAATACGACTGCATACAGAAGGTGCGCACAACAAAATGAAATATAGAATATTAGAAGTGTGCGCGAGTTGAAAGTTCAGTAAGGAAGAATATTATAATTTATATATGGGTGGCAGGACATGGAAAGGAGCAGGAGGTTGTATCCTCCTTCCTGTTGGTGTTGGAGAACAAAGGGTGTTGGTGCTTACTTAAGGTCGATGCCTGTAAAACCAGGGTGCCAGTGTCTACATCTAGTTGGTGTTGTTAAACATAGGAAGTTGGTGCTTCCTTTAATGTAATCTTTTCATTACAAAAGAGCATTCCATGGTTTTCTCCCGTTTGGGTTTCCATGTCAAAATCCTGTGTGTTCTGTGTTATTTGTGGACGAATGTTTTATTTATGTGGGATGCATAATTAAAAATAAATATTAAGTTTAAGACTAATTTGTTAAAGAAGGTAAAAACTGTCGAATACTGCGCTAATACTGATTCACCCCCCCAGTATTAAATCTACTTCAACAAACATAAGGTTGACATGTTAGGTGCATGACTTAGGTTTGTGAATAAGTACATTAGGTTAGGTGGTTAGGTGTGTGTCTTAGGTTAGTTTCTTAGGGTTATATTTCATGGATTACATGGATTAGGTTAGTATCAATAAAACCTTCATATGATAGAAAGTGTGCATAATTATTTAAACAAACCAAATATTTAAACAAGGAAAGGAACAATCACCCACATACTATTTTGAAATTCATTCTTGTATATTATATAAGAGATAATAGAAGGTGGACATGTTAGGTACATGTATTGGGTTTGTGCATAAGTACATTAGGTTAGGTGTGTGGCTTATGTGGCATAGGTTACTTTATTAAGTGGATTACATGGATTAGGTTAGTATTTTAGGTGACTTGGGTGTGCAGATTAGCATTGACACTTTGAAATTATGTGTATCTTAATAGTGTCATGATGAGGGTAAAAATATGAATAATTTAATTCATTAATATCTCATTTGAACTATATAAGAAATGTATCTAATGTAAACTATCCATCCAAGTCACACAACATGTGAGAATTAGTTCACCATCATGAATCTAGAAGGAGCTCAAATAGAGAAGGAAATTCATAAGAGTACTTAATTTGAATTAGATGATAAAATTATTAAATAATATATGTTACACATCCATAGCAGTTTGATTATGAACTTCATCCCATTCATCCAATTAAATATTTGACTCATGAAGATCAAAATTTGTACCCAACCCTTCAAAATTATTGTAAGGATTGTCCATAACAAAATATTGTATGTCAATCACTAAGTCATCATCAATATAATCATCATAATCAAGATAAATTATAGGATATGATTCAATGGTTGTCTGGTCAGCTTGATTTTTCTCTTCATCCAAGTACACTTTATAGGCCTTCCTCTTGGATCAAATATAACAACAAATGACCAACCTTCTCTACATGGTATCTAAATAAAATACCTTCTCACATTGAATTGGCAGTGCATGAGGCTCTGTATTTTGGCTCGTACCTAGTAGTATTAATCCATTGTCATGATCAATAACAATTTTTTCACCACGTTGTAGTAGCAATTTGTACCACCCTACCTTAAATAGAACCACTTTAAAGGAATTAAAGTATATATCCAATATCTCTTCCAAATATCCATAGTACCTCAAATTTGATGTGATTGGATTTCAATCACCCCTTTCAGAGATATTAGTAACCTGGAAAATTGCACTGATTCCACTTTCATAGGTTTTCTTCTTATCATCCAATTGTTTTATGTGATATTTTATTGCATTAAACCACATAGCTTGATGATGTTTCACCCACATGCTTATCATGTTATAAATTCATTGGCATGAATTGATAGATATATGTATAAGATAATTTGAGGGACATAAAAAAACACAACAATGGGATTTAAAACCTAAAAAATCAAAGTAAAATATTGCTTACATTTCTATATTTTGCACCATATATATTCTTGATCAATTTCCTTTTGGGTCAGATTTGTATCATTATTCACAAAAGATCTTATAATCACCTTGGATATCCTAGTCCACGATAAGGTATGGTAAAATTATTTGTATATTTATATCCATATATTCATCCAATTAAGATTATTTTCAATGTATAAATAAATTGCATCCCACTCTACACTACCTAGATGAAGGAAAAAAGTAGAATTTGTGAACCAACCAAGCTTCAAAAAGTGTGTACGAAGATAGTTAATACAATAAAATCTATTACCTTTCACTTTTCTCCATATATATTTCCCCTACAACACCTTCCCTTCAAATTTATTGGTGGAATTGACATCCCAAAGGAGAGGCACATTGATATCACCCACTACTTTGGGAAAATACTTACTAAAATATACAATGGATTGATATACCATATAGCCTTCAACAGATGATCCCTCTAGATGTGATATTTTTCTAACAAAATTTTAATGCTTGGAGTTCCTATCCACCAACCACATTGACCTTGTATGTATGGGTCCACACATTTCAATCTCCTCCATTAGGTGTATGAGGTAGTGTTCCTATGCATTGAAAAATCTTGTAGGTAGATAATATTGCATTTCACACATTAGATGGGGAATTTCTCTCTTCCAATACTTGATATCATCGTTATGGATTTGTTTAGATGAAAACCACCTACAAGTGCAAATAAATTTGATTGTTTCAACATTAAAATATATAAGGAAAGAAATGCAAATACTAACAAGTTGTACAATTAATATTTCAATTATAACTTTTGGCATACTTCATGTACTTGTCAAGATCGTATATAAATTGACTTATCTTATTGTCAATTGTTTTTGGGAGAGATAGAGGTAGGACATACTGCAACAAGGAATGAAGCAATATCATTTAATTTGATTATAACTAAACATGTATTACTACCAAATACTTTATAAATCATATGAGAATAAATATTGTAAAATGTAAAACCTTAATAAAGGTATCCCAATCATGAGTTTTATCCCCACCAAAATCACCTTTCTTTGTTAATATATTTATTATGTTTGAAGCAAAACTAGTGGGAAATTTGATCTTTCCTACAACATCTTTTACAAAATTTCTCTCTTGCTCTGTTAATAACCATGGAAGATTGATTGGATTGTAGCTATGTTTCAAATGTTGCATTGAGTTGGATTACTCAATGACACTAAAACTTTATCAATTGTTTCCTTGAGCATTATGTAACATTCTTTCCAATATGCATTGTGTCAAACATATGCTCTACTTGTACTCCTCATAGTATGGAAATTGATTGAATTGTATAGAGTATTGTTTCAAAACTCATGGAAGATCACCATGAAAACCTTTGAGAAACATCAAATATTGAAGAATATTTTTGAACAAACTAAACAACAAAATATAAAAATAATAAAAGTGTCAAATACCATGAACATAACTAAAACTTATAGCTTACCCTAAATATTCTCAAATTCCCTTTTCTATAGTTGAGGCTTCATTCTTCATGGTTTTTTCCCACTCTCTTCCTTCCAATTAAATATATTTTTTTGGTAATTCAATACCTATGATACGTAGGGATAAAATAACTAAAATGTTGTACACATCCTTTCCTAAACTTCTTGAACATATAGATATTATTCTTAGAAAACATATTGGACATGCATATATACCTTTTGTTTGAATCCCTACAAGTTATATAATAATGTTAATATAATTCCAAAAATATTCAAAGAAAACTTCAATAATAAAGTATTTATAGAGTTACATTGACAAATTTCGATACCACAAAAAATGTGTAAGCCTAGGCACATCATGAATTGTCCATGTAAGTATTGTTGGAATATTCACACCATCATTTTTATATTTTGCATGTCTACATGCAAATCTGCATGCTGCATGCATTTGCATGCAACTGAATGCATCCAATCATCATCTTGGTGGTCTCCCCAACATCTAGAACTCACTTTCAGCTCCCCAACGCCTGTCTTCAGCCCCCAGTTGGCCTCCTACCTACCTGATGCACCTATTTTGACTCCTCTGCATGGAAAGTGTGCCTTTGCTCACCTACCACCACTCATCTCTCAGTTAGAGCGCCTTATCTCACCTACCAGGATTTTATCATTCAGTTAGTGCATTGATTGAGCAGTTCTTCCACTGATTTCTCATGATGACTACCTGTAGCTTCTAGTTAGCTAGTTCTGAGTGCCACTTGACCACTTTGACAGCCTCATGCGCCCTCCTTGGAGTCTCCATCCCCTGATTTATGCCTAGATGGTTCTGTTAGACTCAGGTAGACTCACTTGACTGACTATTACCATTTATGATTGATACTACATACTGGATGATGACTCCATTGTACTCCAAGCTAGACTTTGAGCATGATTCGAATGAACTCCTTGGTTAATTTGAATTCTCTACACACTTTCATCGTTGTATTTTCATTATTCACCATGCCAGCTCATAGCTGATGTATGATACTGCTATTCTACATTTTCTGTGTTCATGAGTGATTATTGAGTGCATTCATCTCTTCTTCTTGCAACTTTCTTGAGAGTTTGTGTGAGGCTTGTTACAATTTCTAGATCCTACTGCATATTATCACATGGTATCAGAGCAGTAAGCAACTATTCAAATTGCAGCCATCGCAGGAGCAGCAATTGCGGCATTTCTTTGAGCAACTATCTTTCCTTGAGCACCAGAAGCCTCTGAGTTTCCACAACAAATACTGGTGCTATTACCTTGAATTCACTAGAGCAATCCAGTGAGGTCTAGCCAGGTGTGAAGGACTTAGTCTATGTGCTCAAGTGTCCTAAGGCAGTGTTCATTCAAAGTGTAGCAAATATCCACCAACAAAAACTCTTCTTGTTTGTTAGGTTTATTCACCCATTCGAATTCTTCTTCAATTTGACATCCACTGCTCAGATGGATCTAAAGCTCACATCTTCCAACTATGTTGAATGGAAAACCAAGATGGCTCTCTTCATGAGATACAAGAGTTTCACCAAGATAATAAATGGAACAATGGTAGAAACACTTAGTGTAGTAGCGAAATCCAAGTACTTGGATAGTCTTGATGAAGAAATAGGATTACTTCTTCTCTCAATTTATGAATATCTACATTTCCATGTCATCGATCTAACATCTCCAAAAGAGGTTTGGGACAAGCTCGAATCCCTCTTTGGACAGAAAGATGATTTGAAAGGTCATAAATTGGAGAATGAACTCATCCCCTTGAGTCCTGAAAGCTTCGAATCCATCAATGCCTTCTTAACCAAGTTCAAAAGCTTGATTTCTCAGTTGAAGAGATATGAGATAGTGAAACAAGAAAAACAACTGGTTCTTGTCATTCTCTCCAAATTGGGGCCAAACTTCTCAGTTTTTGTCTCCACATTTCAGTAAGCTAAGATGCCCATTCCAAAATGGAAGTTTCCCTCACTTGATGACTTCATCCAATCTCTCACACAAGAGGAGGAGAAGTTAATCTCCATGGGAATGATCAAATCCAAAGTGTATTCGACCCTTACAGCTACTGAGGCCAAGAGAGGGAATGCAAGAGGCAAGCAAAATATTTTTGAAAAGAGAGTGAATGATACAAAGCCAAAAGATGATCCATATTAGTCAGATGGGCTTTCAAACCCAAAGAAGAACAAGCAATCTAAGAAAGGGAGATCAAAGTGCACATATTTTCATCGAGGACTGTAAAATTAGTCACAGCAGATCTAATGAACAAGTAAATCAATCACAACAGATGAACATAGAAAATATGGTGCAAAACTGTGCAAAACATGCAGCAGTGCTCTCTATCCCAGAAAGGGTGAATGAATTACAATACAAACTGTCACAATGACTGAGCAATTCGAATTGTCTAAGGAGGTCATTCGAATCACAGAATGGAGTAGCTTGACTCTGTCTAGGAGTCCTCATAAATCATCGGTGGTGCTCATCAATCACAACAACCAGTCATCCAGGTGTCAAACTGAGTCTAACTGAGTGTAATAAATGTAACTGAAGTGTGTAGCACTGATATAGGATCTGGAGGCTCAGTGGGGGCACATGGGAGGCTAACTGGAGTCAGAACAAGTCACCTAATCGAACTGGAGGTCAATCAGAGGTGAAACAGTCAGTCAGGAGTGAAACTAGCCTCAAATCAGGGAGAATCGGAGCTAACTGAATGTAACTGGAGTGAATCTGCAGTGGTAGGTGAACAAGTGCGCCCTTCTCTGGTAGTAGGTGAGAAGAGGGCGCCTTTCAGCTTAGGAGGGCTAAAACTCTGTGGTAAGTGGCTCCCAGGTGCTAGAAGAAGGTGGATAAGGTGCTGGAGGCATCAAACTGGTGACTGGGATGCATGCAAGTGCATGCAGCTGCATATCCTGAAATAGATCATGCAAGATCCTGAAGTAGATATGTATCCTGAAATAGATGATCCTGAAATAGATATGTATCCTGAAATAGATGATGTGGATATCCGAACACCCCCCCTCAAGCTAGACTATGATGTGCCAACTAAAATAATGTGGGGCCCTGGTAACTAAGACCAAAGGTCACCCCAATACAATAATCCAAAAAATGCTGAAAATAAACTAAGTGAGGAAAGAGGGAAAACCCAGTGGGAAGAAAGCCCCCCCTCAAGCTAAAGCATAATAATGAATCAATCTGTCTCCACCATGATGGAACTCACCCCCAACAGTGAACGGAGGTAAGAGAACTTCTTCTCAGTGAAGCTCTTGGTGAAGATGTCTGCAATTTGCTCATCAGTAGGGCAATATTGCAGAATGATGGTGTGGTCATGCACCAACTGTCGAATGTAATGCATATGAATCTCAATGTGTTTGGTCCTCTGCCGCTGAACTGGATCTGTGGAGATCTTGATAGCACTTTGATTGTCACAAAATAGGACAGTCGAAGTAGTGCCACCAAAACCAAACTCGGAAAGAATACCCTGCAACCAAACTGCCTGAATGCAGGCATTGATTGCCCCTCGATACTCTGCCTCTGCTGAAGAAAGTGCAATGGCTGCTTGCTTTTTGCTGGACCAGCAAATAGCACCATGACCAATCATGAAAACATAACCGGAAGTGGACTTCCGATCAATGCTATCACCTGCCCAATCTGAATCAGTAAAACCAATGAAATCTAGCTCAGAATCTGCAGCATAATGTATGCCAAACTGTCTCGTACCTTGCACATATTGCAAGATCCGCTTGGCTGCTCGCCAATGAAGCTCATGTGGCTGCTGCATATATCTTGACATGGCACTCACGGCATATGAGATATCAGGCCGTGAATGTGTCAAATAAAGTAGTGAACCAATCAACTGTCGATACATACTGCAATCTGCAAGCGGTGTGGAATCTCCCTCCTCAAGACTGATTCCTGAGAGGAATGGGAACGGGGATGCCTTACATTCAGCCATATTAAACTTCAATAATAGGTCGGAAGCATATTTTTGCTGAGATATAGTGATCCCATCAAAATTTTGAGCTATCTCCAAGCCCAAAAAGTGACTCAGCAAGCCCAAATCGCTCATGTCAAAAGCTAGATTTAAGGCAGATTTTAGCTTGTTTATTGAAGTAAGTGTGCTACCAGTAATAAGCAGATCATCAACATAAAGTACAATAACCAACAAATTACCTTTAACTCGCTGAAGATAGACATTCGGATCAGATTTTCATCTTTGGAAATTCTGAGAAAGAAGGAAGGAGTCCATCTTTGCGTACCAAGCTCTTGGGGCCTGTTTTAACCCGTACAAAGATTTCTTCAATCTACAAACCAATGATGGATCTGATGTATAACCCTCTGGCTGCTGCATATAGACCTCTTCAGCAAGGTCTCCATGTAAAAATGCACTCTTCACATCCATATGATGCACTTCCCAGTGCTTGGATGCGGCAATAGCTAAAACAAGGCGGATGGAATCCATCTTTGCAACCGGTGCAAAGGTCTCTGTGTAGTCCACTCCTTGGACTTGGGAAAAACCTTTTTCCACCAACCTTGCTTTATATTTGCTGATAGTGCCATCAGAAGCAACTTTAGTACGGTAGACCCATTTACACTTCACTAATTTTCTTCCAGGTGGAAGAGAAACTAGCTCCCATGTATTGTTCTTTTGAAGAGAACTGTACTCTTCATCCATGGCACTTTTCCATCTCGGATCTCGATGGGCTGAATAGTATGATTGGGGATCTGAACCAGCCATCAAATAACAAATATCAAGAAGAAATGGATCAGCAATAGAAAGAGCCATACCTGCCCTTTGAAAGTCTCCTCTTGTTCGTCTCGGATCAGCAGGATTTCCAAGACTAGAACCAGCAGATTGTAGAGTGTTTTGGGCCCACTTTGGTAACTGAGGGGGATCTGAATGGTCGGATTCCGAACCTGATATGTCATGATCATCATATGCTGCTACAATATCAGAAATATCAGAACTCATACCTTCATTATCGCTGCTCGAATCTTCTTCTGGTGAAGGCGGTGAATCGGCAGTTTTCTCCTCAACTAGTTGCAATTCTTGAAGCGGTTCTTCAAACTGCACACTGCGCTCTATGAATATCTTTTTAGATCTGATATCCATGAGTTTATATGCTTTTGATTCTTCCCCATATCCTATCAATATGCACTCGATACTTTGTGGATCCAAAGCTCGTCTCTTCTCAGAAGGAATTCTAGCCCATGCAGTAGAGCCAAAAACTCTCAAATTTGACACATCCGATTTGTGACCAAAGAATGCTTCGAAAGGAGTCATACCTTTCACAGATGAATGTGGAACACGGTTCTGTATATATGCAGCAACATTGATTGCTTCAGCCCAAAGATTTGCAGCCAAACCTTTCGATTCAATCATGCATGTAGCCATCTCTTTCAGTTACCGGTTTTTCCTTTCCGCTACACCGTTCTGCTGGGGTGTGTAGGGAACTGTATGTTGGATCTTGATTCTGCTTTGGGCACAAAGTTGCAGCAACTCGGACTTGATATATTCCCCACCATTATCAGATCTAAGAGCTTTGATCTTGCTCTCAGTGGTGGTCTCAACAGAAGCCTTAAAATCCTTGAATTTTCCAAGCACTTCTGACTTGTTTTTGAGAAAGAATACCCATGTAAAGCGGGAAAAATCGTCAATAAATGTCAAAACATACCTTGAACCATTTAATGACATATGGGGCAGCAGACCACTGATATCAGAATGGATCAATCCCAAAATAGTAGAGGCTCTGCTAGCCTTGCCGCGGTCGAATCTGTGCTCGGGGTGCTTCCCAATAATGCAACCGGTGCATATTTCCTTCGAGGAACGGAGTTGTGGAAGCCCATCTACCATGGATTTATTTGATAGCAGCAGCAAATACTTATAATTTAGATGTCCAAATATTTCATGCCAAAGCCTACTAACCTCATTAACATGTGTGCGAAGAGCAGTGGGCTTTGCAAGCGGTATGAAGTGCGAAAACTCATAACATTTTGCAGTGTGGTTTGCCTTCCCAACCGCAACTAGTCTTCCACTTTTGATATCAAAAATTTCAACTGTATTAGGGCTGAATGTGACTTTCTTTGGATCACCAGTATGTGTCATTTGATACACAGAAAGGAGATTCGAAGCTAAGGAAGGCACATAGAGAACATTCTGAAAGCATCCATGTTCTACATGAATCGTACCTTTGCCCTTTGAAGAAATTTTTGAGTCATCTACCAAATGGATGGGGATGGAGCTGTTTGGATCGAATGAGGAAAAATAATCAATATTTGCAGCCATATGATTTGATGCACCCGAATCTATCAAGAGAGTGGGCTTCGAAACCGTTGCCATGAGTGCTTGTCCTCTTTCATGATCGTCATTCCGATCCTTCTTCCTTGCACCGTCAGGAAGGGTTATGTTGTTCTTTTCCAAAAGGAGGGCCATTTGATCTATAGTCTTCTTCATACATGAACTTTCGGGATGAAAGCCACGGTTACAATAAGTACATTTAGATTTTTGGTTACCTTCTTTTCCCTTTTGCTTGGATTTCGAACTGGATGGTGCATCCGTTTGCTTGCCTTTGTCTTTTTGCTTGTGAGGCTCGAATTTGGGCTTCTCCTTCTTTAGCTTTCCTTTACCATTCGAGATCTTGGGTCCTTGAACAAATAGGGCTGAATCTTTGGAGCTTATGGACCCCATTTGAATCAACTTGTCATGCTCTTTCGTAACGGACTCAATGAAGGCATTCAAGGTAGGCATCTTCCAATTCGGGGTAGTTAGCCGACCGGAATTGAAAGTAGAGACAAATACCGAATAATATTTCCCAAGCTTGCTTAGAATGGAGAGGATCAACTGTTTATCCTCTTTGATAACACCACTGTTCTTCAATTGCAAGTTCAAGTTCTTGAATTTTGTGAAGAATTCATTGATGGTCTCGAAATTCTCAGGATTAAGGCCAATCAATTCATTCTCTAATTGAAAAGCCCTAAGCTCATCCTGCTTGCCGAATAGTGTTTCAAGTTGCTCCCATATGGCTTTTGGAGTCTTCAATCCGCTGAGATGGAAGTGAAGATCCTTGGAGATGGAGAGACAAAGAAGACCGTAAGCTTCATCAATCTTGTTGTAGTGTTTGGTTCTTTCTGCTACATTGTTTGGCTCCAATTCAAGACCAAGAGTGACTCGGTAGTAACCTTTTGAACGTAATATGATCTCCATATCATCTTTCCAATCAAAATAATTGAATGGGGTGAGGATAGGCTTTGAAGAAGAGTATTCCATTGCAAGGATTGAGTCAACTGATGAAGAGGAAGCTTGCATGCAGACTATAGCGAATGCAATTGAAGGAGGAAACCTTGCATGCAGAAAATAGCGAGTGCACTTGAAGGAGACAATAAACCTGCAAATCACATCAAAACAACTACAATAAGGTCGAACAATCCACCCTTTGAGAGTTGCATCACACCTGGGATTGGATTTCAAGCAATGTTGAATAGGTCCAATGTATCAGATCCAGGAATTATGTGGTAACTCAAGCTTCTGGAGTGGTATTGGAATATTTTTCAAGTTTTGCATGCACAGGAGCGAATGCCCTTGAGATATCTCATGCCAAACTTTTTGCAATTTTTAGCAATTCAGTCAAATCTTCTTGTATAAACACCTGTAGAAAAGAGATCTTGTCCCTGCAATGGCTCTGATACCATGTAAAATTAGTCACAGCAGATCTAATGAACAAGTAAATCAATCACAACAGATGAACATAGAAAATATGGTGCAAAACTGTGCAAAACATGCAGCAGTGCTCTCTATCCCAGAAAGGGTGAATGAATTACAATACAAACTGTCACAATGACTGAGCAATTCGAATTGCCTAAGGAGGTCATTCGAATCACAGAATGGAGTAGCTTGACTCTGTCTAGGAGTCCTCATAAATCATCGGTGGTGCTCATCAATCACAACAACCAGTCATCCAGGTGTCAAACTGAGTCTAACTGAGTGTAATAAATGTAACTGAAGTGTGTAGCACTGATATAGGATCTGGAGGCTCAGTGGGGGCGCATGGGAGGCTAACTGGAGTCAGAACAAGTCACCTAATCGAACTGGAGGTCAATCGGAGGTGAAACGGTCAGTCAGGAGTGAAACTAGCCTCAAATCAGGGAGAATCGGAGCTAACTGAATGTAACTGGAGTGAATCTGCAGTGGTAGGTGAACAAGTGCGCCCTTCTCTGGCAGTAGGTGAGAAGAGGGCGCCTTTCAGCTTAGGAGGGCTAAAACTCTGTGGTAAGTGGCTCCCGGGTGCTAGAAGAAGGTGGATAAGGTGCTGGAGGCATCAAACTGGTGACTGGGATGCATGCAAGTGCATGCAGCTGCATATCCTGAAATAGATCATGCAAGATCCTGAAGTAGATATGTATCCTGAAATAGATGATCCTGAAATAGATATGTATCCTGAAATAGATGATGTGGATATCCGAACAAGGACCTCATCCTGAAAGTGCTTGTATGAGGAAAGCTATAGACATGATGGATTAGTTACTTGAAAAGAACAATCTTCCTGTACCTGCATGTGCAAGGAAGAAAGATATTGATACTGGCCTTCTAGATATGAAGACAAAGAAATATGCCATGCTCTCATTACAAGTGCATCAAAAGAATCCTCATTCATTATAGATTCAGGAGCAACAAGACATATGTCTTGCTCCAAAGATCTCTTCTCCTGCTTCAAATGCTCTGTTGGCCCTTCCATCATGTTGGGAAATGATTCGGAAATCTCTTCTCAGGGGATTGGAAGAATCATTCTTGACCATGGTTACTTTTCTGATGTGATTTATGTTCCTTCTCTCAAAGCAAATATACTTTCAGTGTACCAAATGACTCATATTGGAGAGCCCAAAAGAGTGATCTTTTCTCCAAATGAAGTCAAAGTACAACACATGGTTTCAAGCAAAACCATTGCAAAAGGTGTTGCAAATCATAAGACAAAACTCTATGATTTTTCACACTTCTTGCCTCTCTCAAAGCAATTTTCTCTTCACTCTCATGAAAATGAAGAGAGTAGGCTATCCCATCTCAACTACAAGCATTTGCAAAACTAGCAAGCTCAAGATGTGGTTGAAGGTCTTCCAAATAGCAAGTTTGCTCATATTAACACCTGCAAAGGTTGCTTGAAAGGCAAGGATCGACCTAAGAAGATTGAGAAAAAGAGGACTCTTGAAGAAGTGTGAATTCTAGATCCAGATCCACAAGAACCTGAAGATCTAGCACCTATTGGTTCAACTCCTATGGAAAAATGGGCCATCACTACAGCATCCACTAGTGATCTTGTTGAAGATCCATCATCAGTTTCTATCTCCTTTGAAAATGATCTCACCTATGATGGCTCAAAGGAGATATTAGAGATCTACATGCACCTTCAAAAGTAGTTTCATGATGTTCAAATTTTTTATTTTGTTCCCACCACATCAGATTCAGAGTTTAGAAGTGATGATGAGCCAGTTTCACTTGCTTCTTCACATGAGATTTCGGATTCAGAGTTTGAGAGTGATGATGAGATTCAAGAGAGCAAACCTTCATCAGATGGTAGTTCATATTTAGAGTATGAGACATCAGTTTCACATGCTTCTTCACATGAGATTTCAGATTCAGAGCTTGGAAGTGATGATAAGCTCCAAAGGAGTGAACCTTCATCACATGGCAGATTAGATTCAGGGTATGACAGTGAATATGATGAAGAGCAAATGCTAGATCCAGATCCACAAGAACCTGAATATCTAGCAAATGCTAATGAAGATGAGGAAGTGGGAGATTCAGTTCCACAAGAACCTTATGATCTATCAACGGATTTTCCTCCTCTTCCAAGATGGGAAACCACTACTCTCCTATCTATTGAAGATCTTGTTGGAGATCCAGCTGATCGACGAAGAACCAGATCATATTTTCAGAATGGAAGGTTTCATCCTTCTCACATTATGGATCCATTTCAGATCAATCGATCCTTCTTCGTAAAAGAAGGACACTTGCCTCCTTCAAGGGTGAGTGATGACATACTACTTTAGCATCCTTCAATCTATTTTGAGGGAGGGATTTCTTCCCACTGGGTTTTCCCTCTTTTCTCGCTTAGTTTATTTAGATTGATTGTACGGGGTGACCTTTGGTCTTAGTCACCAGGGCCCTATTTTTCAGATTTCAGTTATTATCTCATAGTATAGCTTGCCCCCAGTTGGCCTCCTACCTACCTGATGCACCTATTTTGACTCCTCTGCATGGAAAGCGCGCCTTTTCTCACCTGCCACCAGTCATCTCTCAGTTAGAGCGCCTTATCTCACCTACCAGGAGTTTATCATTCAGTTAGTGCATTGATTGAGTAGTTCTTCCACTGATTGCTCATGCTGACTGCCTGTAGCTTCTAGTTAGCTAGTTCTGAGTGCCACTTGGCCACTTTGACAGCCTCATGCGCCCTCCGTAGAGTCTCCATCCCTTGATTTATGCCTAGATGGTTCTGTTAGACTCAGGTAGACTCACTTGACTGACTATTACCATTTATGATTGATACTGCATACTGGATGATGCCTCCATTATACTCCAAGATAGACTTTGAGCATGATTCGAATGACCTCCTTGGTTAATTCGAATTCTCTACACACTTTCATCATTGTATTTTCATTATTCGCAGTGCCAGCTCACAACTGATGTATGATACTGTTATTCTACATTTTTCGTGTTCATGAGTGATTATTGAGTACATTCATCTCTTCTTCTTGCAACTTTCTTGAGAGTTTGTGTGAGGCATGTTACAATTGCTAGATCCTACTGCAGATTATCACAATAATCGAATGCTTTTTCCATATTGGTTTGGATATGTCGTACGAAATTGATGTATGCCCATCATTGTAAAATTTCATCTATAATAGGTTCAAGATATATATACATATCTTTAACTTGGTGCTTACCTAGTTATTAAAAAATTAATATACATAATTAAGTTATTGTACATGCAAAAATGTAAAAAAATAAAAGTGAATTGCTTATATCTTGTGAAAAATATTAAAGATCAAAACCTGGAACAATTAATGCCAACATGTTGTGCTCCCTCTTTATTTTCATCCAAGGAGTAAGGTTATTGTTTATAACAAAAATTGGCCAAAAAGAGTAATTGGTTTTGAGCTCTCAAAATGGATTGACACCATCAACTGCCATTGAAAGTCTAACATTACAAGGTTCTTCTTTTATAATGGGTTGTATGTACTCGATGTCTCTAAATGTAGAACCATCTCTAGGAATTCTCATAGCACCATCTTCACTTCTCTTTCGTGCGTGATAGTCCATCAATTGTGCTATGTTTTTGCATCTGAACAATCGTTGGAAACGTGGAATTCCACATTCAGTGCATTCATTTTTTTTATGCATGTTGTTTGTAATATATAACATGATTATTAGTAATGAATAAATTGTGTTATAATCCATTCCTATATCTTTTAGAATGGAACACATTTCTCTATATGTTCGAGGTAAAGTATTTGATGGTGGTAGAAGAATATGACATAACAATCTACAAGAAAAAATAAATTAATATACTGGAAAATGAAAATTAAGGACCTATATATTACAATCACAAATAAATCACAAAGAATTCTGATTATATACAGAAAAATATTTCATACATTAACACATGTTTCATTCTTGTGTTTGAAATACCATTTATTACCTCCAATTTCACTAGCAACAAAAGAGAAGAGAGAAGACTTGTCTCTGATTCTTTGTATAAGTATTTTTGTGCCTTATCAATAAGAGGTACATCATGAATATTTTCATTTATATCATCCACAGGTGCATTTTCATCCATGGCAACAAATGTGTCATGGATCAACCTATTTATCCCTTCATTCTCAATAATTTTACGGTCATTTTCTTCCTTAGTATCAATTGCAATTTCATTACCCTCACCATCTCTACTACGAATTGTATCATATTGATTTCCAAGCATTTGCATTCTTATCTTTGTAATAGTTACAAAAAAAAAATATTATTATCAAAATAGAAAAATATTAAAACTATTGAAAAATATCAAAAAACATGTTTTTAATATCTTACCAAGGGATGATATTCTCATCCACCTTTCAAATTACCATACTCTAAAAAAGGGTCCCTTAACCAAGGATCTGAATAAGAAATAAGGAAAGAGAACCCACCTAGGTACAAATTACTAGAGAAAGACATCCTAGAACCTAGCAACACTTAACAAGGAGTGGATTATGTTCCTCGGGAAGTTCCCTCTCCTTCTCCTTTCAAGTTATCAAACCTTTTTTCTTACTACATATTTTGAAGGTGCCACCAACATACCTACTCCTACATCATCACAAGAATAAGGGAACCAAGTCTCGTGGAAAATATAAGTCAACCCATAGAGACCTGTGAACCCTTCAAGGAAGAACAAAGAAGGAGGGAAAATAAATGAAAAGACATCCTAGCCACTGAAACAATGGATTCCCAAGTGCAACCCAAACTATTTTATCGGTATAATCCAAGTACTGGGAATTTTATTATTACCACTATGGAACCCTTGGTTCAAAATATCTACAAGGAAATGCAGCCCCAAGACTAGAGGTCTCTTTAGGTGACATTTGAAAAAGAAGGCATCGCACCCAAGGATGGTTTTTATAACACGAGGATCTAGAAGCATGATCTACAATAATACCAAAAGGTAGCTTCATCCATTGATAATTACATGAATCGACTGGAAGTAGTCAATATAAAGAATTAGTTTTAAATTCCAAGGTCAAAGTACTAGAGGTAAAGAAAGATAAACTACACGCCATCCTCTTATTAACAGGAAGGTGAAAACAAGAATTATTAGATTCCATTACCCTTCTTAAAGGTAAATATGATAGGATAAAATACCTAGAGATTCCAAATATGGCTTAGGTTATCCCGGTCACACAACAAATACTTAATGAACAACGAAAAATGGTCAATGAGGCAGATTTTTCGAGGAGAGAAAAATATTCTCTTTCAACACAAAACCAAGTGTTGGAAGATAGAATTGTTGAATTATAGCCTAAGAAGGAGGCAACATAATATTCAACTCTTCAACTAGAATAGGCCAATTCCCTAATCAAATCCCTCAAGCATCAAATCATTGAGGTTGTTATGCACCAAAATCCCAAAAGAGCATAAAATATAAAGAGAGAATAATCCAACACCTTAAGAATGAAGAGAAAAGATGAATAAGAAACCTCTTCAAGGGGGAAACCTCCTGATACAATGTATCCAATACAAAATACAATATGCTATGATACTAAATCTATATCTCGTTGGTATATATTTAGGAGAAAAGGGGTACAATTACAATTCTATCCAACCATAGAATTACAATCAAGTCCCTATCTGACCAATAAAGATAATACAAGTATAGCAATATAAATGTAATGTTATAATATGATAGGGATTAACAAAGGCCCAAAAGAAAAAGTCTCTATAACCTTCAAGCATCCATCCCTCTTCATCCATAGAGTCTATGTCACAATTAGAGTAGAATATGGATCAAATGACTAGAGAGATTTTTTAATGGAAGAACAAAACAAGGAACATTGTTATGAAAGAAGTAACTAATAATGAATTGGTTGAGAAGTGGAAATAAAATCTTAAACACAATGGGGAGAAATTGGACGAAGTGGAAAAAAAATGCATAAGGAAAAAAAGGAAATGCAAGGCTCAAGAATGAAATAGAAACTTAGAAGATCAACATGAAGAGGACATGACAGAGGCGAGGATGGAAAAAAACATGAGGGATATTAAAAATTCTATGAGGGGGGATATTGTCAAGGATATACCCTCTATTATAAATCAACTCTAGTTCTACTTGGAGTTTTACATTTTGTACAAATAAGTGGTCAAATACCTCAACATTAATAAAGAGGATGTCCATAAGAGGTACAAAACTACCAAAGTGTCTAGGGGAGTGAGCAACTCACCTCCACTAAGATTTAGAATTAATGGGAATAAAGGATAGGGACTCAATATACATGGATATATAGACTTGTATAAGCAAATTTAGTCATTCTTGGATTACCAAGAATTACCAAGGAAAGGGGCCTCTGAATTAGAGAACATCATCTAACATTTCCTCAAATAAATTAGTACCATGATTGTTGGCTCGGTTTTGCAACCAAGCTTAGTGCTATGGGCACCTACTAACTAGTAGTAGCAGTTTCAATAGAAATAAAAACAATAAACTAAATAAACAATACTTTTCATGGATCTAAACAAGAATCTAAGCAAATAATGTAAACATTTCAAAATCAAGAACAAGAAACATAATAAATAATTTTTTGTATTGAAAAAGTGGGAGGCAAGCAAGTGCTTGCGATATTACCTTCAATGGTGAAGGTTGATGTTGAGCAACTCCCAAGATGAGTAGCTCCAAACTCCAATAGGTCTCTTTCTCCAAGGTTGCTTCAATGGCTAAAAGTGCTCAGGGGAGATTTCAGCAGCATAAGGATGAGATAATGGAAGGATCTGAAATGAGGAGCCCCTACCACCTTTTTATAGGTTTTGGTGGTGAGGAATACCATTTGTGGTTTTGTGGAAACCAATGGTATTGACCAACATAGTTTAGGTAATTTTCTCTCCTTTTTCCTTTTTTGAATAAAAATAATATTTTAATTCCCTTTTTAATATTTTTGGGAATTTGGACCCTTTTTGAGGGTTTTTTATGATTTTCTTGGAAAAATAATCTTTTTTAATGGAAAAAGGGGTGTACTAAGGTCTTTTGGTGACCTTTTGTTGGTTTCAGAGGCTCAGATGGTGGAGAAGTGGACAAATGGGTCATGTGAGTAAGGGAATGAGCTAGTGAGCACTTTTTAGGTGTTAACAGATTGCCCCCTGATGTGTGAGGGCAGGAGCTCATCGTATGGCCGATAGACATCATAGTTCTTTTGTCCTTTTTCTGGGTTTTAGGGGAGAGAAGAGACCGGTTGGAGACTGGAGCCACGGCCCTTGGAAGCTGCAAAAACAAAAAATATTACATTGCCTCAATATGAATGAGGTATAATCTTTGATAAAGGACGAGGCGGGCATTCCCATGCTCGTATCAAGACATATACAAAACAATTAGTCCCAAGAAGGGGGATCTAATACGTAAAGAAATATACTGGTACATCATAATGGTCAAGAGGGGACATGATTGTGGGATATACTCATGATCATGGCTGATCTCAATAACTGATACACTGGAATAACTGTTGAACTGCTGAAACTGAAGGTGTCCAACATCTGTATGGACTCAATGACTGTGAGCCATCTCTAGGCAGTATTGTAACTGTATACTCAAGGGAGTATGGAACCTGGGTAAATCTGAATACTGTCGCCATGCGCAGCCCGGATATCTATAGAAAAAGTGTAACTGGTGTTATCCATAGGAAGACTCTCAAATGTGGAGGAGTCAGGAGGTATCCGGGGTCTTCGACTAATAACTGAACGGACTAATACCCCGTGCGAGTCTCAACGATGCGATCAAGGTGTTGAAGTCGAGCATGTGAGAAACAACCATTGGGAGAGGCACTGAGGATTCCTCTCGAAATGATTCGTAGGCACTCATCATAAATGGTAATGAGTCCAAGACACAGGGGCCTCTAGGTCTATCCTCTGGAATCAATGTGGTTGTCGTCGACAGAGGGAGACCAACAACTAACAAGGCAATGATGTTTCCTTGCTGGGAGCGCGAGGTGTAAACTGAAGTGATGTAGTACTGCTGGTAGGACTGACATACTTGTGGGGATGGGAAATAACTGGGTCAAAAATGGGTAGACTCAAACTTCCTTTGTTCAGAGCATGATGACGTGGTTGACCTGGCAGCGTAGGGAACTGACTTGTAGGTGTGGGGATCATCTTTTAGGGACTGAAGGGTATGTACTGACTCTGGGGGGGTGAAGCTGATGGTAGCTGTCGAGGGAGTTTCCGGGTGACATACTGCAGAATACTCTGAACAAAGGCGACCAGAATGGGGAAGCTGCTATGTGAGTAGACATGATCTGTCGTGGCGCCAAGAGGCACCATTCTTCCTTCTTCGTAGTTTTAATGAGCTCCAAGAAGGGATAAAAGTGTGCTCTGAAATGGTACGGTCCTGTGGATTTTGTGAGCCCAGGACGACGCATGCTCATGGTTGCTTTCATGTTTAGAGAGTCTGAAAACGGTAAGTGGACTCTGTTGGTGTTTCTTTTTCGTAAGTTTAGTCTCCAAGGCCCGAAAAAGGATAAAATGATGCGGATGGAGAACTCTTCTAGCCGATGTGACTAGAGTATACCTTTTTCGTAGTTAGTCTACGAGGTCCGGAAAAGGGGTAAACTTATACCAGGTAGACGCCCTTTCAGATACGTTTATCGAGCATGAAAGGAAGCAAGATTGCTCGGCGATCTTTTCATTGTTTTAGGAGTCAGAAAAGAGCTTAACAGAAACTCCCTAAGTGCCTTTTTCGTAAAAAGGGGTTGCTCGGCCCGAAAAAGGGATAAAATTATACCGAACAAAAAATGGATTGATGAGGGCGAGAAAAGGTCTCAAGCATCGTCATCCGTGCGGAAAACTGGATCCGGTGACATAAGGATTGTCGGAAACAGAGAACGGCCGATGTGGCACGCAAGCCGAGGTGACGAGGGGGCATGGAAAAAATGCCCGGGAAATCGAAAGGTGAGAGCGAGAAATGATCTCAAGCATCATCACGAGCGTGGAAAACTGAATCCGGCGATATAAGGCACGTCAAAAATGGGCTATGACCGATGTGGCACGCAAACCGAGGTGACAAGGTGTCGGGACACAATGTTGATATTGGTCCTGGTGAGAGCGAGAAATGATCTCAAGCATCATCACAGGCACGGAAATATGAATCCGGCGGTGCACATGGTGCGAAAAACGGAGGTCATAAGGACTCCAGAATGGTGAAAGGAAATAACTATGTTAAAAAATGGTTGTAAATAAAGGTGAGCCCACCAAGCCAAGGATGTAATGGTGGGGAGAAATGATTACCCGTGGGGGAAAAATACTAGGTGTATCAAATCAACTGAAATATACAAGTGACACGTGACCTCAAAAATGGTTGAGATCACGAATATGAAAAAGTGAGCAGGGTTAATGGTCTGCCCCCATGCTATGTGCATGGGGTTTGTGATTGTGGATCACATATGTGTTGGTTTGAACGATGGGCTCATTGAGGTGTTGAGATAGAGATGATGGGGAAGGTTCAAAATGATTGATCATGCCCCCTATCCCGGGGTCGAGGTAATCTATTATGCCCCCTAACTCAGAGGTGTCAATGTGGTGCAGATGTTGTCTCATAGAGAGATCAATAGGGCATTGAGCAACTGCTGGCGGGGTGTTATACCATGAGGCTGTGGGTCGTGGTGGCATACTGAAGTGATGATATGATAATGGGGGATTCCCTTTGTGGGGTGGATGCCCCCAGTATCTCCGACGAGGATCACGGTGATGATGAGTAGGCAAGGTTTTGGGCATGCCCCCATGTTGTGGACATGTGGTTTCCTGGTTGATTTGAAAGGGTTCAACCTGTGTGTCAAAGGGATCAATGGAAGGGGCCGACCGGACAGAGGGGTATCCAGTGGAGATCATATAAATGGCGGGGTCAAGGCCAGGCATTTCGGTATCTGACCAAGTAAAGACATCAGTGAATTCTTGGAACAGTTGTTGGTATTCTCCGATCTCATGCTCACTGTGGGAGGTTCCTAATGTGATGGTATGAAGGGCACCAAGTGGGTCAGAGATGTCAATGTGGATGATGGGAGAAATATCGGCCATGGGATCCGTTAACCAGTCAATTTTAGTAGGAAGGAAATCCTTGGACTCAACCGCGGATTGGATAGCGGTGGTGGATGAAGTCTCTTCCGGGGGGAAGTATGGACGATGGTGCATGTCTTCCCCGGGATAATCAAAGGTAGTAGGAGTCTCAAGAACCTCTTCATCATTGCGGGAGCTTTGGGTGGTCAAATCGAGTGATGAGGTAGTGGTAGTCGAAGAGATCATGTAGATGGTGTTAATCTCTCCGGATGAGGATGATGCGGGAGGGTAGATCTCCTCGATAGTAGGGGGTGCCGTCTCTAGGTCCGAATTGTTCATCTCGTAGAGAGCTTCTCTGTAGTCATGGTATTCCTTGCTCATGGAAAAATATTTTGAGATTACACCTTAAGGATGTGTACAACATGTTTAAAATATCTCTACTTGGGCTGGTGGTGATACCAAATACAATGACCATTCCCACCCCGATGGATATCTATAATCAATTGACACCATCCATCGCCACCTAGGAACTTCTAAAAAGGATGATTCATAATATCAAAGAGGTCAATTACACCCCTTACTCAAATCTAGGAAAGTATTTAAAAATATTAAAAGGGGACATGGTAAAAAATCAACATGGTTTGTCATGCATTGACACACTGTATGATTAAGTAACCAAAAGAGAACATAGAAGGGTTTGAGAGGAGGTGGTCCCACTAGCTAAAAACCCTTGGAGTAGGAAGCTGTGAAAATCCTCACAGCAGATCTAAGAGATGATGTATACCTCACAAGAGTAATTATGATTAAGCAGGAAAATAGAAGAAGAGTGATCAATACAGTATAATGAGCAACAAAATAACATGGTATAGTAGAACTCGGATAGAAGCAATAATACTTCACACACACTAATTAATTAATCACAATATGGACAAATAAATAGTACAATGGTAGAGAGGATTCGAATGCCTAAGGTGGAAATTCGAATTAGCCTCTCAGAGTGATCATAAGATCAATAGAGTGTCATCGAAGCACAACTAGGTGTCCTCATGATCATTGGAGCACAACTGGAAGTCTTCATCATCATCAGTGGAGTCATCAATGCTCAAGTAACTGTCAACCATCAGTCAAACTGAGTCTAGTAGGTGTAATTGACTGTAACTGAGTGTAACTAAGTGCAACTGAGTGTAACTGAGTGTAACTGAGAGACAACTGGACTGGTAGGTGAAGAAGGGTGAGTTGCTTCCTAAAATCAAGGAAGAAGGGCGCATTAAGCAATTGGAGGGCTAAAATTGAATAGTGAGAAGCTCCTGGGGGTTGGCTAACTGAGGGCTAGGTGCTGGACTGATGACTGGGATGCATGCAAAATGCATGCAAACCCTAAAGGTGCATGCATGACTAAAAATGTAAATGATCAAAATACTGGTGGGACTAGGATGGAGTATAGGAATATCCTAACACCCCCCCTTAAACCATCCTGGGCCCTGGTAACTAAGACCAAAGGTCACCCAATACAATGAATAATAACAGTAAATAAACCAAGGAAGTGGGAAAATTTCATGGGAAACATACCCCCTCCTCAAAAAATAGACTGTAAGGCACACAAAAATAAATGCTCCAAACTCAAGCAGGTGTGATGCTTGGTCATATGTCTGGAGGTATCTTCTTCTTGGGAAGAAGTGGATCATGCTCAAAAAGCATGTGCTTTTACTTGCTCTTCAGATCAAATGTGATGAGAACAAATCTAACAGTATGAGAATGATCCTTGAACCTGTGATTCGAATCAGCTGAGGTAGGATCAAATCTATGAAAGTGCATATAGTCTTTTGTCTTCTCCTTCGAACCACCATGGGTGATATTATCCCAAAAATAACTATTACATGTTTGCTTGAAATCAAAATCAAATTTAAGATTTAAAAAACAGTTTCTTGAGATCTCCTTTGAACCAGCAGGGGTGAGATAAAAACTATCATATGCATGAGAAATTATCCCAAGCAGTAATTGCTTAGAACCCAATTTAGATACAAGACTTGAATCATGGTTTCTTGAGATCTCCTTTGAACCATGAGAGGTGAGATTAAAACCAGTAGATGCATGAGAAATTATTCCAAGCGAATGGAAATGGACATATTATTCAATGACCTTCTGAAAGCATGGAATTATGATCATATAGTAGTATAAAAGAGGAGATAGCCGGAGAGGAGCGAATGCATTACCTTCAATAGATGTTTTGACCTCCGAAATAATCATGTGATCATGATGCAAACCAACAGACTCTGGTGCAAGAGAGGATTTAGGACCTTCTGCAAAATCTAGAGTGTGAGCTGGCAAAAAAAGAGAAGAAAGTTTGAGCATGAGTGGAGAATCTGCAAGTTCTTTGTCAACAAATTCAATATGAGATGATACTAGTTCATGATCTGAGAGACCATCAAGAGGAGCGAATGCATCACTTTGCTTGCTTTTGAATGGGTTAGGACCAAGTCCTTCATTCTTTCTGCCAAATTTTTCATCCAGGTGAGCCCATAACTCTTTTGGAGTCCATAACTCCTTTGGAGTTTCAACACCATCACGGTATTTGAAATGGAATCTCAGGTATGCAGGCAAAGAAAGCATCATTGCTCCAAAGGCTCCATCACCTTTATTTAACCAATCAATCTTCTCTTCAAGGGATTCAGACTCTCTTTCAAAATGACAATAAAAAAGATCATGGATCTTCAAGTATGCTATCATTCTTGGTTTCCATTCATCATAATTGAATGGAGAAAGAGAAGTAATTCCTTCTAAATCATACATTGAAGCTGTAGAAGACCTGCAAAAACAATATAGAATAACTGCAACTGCTACTGCTGCAAAAATGCAGAAACTGCTACAACTGCTGCACTCGAAATCTTGGTAATAACCTGCAAAAAACTCTCAAGAATGGAGATAAACAATACTCTCAACATGATCTGATACCATGTGAAAATCATCACAGCAAATCTAAGAGATGATGTATACCTCACAAGAGTAATTATGATTAAGCAGGAAAATAGAAGAAGAGTGACCAATACAGTATAATGAGCAACATAATAATATGGTACAATAGAACTTAGATACAAGCAATAATACTTCACACACACTAATTAATTAATCACAATATGGACAAATAAATAGTACAATGGTAGAGAGGATTTGAATGCCTAAGGTGGCAATTTGAACTAGCCTCTCAGAGTGATCATAAGATCAATAGAGTGTCATCGTAGAACAACTAGGTGTCCTCATGATCATTGGAGCACAACTGGAAGTCTTCATCATCATCAGTGGAGTCATCAATGCTCAAGTAACTGTCAACCATTAGTCAAACTGAGTCAGGTAGGTGTAACTGAGTGTAACTGACTATAATTGACTGTAACTGAGTAACAACTGGACTGGTAGGTGAAGAAGGGCGAGTTGCTTCCTAAAATCAAGGAAGAAGGACGCATTAAGCAACTGGAGGGATAAAATTGAATAGTGAGAAGCTCCTGGGGGCTGGGTAACTGAGGGATAGGTGCTGGACTGATGACTGGGATGCATGCAAACCCTAAAGGTGCATGCATGACTGAAAATGTAAATGATCAAAATATTGGTGGGACTAGGATAGAGTATAGGAATATCCTAACAGAAGCACCTTCACAACACCCTAAGAAATAAGGTACTAATAAATTCAAATAATAATGAGTCATTTTAGGGGGGTCAAAAAACATCATGGATAAATCAAGGGGGGGGGAGCAGAAGAATCAAATATATGGCCATGGGGACAACTAACCTCATTTTGGGAACGATCATGATGAGCCTTCAGTTTTCCCAATGACATAAGAGAATTGGATAATGCCAATTTCCACAACACTCATGCTAGCATGAACAATGAATAACCCCCACTAGGAGTGGAAAAAGGGTTGATAAAACAAGGGATTGATTTTAGAATTCATTGTTAAATTTTTAGTATTAAATCACAATACTATAGGATCTTTGCTGAGAGAATAACATCTACAGTATATCAATGCATGACAATCATAATATGACAAGCATCACAAGCATCACAAGAATCAAAAGCATAGAGACAAGAGACACAGAGTTTCCGTGGGGAAAACCCTAAGGTGAAAAACCCCACAACTTCCTCAGAGATAGAGAGAGCAATGGCTCAACCAAAATACAACCAAATAACACTGAGATAGTCTCCTAGCAGATGATCCTCCTCCTCCTCACAAGTGCGCCACTTTCCAGAGAGAGAGTGAGTTACTTTTTCGAGTGAGTAAAATAGAGATCTCCTATCTCTATTTATACTTACCTTTTTGCCCAGTGACCTACTGGGGCCGACTTGTCTACTTAGATACATCCACATTATATTATATATAATTCCGGGCCGACCCCAAATGGTGGTCTAATAACCCATCGGCAAGTACACACACTTGCGACACTTGTCAATCCATATGACGACACTTCCTTATAGAGGAATGACACATCTCTTATAAGGGTACAATAAATATATATAAAATATACAGATGAAATACATTCTGAAGTTACATATACATCAACACTCCCTCTTAACTAGGAAGGTATTTCTCGACACAGATCTGCTAGACAAGTCTTCTTCTCTGGATCATCGTCATCATCATCGTCACTGCTGCTGCTATCTCAACCAATCTCTGACTCTACTCATCATAGGAAGTTCTACAGAGCCAGTCCTTTTTCATACTGGATGTAGGCCCGCCATCTGCAAGTCTTCATCATCACTGGCCATATTGTGGAATCCTCAGGACTCATTACGTGCGTGACAAAACCTGGCTGTAGCATCCCAGGCTATTACGAGCACACAGCTCTACATGTAGGATCTCCCAGGAGCACATTACATGTGACCCATCACAAAACCTGGCTGAAGCATCCCAGGCTGTTACGAGCACACGGCTCTACCTGTCGGATCTCCCAGGAGCACATTACATGTGATCTCACCACAAAACCTGGCTGAAGCATCTGAGGCCTTTTTCATCCTGTCCAGATATCCCAGGAGCAAATTACATGTGGTCATGGCAAAACCTGGCTGAAGCATCTGAGGCCTTTTTCATCCTGTCCATATCTCCCAGGAGCAAATTACATGCCATAGGACAAAACCTCGCAAGGGCATCTCAGGATGTTATGGGTACACAACTCCGACCTGAAATCTCCCAGGGCACAAATTACATGTCCTCCCAAGCAAAACCTCGCAAGAGCATTTTCCAGATGTCCCAGGGCACTGAATTACATGCCATAGGAAAAACCTCGAAAGACCATCTGCAAATCTCCCAGGGCACAAATTACATGCTTTCCTGCACAACCTAATACACGGCCACAAAGTATCATCTGATACTCATCAAACATCATCCTGATGTACACATGATCATCCTGATCATCATCACTGCAACATCCTGCTGCATGTCATCTGGAGAAGCTCGTCATCCACGATCATCCAAGTATCCACCTGATACATACATAGATACATGATCCACACAATGTATCCATCAACATACATGATCCACCTGATCATACAAAGATACATGATCCACACAATGTATCCATCAGCATACATGATCTACCTGATCATACAAAGATACATGATCCACACAATGTATCCATCAGCATACATGGTCTACCTGATCATACAAATATACATGATCCACACAATGTATCCATCAGCATACATGATCTACCTGATCATACAAAGATACATGATCCACACAATGTATCCATCAGCATCCAACATGATGCGTTCATACAAAATACATACACATGATCCAACCGATCATATCCAGCATCCAACATGATGCATATACAAAATACATACACATGATCCATCCGATCATATCCAGCATCCAACATGATGCATATACAAAATACATACACATGATCCAACCGATCATATCCAGCATCCAACATGATGCATACACAAAATACATATAATGATCCAACTAATCATATCCAAGTAGAAACCAGAACATCATCCTTATGTTCATCATCCAGCGCTTACATCCACAGCCATGTGAAGGATCCCCCTTCCAATCATGCTTGGAATGGATTCAACAAATGTGTCCATCACTTCTTCCTCGAAGTATCCTCGATCTGAAGCACGCCAAGCCTCTCTCTGAAGTACTCGAACTTCACCTTGGCTAGTGGCTTCGTCAGCACATCTGCAATCTGCTCGTCCGTCGCAACATACAGGAGCTTCACAGCTCCTCTCTGCACCATATCCCTGATATAGTGATATTTGATCTCTATGTGTTTCGACCTGTCATGAAACACTGGGTTCTCGGATAGCTTCACACAACTCTGGTTATCACAGAAGATACCAGTAGCATCCAGCGGGAGATCAAATAACTCAGACAGTAGCTTCCGTAGCCATACTGCCTCACAACTAGCTGAACAGGCTGCAACATACTCAGCCTCTGCTGTACTCAGTGCTACGCAGGACTGCTTCCTGCTAAACCAAGAGATCACACCTGATCCCATATTGAAGCAACACCTAGATGTGCTCTTCCTATCTGCAGCACTGCCAGCCCAATCTGAATCAACATAACCCTGCAGGTTAAACTTTTGATTCGCTTCATACTTGAGCCCATAATCCACTGTACCCTTCAGGTACCTCAGAACATGCTTTACAGCAACCAGGTGAACACTCCTCGGATCCGTCAGGAACTGGCTCAATGTGTTCACAGCAAAGCAAATGTCTGGTCTCGTGTTCGTCAGGTACATCAAGGACCCAATCATCTGACGATACATGGAGACATCAACCGGCTCAGATGAAGCATCACATAGAAGCTTCAGATTCGATGCCATAGGTGTGGCCATGGCCTTGCAATCCATCATCCCAAATCTCTTCAGGATATCTACTTTGTACTTCCCTTGACCAAGGAAGATCCCACCTGCATTCTGCCACACCTCCATACCTAGGAAATAGTGCATCATTCCTAAATCTTTCATATCGAATTCAGCGGCAAGCTTCCTTTTAGTATCTGCAATCAGTCTATCATCTCCTGTTACAAATAAGTCATCCACATACAGGAGTAGAATCACAGGATTCCCTTCCTCAACCTTGTAGTAAAGGTTGGAATCCGCTTTACTCTTGGTAAAGCCCAAACTAGATAGGAAACTGTCCATCCTACCATACCAAGTTCTGGGAGCTTGCTTCAATCCATACAAGGCTTTCTTCAGTCTGCACACATATGACTCCCTGTCAGGTCTTGGGACTGCATCCCAAACATCTTCTTCATGATCTACGGATCATGGCGTTCCATTTCTTCATCCCAGATCCTGGGAACTTCAATATCTTCAATAGATATCTTTGTTGCTGGAACAAATGTTGTAGTCCTTTTGTAGGTGAAGATATACGGTCTTTCCTACAAAACAAGTTAAATTGCATGATTAGAAACATCTCATAATTTTCAGAACAAATTCTTTACACATAAAGAAATATGTCATGCAGTCATGCAGTTATCTTAGCCAATGCTTCAATACAACATTTATCCATGTTCCACAAATTTCTAGATGCCTTCCAGTCTCTACCAGAACATTGTTAAGAGTTTGCACTACTCCCAACATGTCAGCAAAGAGGTTTCATTCTAGATAAGTAGCACTGGAATGTTGTACAGTGCCATAAGCCACTTACCCATCACATGCATATTAGTAGTATACTATTCATTAATGCAATCATTCAAATATGCACAATACATCTCCTAAGTCTAAGAACATAAGCATAATATTTTTAAACAAACAAAATAGGCAAGAAATGATAATTGAAATACTTATCTTTGTTTGTTTGTTTGGGTGGACTCCCTCTGAGTCTTTGCTTCCTGGTAGGAGCTGCTGAAGTAGCTTCTTCTACACCTTTCTGTTGTGGAATGTAGGAATATGGTCAACTCCCTTTGAAGATCTGCATCCTTGCAGGAGCTGCTAGAGTGTGCTCCCTTTTGATCTTTGCTTCCTGGATTACCTGTCCTTATATTCATCTTTGCTGACATCAATATTCTTGAACCCAGAAAAGACCTCTTCTGGTGTCTTGTTGTCCAATATCTTGTGGGGAGTTCTGTTCTGCAGCATTGCCCTTGCTGCTTCCATGACTGTTCTGTTCTTCCTTTCTGCAACTCCATTCTGTTGAGGATTATAAGGAGCAGTCAACTCCCTCTTAATCCCTGAATCACTGCAAAGCTTCTTGAAGTCATTTGAGGTGAATTCTCCACCATTGTCAGATCTGAATGTCTTGATTTTCTTGTCAGTTTGATTCTCCATCAAGGTTTTGAATTCCTTGAATTTATCAAGCACCTCATCTTTTCCCTTCAAGAAGTATACCCAAGTCTTCCTGGAGAAGTCATCGATAAATGATACATAGTAAACATACCCACTCAGGGAGCTGGATGACATAGGGCCACATACATCTGAGTGTATGATTTCCAGGATGTCCTTGCTTTCACTGCTTGGGAAAGCCTTCTTAATGTTCTTACCTTTTGCACATCCTTTGCAAACACCTTCATGTTTGGTCTTGATTTCAGGAAGACCCTCTACTGCCTTGCTTGAAATTGGAAGTGCCCTATAGTGCATATGAGAAAGTCTTCTATGCCAAAGTTCACTTGGCTCCATGGATTCATGTACCATGGCATGTTCAGGTTGTCCCTTCAATTTATACAAGCCTCCCTCTTGCTCTCCAATCACTACTGCATCATCTATGGTCTTTCCCTTTGGCCACATTAGGACTTGGCCATCCACAAATGCAACCCTCATACCTTTTGCGTCCAATGCAGAGATGGAGAGTAAGTTCTTCTTGAGCCCAGGTACATAAAGTACTTCTTTCATCTTCAATGATTTTCCAGAATCTAGGTTGTAGGAGGCTTCACCACTTCCTTTGATTGGGTATTGATAATCATCCCCAAGTTTCACCTTATGGGGTGATTCATGTTCAGATAGGTTCACAAAAGATTCTTTGAACCCAGTCATGTGTTTGGAAGCCCCACTATCAATCAACCAATCATTACAACCATGGGAGATGGTACCTGTGAAAGCAGAGATCAGAACATACTCTTCTTCACTTGATGAGTCATCATTACTATCACTTTCTGCCCTAGCCTTCTTCTTTGGAGGTTCATCATCTTCGGCAGCATGAGCATGAAACCTTCTTTTGCCACCCTTCTTCTTCTTATTTGAGATGTTGTTGTCCTTCTTGTTCTTGGGACAATTTATGGCAATATGTCCTTTCTCATTACAGGTGAAGCATACTCTTCTTTCTTTGAATTGATGTGAAGATCTCTTGGAGTGAGATGGCTCTTTCTTGAACTTTCCTTTCCTGGTGTGGGCTGCAAGAGCTTGATATTCACCTCCCATCTTTTCTTCACGAGCTATAAGTCTAGCTTCTTCTTGAGAGAATTCTTCCCGAAGTCTACTGAAGGAGATCAACTTCTTCCTTGCACAAATTCCTTGAATAAAGGAATCCCATGACCTGGGTAGGCCATTCAGAGTGGTCATCACCACTTCACCATTCTCCACCATTTCATCCACTGCTTCTAGTTGTTCCTTGATCTGGGAGACCCTTGAAAAATAAGATTGAATGGTTTCTCCATTCTGAAACTTTACTGCTTTCAATTGGTTCCGCAGGGTCATCTTTCGATTTATGTTCTTTCCTTCAAATAGCTTGGTCAAGGATTCAAACATCTCCTTGGGTGTCTTAAGAGAAGACACATGGGGTATGAGATGGTCTTTGATAGAATCAGCAATGATTCTCTTTGCCTTGACCAATTTCTTCTTGTGTAATGCCTTGGCTTCTTCATCCTCTGGGATAGGGATGTCTTCTTTCACATATGAGTCCAACTCATTCTCTTCCAGGATTAACCCAATCCTATACTTCCAGGCTCAGAAGTTATCAGCCCCTTCAAGCTTATCCTCAAGCTTAGTGTGGAGAGACATCTTTAAGAGTACTTCAAAAGGAAATAGAAAAGATTTAGGACTTACCACTTGAAGTGCTGAAAACTGGATCTGGTCCCGGATTAGGGTTTGTCAGAGAAACCCTAAAAATTCAAAATGTGAATTTCAAAATTCCAAAAGGATAGAAAGATGCACCTTGGAGAGCTGATCAGCCTAGTACATTCAGAATTTGAGATCAGCAAAGTCTTGCCCTTCAAAATTGCCTTTTTGTCCTCCCGGGTTCACTGGGGAGAGCCCTGAATTAGGGTTTGAGTTTCCCGGAGATCTACCCAGCCAAAAATCTCGATCCAAAGCTCTAACCTTCGATTTTTGCAAGTAGCTTCCAGCTGTGCCTTCAGTTTCCATAAATTCCTATTTTTGTGGAAACCCTAATTTTTAGGGCCAAATATGAAAATGCTCGGAACTGAATTCTGATTGGACAGATAGATGCGCCTTGATGAGTAGATCCAATCTACTATACTGAATTTCAAAAATCTGTGGAGAGAAACCCAATAAACAAGGAATACAAGCTTCCGTCACTGCAAAATGTCTTCTTCTCAGTTAAGCTCTGATACCATGTTAAATTTTTAGTATTAAATCACAATACTATAGGATCTTTGCTGAGAGAATAACATCTACAGTATATCAATGCATGACAATCATAATATGACAAGCATCACAAGCATCACAAGAATCAAAAGCATAGAGACAAGAGACATAGAGTTTCCATGGGGAAAACCCTAAGGTGAAAAACCCCACAACTTCCTCAGAGATAGAGAGAGCAATGGCTCAACCAAAATACAACCAAATAACACTGAGATAGTCTCCTAGCAGATGATCCTCCTCCTCCTCACAAGTGCGCCACTTTCCAGAGAGAGAGTGAGTTACTTTTTCGAGTGAGTAAAATAGAGATCTCCTATCTCTATTTATACTTACCTTTTTGCCCAGTGACCTACTGGGGCCGACTTGTCTACTTAGATACATCCACATTATATTATATATAATTCCGGGCCGACCCCAAATGGTGGTCTAATAACCCATCGGCAAGTACACACACTTGCGACACTTGTCAATCCATATGACGACACTTCCTTATAGAGGAATGACACATCTCTTATAAGGGTACAATAAATATATATAAAATATACAGATGAAATACATTCCGAAGTTACATATACATCAACATTCATGAGGACATTTTTTATACTAAAAGGCTGCAATTTTTTTTGTTGAATAATGTAATGTGATATACAACATCAATGACATCCATTTTTCTCATTCTTATTCTTCTTTCCCATGTAAATGTTATATGAATTCCTTCTGTGAGGAAGAAAATCAATAGACATAGAAAAGAGGTCAAAGGTTACCTCCTGGTGTCATTCTATTGTATTCAAAGAACATCTATTATTTTATCGAATAAATGAGGATTGAGGTAGACTGCCACTATATTGAAGCAATAAATTTCATGTATGTTATAATAATTTATTTTCATGGATGAATGTCTTCCATTTCATTGAATCAATTTGTGGATCTATGCTTATCTTACTCGCTTGATTTTGGCTTTTGTAAGAATTTTCTAAATAAAACGTATGATTTGATCTCTTCCACATGATGTGTTTGTAATATTAGATTTATCTTCCAAATTGAAGGAACTGTGATTAAAGTACCCTAGAAGCATCAATTTGGTTAATATTTTTGTTGTCTTCATTCTTTTGTGTCCTCCCACCTTTAAAATAACGTTTGAAACCTAAAATCATTTTCAAATACTAGAGGCTAATTTCATGCACAACAAACCCTTGTTGTAAACCTAGTCAAATTAGTTCCATAGATATAAAGGATTTCCTAGGGTAATAGACTATGATATTCTACCTCAGAAAATGAGGGATCCCTCCCTTGTCCCCAAGACTAGATCAATGGCCTTAATTGGCATGGGAAAGTGCATCCTACACAATATTCCCTGGACTTGTGCTTCCTACCATATTATTCCTACCAAGTGTGATACCTAGAAAGAAGAGAGGATCTAGAAGAGGGGGTGCAACATGGGTGACAACAATTACTACAATTGATACTAAGATTACATGTAAACAAAAGAAATAAAGTATAATTGAAAACCTATACTAGGTCAAAAAATGGTTTGATACACAACAATAACCTTTTTTATGGGAAAATTCAAAATGGGATAGTTACTTTGATCATGGCATCCCCTTTATTTTAATAATAAAAGCTAATAACTTCCTAAATGCAGTATTGTCTTGTAGCACTACTATCCTCCAACATATCTCTTTTGGAATCCTCTATATCCTAAGAAATCATGAACCCAATGAAAATACTAACTAGGATTTTCCTACAATTGTATGAATCATAACAAAATTGCATTGAAAATATTTACATTTTACAAGATTTAAAAAATCAAAACTACCAATAGTTTTCATCATATAGAAAGAAAATTGACAAAAAAAAGAAAATAAGTTTTTGTTGTTGTTTAAAAAAAACTAAAACAAGTATTTTTGTTTTTACAAATCTATGGCCTAGTCATCCAACTAACTAATACAAAATATGAAGCAGATATTCATTGTGCTTCTCCAAAAGAGTTCAAAGGAGTCTCACATTCTACTCCCTAGATTATTTATCTTAGTATTATTGATACTATTGCTTCCTATACAACAAGTAATTTCCCTATAAACTGACCTGATAATAGAAAATATTTACAAAATATAATTTAAAATAGACTCTATAGTAAAAAAAACCCATGGTAATTGGTTGTGGTACCTCTGACCTTGGAGAGGTGAGATTGATCAAACTGGTGCTAATTTTTCTATTAAACTATGATGTCTACTTGAAGTTTTGCACAACTATCCCACATTAATAAAGAGAGTACAAGGTGGGCAGAGCCGGAGTATATTGCCTCTTTCCCCAGTTTCTTTTCCTACTCAAATTTCCCCAATTTATTCATCATAACCTTCATTTTTTCTTCCATGTCGTCCAATCAAATATTATTTTTCCTTTTTTCTATTTATTTCTTTTTCTGCATAAATTTCATAGTTTTCATATGTGCTTCAACCTCTTCTAATTGATGGAGACATCATTAATGGTCCTTCTCACTTCCCCTTTCCCAATTTAGCCTCCATTTGTCATGTTTGCAGATGAAGAGATCATGGAATTCTTGAATCTCCTCAATATTCATTGAATAGTGTCAATACTTCACATCAATTCTATATATTTTCACATATCATAATGATTCAAATGTGTTCATTCATCCATTGTTTCTTTTGACCCCTGGCCGCTAAATCTACACAAAAAAGAGAGATAACTAGAGAACAAGGGATCCCTTATTCAGAATGAGCCCCCTCTCTCAAATATCATTGTAATTCTACTTAAACTAATCAATTTTCCTTACTCCTAAACCTATTTCATCTTATCCTCTATCCAGTGAATTGTCATCCCATCTGCACATTCGATTCTACTTTGAATACTCCCACATTTTTTGTGACATCACATCCTGGGAATTCAAATATATTTTCTTGATGCAAAGGCATACTAGGTGAGAAAAGGTGAACCACCTAATGGATTGTGTTGTGTTGGTTCTTCCATGAGTGCTCTCGTCCTTATTCCTCCACTTATCTTCCATAATTATGAGTTCTCCCATGGAAACCTTAGGCACCAAATGCGCTTAGGAATTGAACCTTGGTTGGTAGTGAAAATATCATCGATCCTCGCCAATGGATCTAATCCCTTTAGGCACAATAAATAAGCTATTATTATGTTAGTATTCATGAAAATTATATCGTGTTGGCTTTTAGAAATGTCCCAATTTTTAGAGTGGAAACTACACCCATCACTAGGGTATCCAAATAATGTATTAACTACTTTTAATGTATTTTATTAATAATTCATGAAAGTTCATATAAAAATAATAAATTTACATAATGAAAGGAAGAAAAGGAATGGAAATGGAGAGAGAATTCTTTCTAAGGATCAATTTATCCATGTGTTTTTCCATTCAATTTAAGGAGTGATATTTCCATGCATCTATCAATTTTTCCATAAGTGCAGAGTATATTGATGAAGTGGAGGTAGATGTAGTACCCATGAATATTTGTGGTGTAGTATTCAAAATACCCTACATGTATACGGGGGATGTGATCTTCATAAGGAGAGCCAACCAATACTACTTGTTCAAGGAAGTTAAATCCTTCATCATCAATGTGCATAAAGGTAAATAAAATATCTCTTTGGTAAGTGCCAACCAAGCGAAAAAGTTGATCGGTTCAAATAGGAAGTTTGTATTTATTTTCTTGAGACAAAATCAGCAAGAAGGTGAATCTATAAAAGTGAATGCATCCATGGATGGATGTACCAAAGAGAATAAACACTATTTGGAAAACCTTTTGCAATGATACACAGAATCGTTCCAGGAGCCTAAGGGGATACCCCCTAATTGGGAGGTGGAGCATGAGATAACACTATTTCCATATTCTCTATTTCCAACATTGGATTGTATAGACAATCTATCATAGAATCAGATGAAGTGAAGAATCATATGCAACAGTTGTTGGAGCAGGGTGTGATTCGACCAAGCACCTCAACTTGTGGGTCACCTATCATCATAGTACCCAAGAAGGATGGGATTTGGAGGATGTGCATTAAAATATATCATTGAATAATATCATACTCAAGAATCAATACCCTCTTTTACGGATCGATGATGTGTTTGACCAATTGCAGCAAGCCAAGTAATTCAACAAGTTGGATCTCAAATCGAGATACCACCTGGTGCCAATGAAGTAAGAAGACACCTAGAAGACCATCTTCGAGACTAGGAAAGGTATATATGAATGGTTAGTAATGTTTTTTGGTTTATGCAATGCACCAACAACATTTATGAATTTGATGAATGATGTATTACGCCCTTCTTAGATTCATTTGTGATAGTATATCTAGATGACAAATTGTTTTATAGTGCTACCTGAGAAGAGCATATATCACATCTCAAGCAGGTGTTAGAGACTTTGAAAAATCATCAGTTGTGGCTAATTTGAAGAAATGTGAGTGTTCCCAGCATTCATTGTTATATTTTGGGTATGTGATCGGTAGAGGGGAACACAAGATTGATCCTGCAAATATGGAGGCCATCACTAAGTGGCCAACTCCAACAAATGTCACTAAAGTTAGGATATTTTGGGAGGGAAGCAAAATACATTTGGAAGTTCATAGCTTCCTTTTCGGCAGTGGCTACACCTCTGCATGTTGTAACAAAAAGTAACAAGTGGTTCTAGTAGGGGAAGAATCAACCGAAATCCTTTGAAGAGCTCAAGCGAAAGATCAATCAAGCACCATTTCTCATGTTTCCTAACTTGTAGAAACAAATAGAATTGGACATAGATGCAAGTGGGTATTCCATGGGAGTGGTTTTGATGCAAGGAGGGAGCCTAGTATGCTATCATTTTGAAATGTTTCATGGGGGAGTTCTAAACCACCCTACCTATGATAAGGAACTCTATGACTTGGTTCAAGTTGTTAAGAAGTGGAAGCACAATCTAATGGGAAAAGATACCATCATTCAAAATGATCACCAACCATGATGGTATTTGTAGGCCTAGATTAATCTACAACAAACAAGACATTATAAGTGGATGGGATTATTTCAACAATTCCATCTAATCATCAAGTATAAGAATAGTAGTACAAACAAGCTAGCAGACATGATCTCAAGGGAACCTATATCCAAGATTACAGCTTTGAAATCTCTTATGCACATGTAACATTTACCCATGATGCATACAATAGGAATACACAGCAGATGAGGACTTCAAGGAGGTAACTCAACAACTGCAAGGCCAATTCCGTGCAGAAGAAGCCAACAAAAAGGATAACTATCATCTCGAGTATGGGTTACTTTACAAGATGGACACGCTCTATGTTCCTAAAGGAGAGAGATTGCATCTTATCATAGAGGAACACACCTCCATAGTTTCAGGGATATTTGGTGTAGGGAATACATTTACAAACTTACTGAGGTATGTTTACTAGCCTAGAATTCAAGAAGATGTAGCACATTTTATTAGAGGATATATAATTTGTTGTGCAAGGAATCCCGGTATAGGAAGCAAGGTCTGTACCATCCTCTACATGTTCCTATGAGACCATGAGAGAGCATCTCCATGGATTTTATGGGTGGTTTACCAACCACTAGGAAGGGACGTCACTATCTATTTGTGGTAGTTGACAGATTCAACAAGATGTGCACTCTTATGCCTTGTAAAAAGACCATCAGAGGAAAGGAATCTACAAACATGTTCTTTGAACGTGTATGGGTGCACTTTGGGATACCTAGAAGCAACATCTTAGACAGGGATATCATATTTCTCAATGCCTTTTGCACTATATTTTGGAGAATATAGGCATGAAATTGAAGAGATATCCAACATTGCATCCAAAGAAAGATGGGCAGACGAAATTAGTCAATGAGACTTCAGTGCAGGTTTTGAGGGGTTACAATAAGAAGCATCCAAAGACTTGGGATGAAAACTTAAATATTTAACACTGTTATATAAGAGCATTATATGCCATCTTTTGAAACTTGTTTTGGATATCTACCACCTTCACCTCTAGATGTTGTATATGGAAAACAAGTTGGTGTAAGGGAAGACGCCACAAGTGACACATTAAGAGCTATTATGGACATTTCCCTCCCACATAAAATTGAGAATTCCCTTGGATCCTTTCCATGATCCAAGATAGATATAGGGGGTAGAACGCTTTGATTTCACCCACTAGATCTAATAATTCCTTCATATACAATATATGAGAAGAGAAGGAATAAGGATGAACACATCTTAATTTATGTGAGGTCCTTTGGCAAAGACCAATCCTAGCTACTGTAAATCTGATAGACTTTGCTCAAGATCCACTTGCTAGTACCCTACTGTTAACACCTAAAAAGTGCTCACTAGCTCATTCCCTTATTCACATGACCCATTTGTCCACTTTTCCACCATTTGAGCCTCTGAAACCAACAAAAGGTCACCAAAAGACCTTAGTACACCCCTTTTTCCATTAAAAAAAGATTATTTTTCCTAGAAAAGCATAAAAAACCCTCAAAAAGGGTCCAAATTCCCAAAAATATTAAAAAGGGAATTAAAATATTATTTTTATTCAAAAAAAGGAAAAAGGAGGGAAAAGTACCTAAACCATGTTGGTCAATACCATTTGGTTTCCACAAAACCACAAATGGTATTCCCCACCAACAAAACGTATAAAAAGGTGGTAGGGGCTCCTCATTTCATATCCATCCATTATCTCATCCTCATGCTGCCGAAATCTCCCTTGAGCATTTTAGCCATTGTAAGCAACCTTGGAGAAGGAGACCTCTTGGAGCTTGGAGCTACTCATCTTGGGAGTTGCTCAACATCAACCTTCACCACTGAAGGTATTATCGCAAGCACTTGCTTGCCCCCCATTTTTCAATACAAATTCATTCTTTAATATTTTCTTGTTCTTGTTTTTTAAATGTTTACACTATTTGCTTATATTCTTGCATAGATCCATGATTAGATTAGTTTATTGTTATTTGATTTACATTGAAACTGCTGCTACTAGTTAGCAGGTGCCCATAGCACTAAGCCTGCTCCAACAACTTCTTATGCTCCAACAAACCAGACCCATCACATTCATGGACCCTCTTGTCCACAACATTGCTATGGGCAAGCGCCATCAGCATATGTACCTCCTACATACTATACTCAACCTACCACACATACCCCCATGCAGTTCCCACAACAACAGATGCATTACCCACAACCAGCTGCACCAGCTAATCTCACACCTCCAACAGATCAGGGGTACCAACAACCCCAGCAGGCAGCTGGACCACCTCCAGCTCCACCTGCATACTACCCACCGCAACCTGCTCCCGCACCTGCGGCTCCCCAGAATCCCCCCAATGCTCAAGGGCAAGTGTATACATAGCACAACCAGCCCCAGAACCAAAATAACCAGCGCAACCAAGGTGCGCAACAGAACCGTGGTAGAGATCGTAACCGCGGTAATAACCAACAACATCAGCAAGGTCGTCCACCTCCCAATCCTCCGCAGAATAACAATGCTGCTCCTCCCAACCGCAATCCGGATCGGAATCCTAAGCAGCCTAGAAATAACAACCTCAAAACAAACCACCCTTGTTCTATCTGCGGGGTCTATGGTCATTACACGCATTCTTTCCCACATTTGGAGCGAGCTCGGCAACTCTGGACCGACGATGCACATCGTCAAGGGCAAGCGACTCCTCAGCCGCCACCCAACCCTCCACCACCTCAACATCAACCTTTGGTGCTGCAAAACCCCTTTCCAAACCAAGGTGTAGTGAACACTCAGCCATTAGCCCCCCCTCAGGGCAACGTGCCACCACAGCAGATCACTTATGCAGCCCCTGATCAACCCATGTTCGATTTAGGTACTCACCATTTGTTGATGATGTCGACTGCCGATGCCAACCTCCAAACCCGAAGGAACCAATATGGCTCCACTTCTGAAGCCCCTCCCGCCGACAAGAACACTAACGTTAATCCCACAGATCAAACGTTACGTATACCTCCGGCTCCACTTGATGGCACTTCCAAAGCACCTCGCTTCCTACTTCATCGCATCAACAGTAATCCCAATGCTCGCGTTGCGTCGAATTACAACATCGTAGACAACTTAGCCCAGTCTCCTGCAGCCATGTCTGCTTTAGAAGTTTTGAAAAACTATCCTTCGCAGCGCAAAAATTTGCTCTCTGCCATTGGCGCCATTGACCCCAATGATTCAAAGCTGATCGCATTCGATTCAGACCAGTCTGAACCACGCCTGCCTTCCTCTTTAGCATTCCAAGTTTCCGTTTCTGTTCGGAATCTTGTCATGCATCGGTGCATTATCGATGAAGGGGCCTCCACATGCGTCATGTCCACATTCGTTTGGCAGAAGTTGGGATCCCCTACTCTCCAGTAGTCCACCACTGCGTTGCGAGCCTATGACGGTCGTTCGGCACAACCCCAAGGTCTTTTAGCCAATGTCCCTGTCCAGCTAGCGGGTAAAACCGTGCTCATTGACATTGAGGTCATCAATGCCCAACTAGACTATAACCTTTTACTTGGTCGCAGCTACATGTATGCCATGCGGGCTGTTGCCTCATCCGTATTTTGCACCATGCAGTTCCCCCATGAGGGACGCGTGGTTAAGGTCGACCAGCTCACCTATTACGATCCCAAGGCCCCCGCCACACCTGAAAATGTTCTCCCCATGGTTGAACAACCTGTTTGTGGTGTGACTACCTCATTCATTTCCTCAATAGGACCCGGACTTTACTCCGAGGTGTTGATGACCTCTACTTTCCAGGCCATTCCACCACCGTCACCAGAGACCCACGTCGCGAACCTCTGTACTCTTTCATAGAATACACAACCACCCGGTAATCAACCACCTTTGTTCCCTAAACCACCATTGGTCCCTAGTCACATCGGTGTTACACCCATCCACACAATCCCCTTTCTATTCCCTCCTTCAGGCGTAGTAAGCGCTTCGGTTATGGCTACCCTTAGTCTCCCCGGGTTAACATTGGGATTACCTGTGTGGTATATTTCGCCTCCCGTTCCACCGCCGACACCAAATGTCATCCTGCAACCGGTGCAACCCATTGTTACTTCTACCCAACCACCTCCCGGTATCACTACTCCTTCGTCATCGACGAATCCCCCTCCACTCATTAGACCCGCTGGGGGCAGAGGCTCGCAGCCATACACTGCGGTACCCCCACCCAAGGCAGTTAGACCTCCCCCCGTATTTCGTGCTCCTCCAAAATGCTCGTTGTGTGATGAGTTAGGCCATCCAACTCATTAGTGTCCACAGTTACCTGCATTGCAGGAAAACATGCAAATGCTGGACGAGGACCCCAACATCCCGGTTGTCAAACTCGATGCAAACCCCATGCCTCATGATAAATCACTGCGTACCAACCACCCATGTGCGATATGCGGTATTTACGGCCACTACTCGCATCACTGTCCGCACATCCCAGATTACAGAGTAGCTCTCTACGAGATGAACAATTTGGAGCTTGAGACGGCACCCCCTACTATCGAGGAGATCTACCCTCTCCCATCATCCTCATCCGGAGAGATTAACACCATCTACATGATCTCTTCAACTACCACTACCTCATTACTTGATTTGACAACTCAAAGCTCCCGCAATGATGAAGAAATTCTAGAGGCTCCTACTGCCCTTAATCATCCCTGGGAAGACATGCACCATCGTCCATACTTCCTCCCGGAAGAGACTTCATCCACCACCGCTACACAATCCGCGGTTGAGTCCAAAGAGTTCTTTCCTACTAGAGTCGACTGGTTAAAGGATCCGATAGCCGATATTTCTCCCATAATCCACATTGACATCTATGACCCACTTGGTGCCCTTCATACCATTACAATAGGAGCCTCCCACAGTGAGCATGAGATCGGAGAATACCAACGATTGTTCCAAGAATTCACTGATGTCTTTACTTGGTCAGATACCGAAATGCTTGGCCTTGACCACACCATTTACATAGTTTCCACTGGATACCCCTCTGTCCGGTCGGCCCCTTCAATTGATACCTTAGACACACATGTTCAACCCTTTCAAATCGATGAGGAAACCACATGTCCATGACATGGGGGCAGGCCCAAAACCTTGCTTACTCGTCATCATCGTGATCCTCGTCGGAGATACTGGAAGAATCCACCCCACAAAGGGAATCCATGATCATCATATCATCACTTCAGTATGCCACCACAGCCCACAGCCTCATGGCATAACACCCCGCCAGCAGTTGCCCAATTCCCTATTGATCTCTCTCTGAGACAACATCTGCACCACATTGACACCTCTGAGTTAGGGGGCATAATAGATTACCTCGACCCCAGGATAGGGGGCATGATCAATCATTTTGAACCTTCCCCATCATCTCTATCTCAACACCTCAATGAGCCCATCGTTCAAACCAACACATATGTGATCCACAATCACAAACCCCATGCACATAGCATGGGGGCAGGTCATTAACCCTGCTCCCTTTTTCATATTCGTGATCTCAACCTTTTTTGAGGTCACGTGTCACTTGTATATTTGAGTTGATTTTATACACATAGTATTTCCCCCCGCGGGTCATCATTTCTCCCCACCACTGCATCATTGGCTTGGTGGGCTCACCTTTATTTGTAGCAATTTTTTAACCTAGTTATTTGCTTTGACCATTCCGAAGTCCTTATGACCTCTGTTTTTCGCACCATTTATATCGCCGGATTCAGTTTTCCGCGCTCGTGATGATGCTTGAGATCATTTCTCGCTCTCACCTCCATATTTTTTGGGGATTTTTTCCATGCCCCCTCGTCACCTCTGTTTGCGTGCCACATTCGCCGTTCTCCGTTTTTGACAATCTTTATATCATCGGATTCAGTTTTCCACGATCGTGATGATTCTTGAGATCATTTCTCGCTCTCACCTCCAGATTTTTTGGACTTTTTTTCAATGTCACCCATCACCTCGGTTTGCGTGCCACATCAGTCGTTCTCCATTTTCGACATGCCTTATATCGCCGGATTCAGTTTTCCGCGCTCGTGATGATGCTTGAGATCATTTCTCACTCTCACCTTTAGATTTTTCGGGCATTTTTTCCATGCCCCCTCGTCACCTCGATTTGCGTGCCACATCGGCCGTTCTCCATTTTCGACGTGCCTTATATCGCTGGATTCAGTTTTTCGCGCTCGTGATGATGCGTGAGATCATTTCTCGCTGTCACGTCCTGATTTTCAGGCCATTTTTCATGCCCCCCACATAGCCTCGGTTTGCATGCCACATCGGCCGTTCTCCTTGTTCAACAATCCTTATGTCACCGGATCTAGTTTTCCGCACTGATAATGATGCTTGAGACCTTTTCTCACCCTCATCACTCCCTTTTAGTTCGGTATAATTTTATCCCTTTTTCGGGCCGAGCAACCCTTGCTGCTACTAGTTAGCAGGTGCCCATAGCACTAAGCCTGGTTGCAAAACCAGGCCAACACCTACACACAAAGAGAAAACCAATACCTTCCTTCAAGACCTTATAACATATATAAAAATGTATATACATGACATAAACATGTATATCTAAGAAACATCTAATATGATCTACTCAATCGAGATTGGATCCACCATAAACATGACATTAAACATATATATTTGAATCACATACGTTCATAAACATCATGATGTGGAGGGGGGAGATATGCATATATCTATATACTCATAAAAATAATAAATACATCAAATAATTCCTTGAGTCTTGATGTAGGCCTCCTCCAAAATTCCCACTCCAAACCTTCCTTGACTGAACAAGATGATCACAATGGTTGAAGGATACACTAGGGATTCCAACAACATAACAATACCAAGCTAGAGTGTCCCCTTTCTCATAAAATGGCCTCAATATATAGATGGATGGTTAATGAAGGGAGGATGAATTTAGACTCCTATGGACACATGGACTCGAGCTATGTAATGATTTACAATACCAAAGTGAGGTGGAATCTAGTCATAGAAATAATCCTCTTGAAACTCATCCAAAAACCATGTGAGGGAATACCATCTCCCTCCTAAGGAAGAAAAAGGAGTGATGGAATCAATCCATAACAAGCACGCAAGGGGTGATGGAAAGGTGACCATCTGTTAACACCCAAAAAGTGCTCACTAGCTCATTTCCCTACTCCCATGACCCATTTGTCCACTTTTCCCACCATTTGAGCCTATAAAACCTTCAAAAGGTCACCAAAAAGACCAAAACCCATCTTTTCCCCCTAAAAATATGTAATTTTCCTCAAAAAATACAAAAAACCCTCAAAAGGGGTCCAAAATTCCCAAAATTAAAAGGGAATAAAAATATAAAATATATTCAAAAAAGGAAAAAGAGGGAAAAATAAACCTAAACCATTTTGGTTAATACCATTGGTTTCCTTAAACCATAATGGTATTCCCCATCACCAAAAAACTATAAAAAGGTGATAGGGGCTCCTCACTATTCATCCACATTCATCCTATCCTTATCCTACCAAATTCACTCTTGAGAGCCCTAGCCTCACTTTTGAGTTTGAAGATCCCCATTAGAGCATTGGAGAAGAAGAGACCATTGGACCATTGGAGCACCTCAACCTTGCAGCTGCTCAAACTCAACCATCCTCACCATTTGAGGTAACATGATTATTGTAAAGCTATTTTTTCAGAAATAAAGAATTTGTTTTACATATAGATCCGAATTCTTTACCTTTTACTTTCAAGTTTTTACATGAACATTCTAGATTAACTTTTTACTTTCTCATATCTTAGATTAAATCTTCTTTTTTATTTTAGTTTTTATTTATTTCTATTGAGACTGCTACTACAAGTTAGTAGGTGCTCATCAGCACATGCTTGGGTGAAAGCTCAAGCAACGGTTTTTGGTGACTCCACTTCGTTGAATATTTGAATCTTTGATTTAGGATCTATATTTTAGTTGTTTTTTTATCTTTAATAGTGTAGATCTAGCCTGCTTCTCATCCCTTAGCTTACTGCCATAGCTATTGGCCTTTTCTATAGCTTGAACAGCCCAAAATTTCAATTTTTGGGTTCATTTTTCGGCGACATTTTTCATACGGCATATCGCGGGTTTCTGCACCCGTAGTCGCGATTTCATCGCGGCTGTCGAGCCCCTTTCCATGATTTTAAAAAACTGAGTTTTTCGTCCCAAGCGCGACTGTGCACCCAATCAGCCACGATTTCATCGCGAGTTTCTATCCTCACAGGCGCGGTTTTGAAACCCCTATCCATTGCATCCCGAGCGTGACTGTGTAACCCCTCAACCACACAGGCGCGATTTTCAAACCTTGTCCTCTTGCATCCCGAGCGCGACTGTGAACCCCATCAGCCATGATTTGATCATGAGTTTCTATCCCTATAGGCACGATTTTCAAACCTTGTCCTGTTGCGTCTCGAGCGCGACTCTGCACCCTCTCAGTCGCGATTTGATCGCGACTTTCGCCATAGACAACCTCGATTTCGTCTGGTAAAGTCCGATTCATTTTTCTGAGTTTTTCTCATTTCAGCCCATTTTTTCCAGCCATCTCCCCTACATATTTGGATAGCCTACTATTTTATTTTTTACAGCATTAAAAACTCATATTTATTTCTTGTTTTTTGCTTTGCTACATCATTTAAAAAAAAAATTCAGTTTAGTGAAAGAAAAAGAGTGAAGCATTTTTCAGTTAGACATTTCATATTTTAAAAATTAAAATCATAATTTTAATTTGTTTTATATTTTCTCCCAAGCGAGTTCATTTTATGCTATTTGTTTTACCTTAAACATTTTAAAGAATTTCACATATTTTTTGAAAAGTTTTTAAAAGCATTTACATTTAAATCGTTTTCATATTTACATTCCTGTCATATTTTGCAAGTTGAAATCCTTATTTTAATTTGTGAATTTTTCACCCAAGATAGACATCTTTGTTTCAGTACATAACCACACCATCACACAATCTATCACAATAAATCCAAGTGAGCCTGAAAATTCTCTTAACTCAACCAACATTCTAACCCCATTTGGGGAACACCAAAAGAATATTGTAGTTAGGTAGGATTAAGGGGATAAGTATCCAAATAACACCCCTCACTCACTTTCATTTTGAGACATAGTGGTTGACATTTAGGGTACCAAAATCCCCTAGTACTTGTTGGCACGGTTTAAAACCAATTTGTTGGAAAGGCCTTGTTGTGGCCACAACATATCCCTTGCTTTAGCTAAACACGAGAGCCCCAATTTTGAAATAAACACAAAGGTGTTTGGGTAAGTGTTCTTGTGAACATGAGATTTTCAACTTAACCCCAGTTGTCTTATGCTTGTACCTTCGATCATTATTCTAGGAAATTTCTAAGTGTTCTAGTCGCAGAAAGATTTAAATTTTGGGTATTTTATCATGAGTTTTCTGCCTGCCCGAAACCCGACATTTCAACACCCTGAACCCGAAAGGTGCGGGTTGTGGGATTTAGTTTTTAGTCAGGTGATTTTGGTCATCCCGAAACCCGCAGCCCGAAAGGATACGGGTTGCGGGATTCTCTTGCTAATAATTTTGGGAATTTCTCTTCCCAAAAACCGAAACCCGAAACCCGCAACCGCGGCTTTCGGTTGTCAGGAGTGTGTTTTACCTTGACTCATATTGTGAGTTCTTGAAACCCGCAATCCTAAATGTTAGGTTGCGGGATGCGGGAAAAGTTTTTCGTTTTTGATGATTGTTCCCGTTTGCGAAACCCGCAACCCGCAAGTTTCGGGTTGCGGCTTTCGGAAACTTGTTCTTACCTTCGTGGTCATTTTTGCCATCCCGAACCCGCATTCCGCACCGGCTAATCTTAGCCGTTCATTCCTTTTAATCACATGGTTATGATTTAATCTGGAAAATCGATAAATAAGGGTTTTTCTTTATTTTCTTTTACCATTTTCACTGCTGGAAATTATCCTGCTACGCCGATTTTTACTACGGATTTCGGACCAAGGAATCGTCTTTACTAGTCTTCCATTATTTCCTATTTGGTTGCTGTCACTATTGGATTTGCAATTGGTTTTCGTTATTTTGGTTTTAGTTTTGATTTTTGATTTTTTTATTTATTTATCAGATTTTCAAATCTTCGCCACCATGTCGAAAAACACCCGGTCTAAGACAACCAACAAAGATTCCCTGACCAAAGACCCCAATTTTGGTATTTTCTCTCATACTAGTGAAAGAGTTACAAAGACCTATCAGATGGATTGGTCCAAGATATATGCCATTTTTGACAACGACAACCTTTCCCACATTGAAAGTGATCGACCTATGTATGAGAAAATTAGGGCTTCTCAGATACATGCCATCGCTGCTCGTCCTGCCATTTTCCCTTACACAGATGCTGTCAAATGGATAATTGAGAATACAAACCCCAAAGATTGGTCATTTAACGATCGCACAGGGTCTTAATTGACCGATTTCCGCCTTAAAGTCTTTATTCGAGCCTTCGCTCTTAAGGCACATGCACAAACCCTTAGTCCCGAGTTCATCCAGTCCTCAAAAACTCGGTATAACTTCAACAAGATGCTAAAATCGTGGATGGTCAAACCTAACGCTTTCATACCCAAAGCCGACAACCTGTACCCTATCACCTGGTTGAGGGAACCATACTCTTTGTTAGAAACCATGCTTTGTAGGCTTTATGTGTTCCCAATTGTTCTGTCTTCAAAGCTGAATGGGCACCCATAGCACATCATGTATTAACTGTTGAATATTGTAACTTCAAAGAATATTATATTTGTACTTTATTATTCCGGAGATGTTTCATTCCTCCGAGGTAACCCTATCATGTATCTGGAGATGTTTATTCCTCCAGGGGTTTGTATTAACTAGGGTTATTAGACCCACCATGTGTGGGTCGGCCCTGCAGTTATATTTTAGGGGTTATTAGACTTCTCCAGGTGAGGTCGGCCCCATTAAGTCTTTTAGTCAGTTGGGAGTCAAGTATAAATAGAGGAGGTGAACTCCTCATTAGATCACTCACTCACTTGTGGAAGAGTGCGCACTTGTCTGGGAGATCTGCTAAGGAGTCAAGGAGAAGGAGCACATCTTGTATTTTGGTTGATCATCTTATTGAGGAAAGCTTTGTTGGGTTTTCTACCCCTTGAGGGTTTCCCAGGGTATATTGTGTGTCTATCTTGTGATTGTGTTTCTTTCAGAGATCTTGCTTGTCTATTTGGTTTAAACTTAACATGGAATCAGAGCTAGACTGAATAGGACATCTTTCACAAGGTAAGAATACCTCTTTCTCTCTCTTTGGTAAAGTTAGGGTTTTCAGCCCAAAGTTGGTATTATTGATTTTTGGTTGTATGGCTGGATAGCTCTCTTCAATACCTTTCTTTTGAGCTATAGATCGAACTTTTTGGTTGGGTAGAACTTCGGGAAATCCAAACCCTAATTCTACCAAAAGTGCGATACGTCAGATTTTGGTTTCAGAAAAAAGTTGTAATTTTTGAATTCTGATTACATGGCTGGATAGCCCTTCTCAAGAGCATTCTTTTGAGCTATAGATCGAACTTTTTGGTTGGGTAGAACTCCGGGAAAGTCAAACCCTAATTCTACCAAAAGTGCGATAAAATTTAGTTCCAATTTCCAGAAAAAGTGAAAAGTAACTTCCCAGGTAAGTCTACTCTGTCTCTTGGACTCCCCCAAGAGAAGATGGCTCCAAATACTAATCTTGAAGACAAGCTAGAAGGCATAGAGAATTTTCGGGCATGGAAATACAGAATTGGTCTCATTCTTGAGGAGAATGATCTTGCTCATTATATCAAGGAGGAAGTTGCAGAACCAGAAGAAGATGAAGCCAAAGAAAAACACAGGAAGGATCTGATTAGGGCAAAGAGAATCATAGCTGATTCCATTAAAGACCACTTGATTCCCCAAGTGGCTTCCAAGAAGACTCCAAAGGAAATGTATGATGCCCTAGGAAGAATGTATGAAGGAAAGAACATCAACAGGAAGATGAATCTAAGGACTCAATTGAAGAGTACCAAGATGCACAAAGGAGAATCCATTCAAGACTACTTCTCAAGAGTCTCTCTAATCAAAGAGCAACTAGATGCCATTGGTGATACTCTTGATGAAGATGAACTTGTGATGACAGCTCTAAATGGTCTCACTAGACCTTGGGAGTCATTCATTCAAACTATGTGTGCCAGAAAAGAAAGTATGAAGTTTGATGTAGTATGGGAAGATTGTGTTCAAGAGGAGGCTAGGGTTGCCAACAGAGAAGCACTTCTCAAAGAGGATGACCAAGCTTTGGCCACCCACACCAAAAGAGGAAAGAGAGGCTACTTCAAGAAAGTAAACCACAAAAGGCCTCAACCCTCTCATAGAATCAAAAGGAAAGGGGGAGACATCTCCACAGTCCAATGCTTCAATTGTCTCAAGCTAGGACACTATGCCAGAGACTGTACCCTACCAGAGAAGAAGAAGAAAAGGTTTGTTCACAAAATACATCATGCTCATATGGCAGAAGATGACAGTGAAGAAGAAGAAGAATAAGTGGAGGAAAGGCCTCAAAAGAAAAGATCTAAAGAAGATCCAGAAGAATATGTACTATTTTCTGCTCTCTCTAGATCTGTGTCTCCTGGTGAAGGCACTTGGCTCATTGACAGTGGTGCTTCAAAGCACATGACAGGTCATAAGGAAACTCTCTCCAAGATTGAAGAGAAGTCTTCACACCAGAAGGTATCTCTAGGAGATGATTATCAATATCCCATCAAGGGAATTGGTGAAGCAAGCTACAAGCTTGATTCAGGAACACCTTTAAAGATGAAAGAAATTCTATATGTCCCAGGTTTAAAGAAGAATCTACTCTCTATCTCAGCACTAGACAAGAAAGGCTTTAGAGTAGCCTTCATAGATGGACAAGTACTCATGTGGTCCAAAGGAAAATCAATCAAAGATGCAATTGTCATTGGTGAAGAAGAAGGAGGACTTTATAAACTTAAGGGTCATCCAGATTCTGCCCTTACTCATGAAGTTTCCAGTCCCAGTGAACTATGGCATAGAAGACTAGCTCACATCAACTATAAAGCTTTACCCTATGTGAGTAAGATGGTTATAGGTTTGCCAGACTTGAAGGTTGATCATGATGGCTCATGTAAAGGATGTAAGAAAGGAAAGAATATCAAGAATCCCTTTCCGAAAAGTGAAACAAAGACTAAGAGCTCTTTAGAACTAATACAATCAGATGTATGTGGACCTATGCCTACCACATCTCTAAGTGGGTTTGAATACTATCTTTCATTCATTGATGACTATTCAAGAAAAACTTGGATATACTTCCTAAAGGGTAAGAATGAAGTCTTTGGAAAATTCAAAGAATTCAAGGCTCTAATAGAAAACCTCTCAGACAAGAAAATCAAGATTCTCAGAACAGACAATGGTGGAGAATATACTTCAAAGGAATTTGAAGATTTTTGTGAAGAAGCCGGAATCAAAAGGGAACTAACCACTCCTTACAATCCCCAACAAAATGGGGTAGCTGAGAGGAAAAATAGAACCATCATGGAAGTTGTAAAGACTATGATACATGATCAAGACCTTCCCATGTATCTATGGGCTGAAGCAGCCAAGACAGCAATATATGTACAAAATAGACTATCTCATAGTGCTCTTGACTTCAAAACTCCAGAAGAAGTCTTTACAGGAAAGAAGCCTGAGGTAAGTCATCTCAAAATATTTGGGTGTCCTGTGTACATCCACATTCCAAAAGAAAAGAGATCCAAATTGGATCCCTCAGGTAAGAAGGGAATGTTTGTTGGTTATTGTGAAACATCCAAAGCTTTCAGAATCTACATACCAGGTTTCCATCATATAGAAATAAGTAGAGATGTAACCTTCGATGAGGAAGCAGCTCTCAAGAAATCTAGAAAGTGTCAACTTGAAGAAGTTTATGAAGAAGATACATCTCCCAGAATCTCAAAGACTGTTCACATCCCTGAAGAGGACACACCAGAGGATCATGACATGCTGGAACCACAAGAACCTCCTGTTACAGAATTATCTAGGAAAAGAAGACCAGCATGGGCTAGAGATATTATTCAAGGAGCTGAAAGATATGGTGCTCCTGAAGGCTCCACTAGAGAAAGGAAGAAACCAAAGCTAGTGTCCAACTATATGGCCCTAATGTGTGACCTTGTGGATCAACTACCTACTAGCTATGAAGAGGCAGCTCAAAAGAAAGAATGGGTAGAAGCAATGACTGAAGAATATCAGTCAATAATGAAAAATAATGTTTGGGATATAGTTCCCAAACCAAAAGATAAAAGTGTGGTTTCTTCCAAATGGATCTTCAAAATAAAACATGCTGCGGATGGAAGCATTGAAAAATACAAAGCAAGATTTGTAGCCAGAGGATTCTCTCAGAAGGAGGGAATTGACTATGAAGAAACATTTGCACCAGTTGCTAGGTACACTTCAATCAGAACTATCATGGCTCTAACATCCATGATGAAGTGGAAATTACACCAAATGGATGTTAAGACAGCTTTTCTGAATGGTGTAATTGAAGAAGAAGTATACATAGAGCAACCACAAGGGTTTGAGGTTAATGACGGAAGGACTCATGTATGCAAACTGAAAAAGGAATTATATGGGTTAAAACAAGCTCCCAGGGCTTGGTACGGAAGGATTGACAATTTCCTAACTAGCATGGGCTTTACCAAAAGTAAGGCTGACCCAAACCTTTATCTCAAGGTGATGAATGATGAACCAGTTATACTTTTTTTATATGTAGATGATCTATTTCTAACTGGAAATGAGAAACAAATTATTGAAAGCAAGAAGAAGCTTTCTTCAGAATTCGAGATGAAAGATCTCGGTTTAATGCACTACTTCTTAGGCTTAGAGGTTTGGCAAGAACCAAGAGGAATCTTTCTAAATCAAGGTAAATATGCTGTGGAGATCCTGAAAAGATTTGACATGTTGGAGTGCAAACCCATGGCCACTCCCATGGACTCCAACTTAAAGATTTTAGTCAATGAATCTTCAGATTTAGTGGACCTAACTCTATATAGACAAATTATTGGGTCACTAATGTATTTAACAAATACTAGGCCAGATATATGCTTTGCTGTAAATACCCTAAGTCAGTATTTAGTAGAACCTAGAAAGGTTCATCTAATAGCTGCAAAGCATGTAACGAGGTACTTAAAAGGTACATTAGATTTTGGTCTACTCTATCACGGAAGTCATGAACTCAAGTTGCATGGTTACTCAGACTCTGATTGGGCAGGCAGTGTCTCAGATAGAAAAAGTACTTCAGGTGGATGTTATAGCCTTGGATCTGCCATGATCTCTTGGTTCAGCAAGAAACAATCTAGTGTGGCCCTCAGCTCTGCTGAGGCAGAATATATAGCTGCTTGCTCTGCCAGCTGTGAAGCAGTATGGCTTCAAAAATTGTTATCTGGAGTGTTTGACTTAGAAATGGATCCCACTATGATTATGTGTGATAATCAAAGCTGCATCAAGATGACAGAAAATCCTGTGTTCCATGATAAGTCAAAACACATAGAGATCCGATACTTCTATATTCGAGATATGGTGCAGAAAGGAGCTATCAAGCTTGAGTATGTGAGCACTGAAGATCAAATTGCTGATATCCTGACCAAACCACTGTCTCGTGTGAAATTTGAATACTTTCGAGACCAGCTTGGTGTAGTTCAAAAGGACCCTCTTAGAAAGGGGGAGTAGCATGATTCCCGATAACAAGCAAGTCTCATCAATAATGAGACTTCACCTAGTCACTTAGAAATAGTTAGATTTAGGACTACTTTATTCTATTTAGTTTTACTTATACATGCTAGATGTATTTGGTGAGAATACATGCTTTTGATGATAGATGTATACATGATTGTGATGATAGATGTATTAGTGAGAATACATGCTTTTGATGATAGATGTATACATGATTGTGATGATAGATGTATTAGTGAGAATACATGCTTTTGATGATAGATGTATACATGATTGTGATGATAGATGTATTAGTGAGAATACATGCTTTTGATGATAGATGTATACATGATTGTGATGATAGATGTATTAGTGAGAATACATGCTTTTGATAATAGATGTATACATGATTGTGATGATAGATGTATTAGTAAGAATACATGCTTTTGATGATAGATGTATACATGCTTTTGATGATGAATGTATACATGCTTTTGATGATTGATACATGCTTTCGATGTATGATGTATACATGCTGTTGATGCTAGATAATGATACATGTATTGATTAATGTACTTGTATGGATGAGGATACTTGTACTTGTTGAGGAGATTGCATCATCCCTGGACTTTCAGTCCTAAAGAGAGCCGTAGACGTAAGGTCTCCGAGAATGAAGTCCTTAGTGGACAGTTGAGGGGATTGGATCATCCCTGGACTTTCAGTCCTAAAGAGAGCCGTAGACGTGAGGTCTTCGCTAAATGAAGTCCTGAATGAACAGGCAGGGGATTGTATCGTCCCCGGACTGAGGTCCCAGAATAGAACCGTAGACTGGGTCTCCGATAATGAAGTCCTGAATGAACAGGCAGGGGATTGTATCGTCCCTGGACTGAGGTCCCAGAATAGAGCCGTAGACTGGGTCTCCGATAATGAAGTCCTGAATGAACAGGCAGGGGATTGTATCGTCCCCGGACTGAGGTCCCAGAATAGAACCGTAGACTGGGTCTCCGATAATGAAGTCCTGAATGAACAGGCAGGGGATTGTATCGTCCCCGGACTGAGGTCCCAGAATAGAACCGTAGACTGGGTCTCCGATAATGAAGTCTTGAATGAACAGGCAGGGGATTGTATCGTCCCCGGACTAAGGTCCCATAATAGAACCGTAGACTGGGTCTCCGATAATGAAGTCCTGAATGAACAGGCAGGGGATTGTATCATCCCCGGAATGAGGTCCCAGAATAGAACCGTAGACTGGGTCTTCAAAAAATGAAGTCCTGAATGAACAGGCAGGGGATTGCATCGTCCCCGGACTGAGGTCCCAGAATTGATCCGTAGACTGAAGTCTCCGAGAACTGAAGATTGGATTGTATCATCCATGGACCTATGTCCTAAAAAGAGCAAGATTGATCATCCTAGGAATATGATCGTGTGATGACGATGCTGATAATCGTATGATGACGATGCTGATGATCGTGTGATGACGATGCTGATGATGGTGTGATGACGATGCTGATGACGATGCTGATGATCGTGTGATGACGATGCTGATGATCGTGTGATGACGATGCTGATGATCGTGTGATGACGATGCTGATGATCGAATGATGACGATGCTGATGATCGTATGATGACGATGCTGATGATCGTGTGATGACGATGCTGATGATCGTGTGATGACGATGCTGATGACGATGCCGATGATCGTAGTGATATCGACACTGTTTACATTGATGTTCCAGTAACTAGTTGAGTTACTGATGAAGATGAATTGAAGAAAGCTTCCGATGATTTATAGATGTATCATGTATGATGACTCCTTGCTCTTGCAGATGTTGTTATAATATCCTTCTCGTTAAGGGGGAGTGTTGAATATTGTAACTTCAAAGAATATTATATTTGTACTTTATTATTCCGGAGATGTTTCATTCCTCCGAGGTAACCCTATCATGTATCTGGAGATGTTTATTCCTCCAGGGGTTTGTATTAACTAGGGTTATTAGACCCACCATGTGTGGGTCGGCCCTGCAGTTATATTTTAGGGGTTATTAGACTTCTCCAGGTGAGGTTGGCCCCATTAAGTCTTTTAGTCAGTTGGGAGTCAAGTATAAATAGAGGAGGTGAACTCCTCATTAGATCACTCACTCACTTGTGGAAGAGTGCGCACTTGTCTGGGAGATCTGCTAAGGAGTCAAGGAGAAGGAGCACATCTTTTATTTTGGTTGATCATCTTATTGAGGAAAGCTTTGCTGGGTTTTCTACCCCTTGAGGGTTTCCCAGGGTATATTGTGTGTCTATCTTGTGATTGTGTTTCTTTCAGAGATCTTGCTTGTCTATTTGGTTTAAACTTAACATTAACTATTGGTGAATCCTTCCCATGGGCCTCTATCTTGTCACCCGAATTGAAAAACTCCATTGAATACTATCAGAAGACACCTGCCCTGAAGAAACCTCATTTTTACCTTTCAGCATATGTAATTGATGTTTTCTGCTCAGAGTTCCAATACCCCAACCTAGGTTGGAATTGGACCCCTTCAGACCCACCTGTTCACATTTATCACTCAGCATTATGGGATGGTAACTTTATCCCTTTGTTTTATGACATCTGTGATCATTTTTTGGGCACTGTTTATTTCAAGATTTTCAGGAAAGAAGCAACTGCATTTTCAGCTGATGCTAAGGATTTCATCAATACTATTGGTGATTGGTATGTTGGTGAATATTTATCATATATCATAGTTTATGGAAGTGACACAGTACACCTTCTGCCCAGGATAGTTCCTGATAGACTGGTTATGCAAGAAGTTTCCTTTCAAACTGTAATAGATGGCATCTATAAGAAGCTCACAGTTCCTTGAAAGAAAGGATGGCCTAATTTTGGTTTGAACCTTGGATCACTGGTTATCCCAACCTCAAATTGGGCTACAGTACTCGGTGATCAGTTGGATGCTTTAAAGCTGGGCCTTTCTCCCAAAAGGAAGCATGATCCCAAGAAAATTCTCGATGCACACCTCAAGCAGATCCATGTTAAGATTGATTGTGTCCATGAGGTAATTCCAGATGAATTTATCTACCAGGGAGTCAACACCTTTTCTAAAATACTTTCCAGGACTAGCAACCTGGAAGAGCAGCATAACATTGTACATTATCAGAAAGACCTTTAGTCCAGGACCCTGGGTTACAGAACTATGTAGCTAAACCTGATAGAGTAGGTAAGGAGGGAAAGAGAAGAGAAGGATGCTCAGAAAGATAAAAATCCTCTAATGCTTACTTGTTCATATGGGGAAAAAGGAAAAGCTCCTATCGATTCCCCTCCTCAAATAAAGACTGCTGAAGAATTCAAAGTTCTGTTGCAGACATTTCATCAGTTCAAATAGGGGTTAGCACAGATTACCTCAGTTTTGGGTACTCAGGAAATTGAACCTCAGAAACTCACTGAGGATATCCAAGCATCTACTGTAGCTACAGAAGAAGAAGATGATCTTATGATAATAAAAGCTAGCCCAACCAAGATACAGAAGATCATTGCCCCTGCAACACAAATTCCCCCTGAGGATATAATTGATTGTGATCTTGAGGAGAAACCTCACCCTCCAGTATTGGTGACAGAAGAACTGACTCAAGATTCACAAATAGTTGCTGATTTGCTGAATACCATTGAGATGGACCACTCTTTTCCATATCAACAGGAGTTAGGGGTCACAACACCTCTTGATATTACAACAAAGGCACTTTTGCTACCAGCTCTTGAGGAAATCTCTGCTCCATCTGTAGGAATGACTCTCCCATTTTCTCTATCACAGTTATATCACACTCTCACCACTACCACTATTCCATTTCCAGTTATCCCAACCTCTCTTGCCATTCCATCATCAATTATTGCAGAAGTTCAGTCTTTAACTGCCCCTCTCCAAGTATCCACATCCATTTCATTATCCTCCACCACTGGTGAAATACCTTTACTTTCTCATTCATCATCATCAGCCAATGTTGACAACCAAGTTTCGATTTCAGAAGCCTTTGTCTCGGTTCCTTCTCCAACTCAGGCTTTGTCAGTTCCCTAGGTTATCTCAACACCTTTGACCACCCCTCAAATCACTGTGCCTATGCCTAACCCCGCTAACACCCAAACACCCTCACTGATCTCAACAGTCAATATTCCTTCTACCTCCATAGGTTTGGTGATTGAATATGCAGATGAGGATATAGTTCCTATTGGGAACTACTTCTACAGCAAAGATGATAGGACAGTAGTCAAGAGAACCAGGAAAAGAGGTAAAGATCAAGCTAGGTTAGAAGCACTTGTTCCAAATCAAGTAATATGGGATCCCAGAACAAATAACCCTCGGATTGAAGCAGTTGAAACAACTGTAGCTTTAGGGGCCTTTTCCAGTGCAAATTTAGATTTAGTCCATGTTCTGGATAGGGAAGTTGATCTAAGGGAGGAAGAGATCAAGAGACTTAAAGAGGAACTGGCTCAGACAAAGGAACAACATGCAGTTGAAATTGCTGACCTTAGGAAGACATGGGAAGACAGGTTACAGGATTTGGAGCAGAGGAATTATATTCTCTAGAATGAGCTTTGCATAGCACAAACTCAAAATGATTCCAATACTGGGAGGATAGCCATTCTGGAAAAGCAAGCTGAGGATGCAACTACAAGTACAACCTCCTCCAATTTTTCTAGGTTTACATCTCTTGAGTTTAAGAATTTGGCTTCTCAAGTTAATTAGGAGCACCACAAGTTGTTAGAAACGTTGTACATTGCCCTAGATGAAATCAGAGAATCTTTTATCAGTTTTTTGAAGATGTCTTCTACCCTTGAAGAACAGGAAGCCAAAAGACTTCGAGCATCCACGACACAGGAAAATGTCTCTGAATGGCAGGGATATATAAAAGACAAACCAGAGGATATACTAGTGCTTAGCAGCTTTCAGCTTAAGAAAATTAAAGCTTCACTAAACACTTGGCTCGATTTAAATGAGACAAATGAGGAGATTATTACTAAATCAAAGGACATCTTCACTCGGCATTGGTATGCGGTGGAAAACATCATGAACGAGCTGCAGCTCCCACCTATGGATCCTATTTTGGATGCTTGCCCTCCCAAATGTCGACTTGAGAAAATTGAGCACATATGCAAGAAGCTGAACAAAATATCTGAGCCCTTGATGAAGTCAACATTGATGATGTGGATATGCTGATTAGAAAACCAACCATTATGGAAGGTAAAATCCATATTTATCTCCGCACTTGGCACAAGTTAGCCAAGCATGCCATGGAAAACAACACATGTAACACTCAGCTGGGTTTGGAATCTACCAATTATCCAAACATAGATGAGTTGTTAGAAATATGGGATAAGTGGCAGGATTATATGGACTGGTAGCCTGATCCGAATTTTTGTAATCCCTATCTTTTGGGAATTTCCATTTTGTATTCTGTTGTAACTCTTATTTAAGGAGGGATGCCTCTCTTTGTGATGGGTTGGTATTTTGGGTTTAAGGAATCAGCAGGAGACGAACTGGAGATACCTTGTCTTAGCAGAGCTTTGTAATTTTGTTTAAAGACCTCGTATATACAGTACAGTAATCTTTTGAATAATCTCTTGTTTATTGTTCAAGTTTCTTTGACGATGCCTGATTTCTTACTTTGAATTGTCATCTACGGTGTCTGATTTTTGCAAGTAATTGATTTATATAGAGATATATTGTACTGATTTCTCTTTATAGCTGGTCTGTGTGTGAAAATAATTAATTGAATTTATGTCAATTACACTATTTTCTTTATCAATTTCTGCAAGTGATCAACATTCAAATAATCATTGTTAATTTTTCAATTAACAAAGTGATTACAGGTTTATCTTGAATAAGTTTACATGCTTATATTATTGTCATTTGATTTTCATTAATTGATTATGATCTAAGTAAACAAGTACATGCATCTTTTACATTTATGTTGAAGTTGGCTAATATACTTGTTCCTCTTACATCAAGATTGATCTGCACAACAACAAGCTTTTATCTTATAATAGGTCTAACTTAGAGTAGATCCTTTTGTTTGAAATTAGTTAAGTTAGGACACTTTCTAAGTTTTCACACTTTGTTTTCCTTAAGTGGAGAACAGATCCTTTGATTGAAATATTGACTCATAGAATGCCAGCGGAGGCCGAATATCCGTGGGATATTTCCATACCAAACAGGCTGGGTATAGACTTGCCCTTGCATAGGGTCTTTCGAAGCCTTTTAGTCTGGGTTTTCACCCTCTGTTGGGAGCCTTGGACCCATTCCAGCACCTTGCAATTACCTTGCACCACCGAGGCCTCAACAGGCCTCTCCCTTAGGAGGGTCAAAGTAGCCAGACTGGTTTCGGAGGCCTGCGTGGACTACCGCAATCCATTCGGTCACCCAAGGACACCTACTCGCTGTTCTCGTTGTACCACCCTTATGGGAGTACAACGGTGATAGAACAAGAGCCACAGATTCACCTTTCTGGACGTGTCATGAATGGGGTATCTTAGTGGCCTATCTTCTAGGATTTTCTACCCGGTGTCCCTCCCGGTAGGGTGATATCTAGCCTTTGGTTCTACAATTCATATTGTCTGACTTGGATTTCATCACCTTGCAGAGGATATCTTTTGTTAAGTCATAATACTTTTTAGTTAGGTGTTTTCATGCTCTATTTCCTCCCCTTGGTTAGTGAGTCCACCATTTTATATTTTTAGGAGCCGTTTGCATGTTGGTATTTTGACCACATTTTTTTTATTACTCCACTTACTATAGCACAACTGTTATAGTAAGTGTTTCAAGCATTGGTTGTTGGCCTAAATGCCATTGTTTTTTATGCTCCCCTCCTGCACACATGGTTGCATTAGGGTTTTCGAGCTTTCCACTCACCACCACCCATTAGTTTAATAGAAAACTGTCACCATTGAGTCCCCGAGATGTTCTCGGCATTTTAGGGGTGAACCCCCTCAGTTCGATTCACTTGAAACCACACGTCATAGACGTAGAGCTTTGTCACTCAACTCCACACATCATCGACATAGAGCCCCATCATCCGATTCTGACACACCTCATTTCACATCTGACTTTAAGGAAGAATTCAAAAATCCCATCTACACTGCACCCACTAGCCACATGGCTGGTACGCATTTTGACCCTTTTTTCACAGGGACTGTTGGTGGAACATCATCCACCCATGCCACCACAATGGCCACCACGGTAGCCACAACTACCACACCTCCCTTAGGGATGCCCAACATGGGACCCACACCTACCTTAGGTATTCCCAACATGGGACCTACACCTACCATCACTGCCACTACTCAGATCCCAGTAATTACTGGAACCATTCCAAACCCATCTGTAACTCACGTTGCACTTGGGGGTGCTGGACCCTCTCACACATATTTAGGTGTAGGGCATATCCCTTTTACAGCTAATATCCCCCTTGGTGGTAGTGGCTCGATTCATAATGCTACCATTAGCACTTATGCCCCAGCAACCATGTCACACCCCTCTGCCAGTCTGTCATTTATGGCTAGTATGAACTTACCAGACCTGGCAAGGTTAACAAATGACCCAATTAGACATGACCCTACTTGGCCCCCCATGCCCACAAAGCTCCCATCAAACATCCCAAAGTTTGAAGGGAAGGCTGGAGAAGACCCACAAAATCATGTTATGTCGTTTCACCTATGGTGTTCCTCAAACTCCATAGTTGATGATTCTATTCGAATCCGAATTTTACAAAGAACTTTCATTGGATCGGCAGCCAAATGGTATATTGAGCAGCCACATGGGACACACCCTACGTTTACATCCCTCACCTCAACTTTCCTAAAGTTCTTTCAACTACCCGCACGCTATGATGCAGGAGTAGAAATCTTACTGTCTTGTAGACATAATATGGCCACCCATATCACAGATCATATCCATGAGTGGCATAAGCATCGTAGTCTTTGAAAGATCAAGCTAGATGACTGTATATTCCTGGATTGGTTCCTGAAATCCCTCCTTCCACTCATAGCCAAGGATGTAGCTTCTGAATGACCCCAGTTGGAAGAAGAAGCCATTTTAAAAGCCCAGTAGTTCGACTTGATCTATGCCTAGTCTAGCTATTTATACACAATCTTACCGGACGCCCTGCGCTGTGATCCATCCCGGAGCGATGCACCGAGGGAATCCCATGCGGCTGACGGTATCATTGGCCAGGTTATGGCACAAAACAAGCCTTTCACCATGATGAGTACCATTAACGCCCCAGACCTCTCTAGGGCTACATCTCATTCTGTAGCTACAACTTCGTATGCACCAATGACGCACACCCACCATAGTCATGGACCCTCATGTCCCCCACAGTGTTATGGGAAAGCACCCTCAGCTTATGCACCACCTACATACTATAACCAATAGGCCAATCAGACTCCGGTTCACCCACAAGCCCAATCGGCTTATTACCCTCAACAGGCACCACCTCCTGCCCCAACACTTCCAATAGCTCACGGTTACCAACAACCACAACAAACAATGGGTCCAACTCTAAACCCTCCTGCTTACTATCCAAAACATCCTACTCTCCCTCAAGACCCCCCTACTTCCCAAGGGCAAGTATATGTGCAACAAAACCAACCTCAAAACCAGAACAACCAGTGTAATCAAGGAGGTCAACATAATCGCAGAAGAGGACGCAACCGCGGAAATAACCAGCAACAAAACCAAGGAGGTAAACCAACTAATACTCCCAATAATAATAACGCTGCTCTTGCCAATCAAAACCCTGATCGCCCACTGAAATAGGGAAAAAACCCCAACTTAAGAACAAATCACCCATGTTCCTTTTGTTCGGTATACAACCACTACACACATAATTGCCCCCATTTGGAGAAAGCACGTCAACTTTGGGCCGATGATTCCCAACGACAAGGACACGCTGCACAGCTAGCACCACCTCCTCAACCGAAACCCATGATATTGCAGAATCCTCTACCCAACCAAGGACTAGTAAACACCCGTCCATTGGATCCCCCACAAGGATCCACTGCACCATAGCAACAAATTACCTATGCTGTAACCGATTACCAACATACAAAGTCAAGCCCTCACCATTTGCTAATGATGTCATCAAATGATATCAACCTTCAAACTTGCCGAAACCAATACGGCTCAGCCCCTGAAACCACGCCTATTGATCCATCCTCAAGCACCCTCCCAACTAATTAGAAATTACGCATACCTAATATGCCAATGGACGGAGGTCCAAACGTCCCTTGCGGCCCCCTAAGACGAATCAATAACAACCCTAACGCTCATGCAACTTCAAATTATAACATTGTAGAAGACTTAGCCCAGTCCCCCGCTGCTATGTCCGCTCTAGAAGTCCTCAAAAACTGTCCTGCATAGAGGAAATTATTGTTGTCTTCCATTGGTGCCATAGACCCTAACGACTCTCATATGATGGCATTTGACTTAGACCAAGCCAAACCACGTTTGCCTTCATCACTAGCTTTTAAGGTTTCTGTATCCATTCGAAACCTTGTCGTTCATCGATGCATCATCGATGAAGGTGCCTCCACCTGCGTTATGTTGACTTTTGTCTGGCAGAAACTTGGATTCCCCACACTTCAGTCATCAACTACCGCATTGCGAGATTACAATGGTCATTCAGCCCAACCGCAGGGCCTGTTAGTTAACGTGCCCATACAGCTTGGGGGCAAACTGGTTCTCATAGACATAGAGGTCGTCAACGCCCAGCTTGATTACAACCTCCTATTAGGAAGGAGTTACATGTATAAAATGAAGGCTATCGCTTCATCCGTTTTCCACCTCATGATGTTTCCCCACGAAGGAAGCATAGTAAAAAACGACTAGATAACATACTATGATCCTAATGCCCCTGCAGCACCTGAAAATGTTCTACCTATGATCGAACAACCCGTTCAAAGTGCACCCACATCATTCGTCTCCTCAGTCAGAATCGAGATATATTTGGATACTCCCTTGACCTCCACGTTCCCATCTATCCCACCCCCGTTGTGGATAACTGAAATATTTGATTTGTGCACCTTTTTGCACAATACACATCCACATACTCAACAGACACCATTACTGCCACAACCACCCACGGTGCCTAGTCATATCGGCACAACACTGATTCACACTATTCCATTCTTATTTCCTCCTCCAGGAGTCATCAGCATGCCAGTAATGGCTATGCTAAATATTCTAGGGTTAACATTAGGACTACCTGTATGGTACCTACCTGCACCGACCCCTCCCCCAACATCGAATGTCGTTTTACAACCGGTGCAACCCATCAATACTTCAAACCATCCACCACCTAGTGTAGCGAACATCCAAAAATGACCACCTCCAACTGGGACCACTGCATCAACATCTAGTAATGATCCCCCTCAACTCCGCTACAATGGGGGCAGAGGCCCGCAAACCTACACAACTAGACTCACAACTCGCACCACCCCACTGACTCCTAAGTTTCCGAAGAATCCCCCAACAATCCGTGTTCCCCCTAAGTGTTATTTGTGCGACGATATAGGCCATGCTACCCATCAATGTCCACAATTACCAGCACTTCAAGAACATATGCAAATGTTGGATGATGACACTAACATTCCAGTTGTCAAACTAGAACTGCCCCCTCAGCCTCATGATAAATCATTGCGTACCAACCACCCTTGTGCGATATGCAGCATCTACGGCCATTATTCACATCATTGCCCCGATCTCCTAGATTATAGAGCAGCTCTATATGAATTGAATAATGTCGACCTTGAGATATCCCCCCTGCTCATTGAGGAAATATACCCCCCAGAATCTTCCCCTTCAGAAGAAATCAATACCATTTATATGATTTCAACCACCTACAAGCCTGAACCAATTGATTTGATGACACACTACTTCCGTAGCGATGAGGAAATTCTAGAAACACTTACTACAACGAACTACCCCTGGGATGATATGCACCATCGGTCATACTTTATCCCTAAGGCATCTACCTCTACCACGGCAAACCAACTGTACGTCGAATCAAAATTTTCTTTACCAACCAAGGTCAATTGGTTCAAAGATCCAATCCCAGCACCAGATTCCTTTGAAGAAGGTAATATGGCAAACATTTCTCCTATCATAAAAATTGACATCTCCACCACACCTGGAAAATTTGAACTTATCTCCTTAGGCACATCATGCACTTAAGAGGAAGTCCAAGCCTATAAGAAACTCTTCTAAGATTTTCACGATGTCTTTTCCTGGTCTTACACCGAGATGCTTGGTCTTGATCCTACAATTGTAGAACATCACATAGACACTTGGCCTAACATACCTCCTGTCTGCCAGAAACAACGCCCCATTCACCCATCTAAGCTTCCAGCCATCAAGGCTGAAATTGAGAAGCTTCGAGCAGCAGGTTTCATATACCCTATTTCTTATACTACATGGGCTTCCAACCCAGTTCCAGTCAATAAGAAAGTGGGCACCATTCGTGTATGTACTCATTTCCGCGACCTCAATCTAGCTTGTCCCAAAGGCAACTTCCCAACACCATTTATTGACCAACTAATCGATGCATGTGCGGGACACGAGGTACTATCTTTCATGGACGGTTTCTCCGAGTATAACCAAATCCAAATCCGCAAGGAAGATCAATACAAGACCGCTTTCACTACCCCACGGGGCACCTTCTCCTATCGCGTGATGCCTTTTGGTCTCAAGAACGCTGGAGCCGCATTCCAGGGAGCCATGAATTATTGTTTTCATGACCTGATTAACATCATATTGGTTTAACTAGATGACCTCACAGCTCAATCTAAGAAACGATTTGACCATCTAGACGACCTTCGAGAAGTTTTCTTGTGTTGTCGCAAATATCAAATCCAAACCGTGTTTTTTGTGTTCCACCAGGCCGTCTATTGGGTTTCATCATTTCAGAAAAAGGGATTACCATAGACCCATTAAAAGTCCAAACCATCGTGGACCTACCATCACCTCGCACACTAAGACAACTACAAATCCTTCAGGGGAGGTCCAACTTCCTCCGCCGATTTATCCCCGATTATGCCACAACAGTTCATGGTTTCCTTCGTTTACTACACCTTCATACCCGTTTTGTATGGGACGACCAAGTGGAAGGAGCTTTCATAGACCTGAAGAAAGCACTCACTAATGCCCCCTTGATTTCTCCTCCGGATTTCACAAGAGACTTCATCCTTTACGTTTCGGCATCCGATTATGCCGTTTCTGGAGTACTCGTCCAAGAAGACTCTGCTTGTCAAGAGCATGTCATTTACTATGTAAGACAAACCTTATCAAGCCCACCACTGCGCTACCCACATGAAGAGAAAATGGCCCTCGCCGTCGTCTTTTCAGTACAGAAATTGCGCCATTACATTCTCCTCAGCCATACCACAGTTGTCACAAATTCCAACCCAATGGTCTATCTCTTGACACATTGCCTTTTGCAAGGCCGCGTAGAAAAATGGGTAATTATTGTACAAGAATATGACCTGATTTTTAAAACCCTAAAGAGAACCAAATCCCTAGCACTCGCTCAGCTCATTACTGACCTACCATCCTCATCGTCATCACCAGCTATCCATACTGATCTAAGTAACGATCATTTATTCATCATCTCGTCTGACGACCCTTGGTACGACGACATTTTGGTGTACCTTCATACACAAAAGTTTCGAACCAATATCGACCGTGACAAACGCTGTCGCATTCGTCACCATGCCCCCCGTTATCTCCTCTTAGGCGATGTTCTCTATCGATGTGGCATCAACACAATCCTACGACGTTTCCTTTCTCGAGAAGAAGCATAACAAGTCCTTAATGACTGTCATAGCGGTACCTGCAGAGGCCATTTCTCTAGAATGGCCACTACCCAAAAGGTAATCCGCGCAGGTTATTTTTGGCCCTCACTATTTACCGACTGCGTCACAGCAGTCAAACATTGCCAAAATTGCCAGCTTTTTTCCCCCAAGGCAAGAACCGCCCCCCCGCCCCCCTTCATCCAATCGTCACCATTGGACCATTTTGCAAATGGGCCATTGACTTCATAGATTGTAATCCTGCATCAGTTGGAAGCCATAAACACATCATTGTGGCCATCGATTACTTTACCAAATGGGTAGAAGCCATGCCTACTTACAATTGCAAAGCTGACACTGCAGCTTGCTTTTTTCTCAACCATGTTATCGCTCATTTTGGCATACTAAAGAAACTCGTCTCAGACCATGGTTCTCACTTTGAGGACTCTGTTTGGTGAGAATTGTCAACCCTCCTTAAGTTTGAACATCATTTCTCTTTCGCCTACTACCCGAAGGGAAAGGCCAAGTCGAAGATGTTAACAAAATTTTGAAGACCATCCTCCAGCACATTGTCAATTGTCATAAGTCCAATTGGCATCACATGCTCTTCCCGCATTGTGGTCTTACTGCACGTCCACTAAAACTGCCACCGGTTTCACCCCTTTCCATTTGGTTCATGGCATAGAATTTGTCCTCCCAATTAAGTGTTAGATCCCGACATTGCACATCGCCATCAAACTCCTCCCATATACTTCACCAATTGAACAACGCCTACTTCTTTTAGAGCAAGCCGACGAAGATCGCTGCACAACTCTCCAAACAATCGAAGCCGCAAAGAACTGATCCAAAGTCAATTATAATAAACATGTTCACCCACGACCATTCAGTGAAGGAGACCTTGTACTCGTTTACGATCAAGCCCATGACAAAATGGGTAAAGGAAAATTAGAATCCATGTGGCAAGGCCCATACATCATACACACTTGCCTTGGACATGGGGCGTACATTTTGACCGACTCAGAAGGTAACCCCACGCACAACCCTCCTAACGGGTTGTACCTTAAATGATTCTAACCATAAAAATATTCTGGACACCACAGTCCATATTGTATAGTTTTTTAATTCGTTTTTTCATTGTAAACTTTCAAAGCCTTACATTTTCATTTTTCCTGCATGAACACAGATGGATCCTGTTCCACTCTACTATGTCGGCTTCGCTGATGGTGCAAGTCGCTAGTCTCCAAATTTATCCTTTGCAACTTGGGTACTCTGTTCCCCCTCACACTAGTTGATCCACCGCGACGGAGTGTGTATAGGTGCTGCTACCAATAACCAAGATGAGTACGATGCTGTGACCAGTATACTGGCCGCTGCTCTCCAGATGGGCATAAGTCACCTTAGCGTCTTCCTGGACTCCCTGCTCCTTGTTTCCAAGCTCAACAATTGTTACTAGGTACACGATCCCTATCTATTTAGAAAATTCCTTCACACTAAACAAATGATTCGACACTTTGAATCCATTTCATTCACTCATGTCCCACAAAATCGAAACAGTGTCACAGACCAAGTGGCTAATAACATTCTAGATTGGCACATCAACCAAAACATGTAGGATATCAAAACACGCATCACATAGGCATAAAAAAATCAAATAAACAAACAAAAGAAACCATCATAGTATTGCATCCACATGCATAACATGTGCCTCCACGAGCATACAAAAACCAAAGTATTGCATCCACGTGCATAAAATGTGCCTCCACGGGAAAACAAAACACATATAATTGCATCCACGTGCAACAAGACATAAAAACAATGACAAGATGTGCATCCACATGCATACCCGACTGTATAATAAAAAACACATCCATATGCATAAATATATATATATATATATATATCATATAGCCATAATGTCAAGAGTGCCCTCAACACCCAAATATACAAAAAATACACCAGCCATACATAATATGTATAAACAAAAACACCCCCATATGCTCATCAGCATTTGGGGGCAGGTAGTAGGCAGACTAGTCCTCATCCTATGGCTCCTCCTCCTCTGGATCAAACTGGTCCCGAGCTCTCCTCTCCGCTTCCAACACAACGATCCGCCTCAGAATCGACCTCCACTCACGCGGAGCATCGTAACATGTCTCTTAGACCTCCCGGTCCAAGTCCCTCTAGCCATCATCTGCCACACCATCCAGTAATCCATCGATGGTAGCCCGTATATCATCTTCCCCCTCAGCATCATCACGACGACGTACGGATCCCCTCGTAGGTGGAGGAGGTAATCGAGGTACCACCACCACATGACCTCTACGAACCGGATGCCCCAATGGAGGCCTCGGACCCACATCTACGATAACCAACACTCAAAGAAGTCAGCATCATAATAATAACCCTAAAACATCATAATGGACAAAACCTATAAATATATAAACATGATGTAGAAAAACAAAAACAAATACATACCATCCGGCCCCCAGGCCTGTCCCGCAGCTCGTGGCATCTCGACATCACCACGAAAGTCCATACCCCGGTACAGAAAATCATCGAACAATACCGGCATCTGCTCCCACTGCCGGTACATATCAGTAGTAAAAAAATGTCCCGCCTCCCCACCACCATGGCAAGGCATCATCTTGCCCCACCGCACCATCCGTGGCTCACGAACACCACCATCTCAGACCGGAATACGGGGCCGTAAAGTCGGCACCCGCTCGAAGAAGAAACAACATAAGAAGGAGGCATAACTAAAGTTCCCCCCAAAATGACTCACCTCGTTCAGCTTTCGCTGAACACCAACTAGGAACATCTGTCCCCAGGCATAGTATGTCCCAATCATAACCTGGTGTACCAACATCATCTTCCCACCCGACAACCGGTGCAGGGCCTGAGACCCAAGCACTCGTAGCACACAAGCTGCAACTACTCTCATAGACGGATCCTCTATATCACTAACTGACAGTGCATTCGCATGCACTTGGGAACCCAGATGACAAAATATCTCCAAAAGATCCTCTATATCAATATCCCCCTGGATCCTAGGTTGTGTATCTCCTATCACACATAAATGGGGTAAACCAGTCAAAAAATAAACATCTGTCAAGGTGAGGTCCAACCTCTCACCTTGAATCCTAAAATCCTGAAGGGCCGAATCCCAGAATCTGATCAACTTGGTCAACAACAACCATGCTGACCGCATAATAGGAACCTGGGAGAACTTCATCAGTCCACTCACTGATAACACAACCTGAGCATCATGGCCCCCATCGATAATCTCCATCAAATAAACAGGCATCTCCCTCTCCCTCCACACAGGCCTCGGGACTCTTGTAAAATCTATGTCATAGTAGGATCTAGCTACCATGGATTCCTCACAGCTGAAAGATTAAATTCATTAAGAAAGAGACAAGTGCAAAACTAGTTCAGAATGAACAAATGATCAAAACTCAGCACAAATGATCAAAATTCCAGAAATGTACAAATGATACAATATGAGATATTATTAACTGTCCAATGTTACAATGAGTTTGGATCATCCTTATATAGAAATAGTAAGGAAAAATATCCACTTGGAGTGTCCACACTTAGCTAGCTTAGATTTATCCCAATCCCCCCTAGGTTGACCAAATGGTTTCCAAAATAACCCAAACAGGTTCAAAATATGCATGTGAACACTGAGCAAGCATGGGGAACCAATATGGAGCTCACAACTGTGAAGGATATGGTTGGGTGGAAGTTAGGTAGGCTAGAATAGGCAAAAAATAGCCAAAAATGGGACAAAAGACTAGGTTCAGTGTATAGGAGCCTATGGTCAAAGCTTATCCCTTAAAACAGGGGATAAGGGTGCCTTAGGCATGCTGGGGCAATAAATGCATGGATAAGCATGCTTAAAAGCTAGTTTGACCACCTCCTTGGCCCATACTTTGGCCCAAACCATGTAATCTTGTTCACACTAGCCTATACAAGTTCTAGCAACCTTATAATAACCAGCTTCACACCTAGGGAGGCATTATTAACCATATCAGCACCAAATAATCATAATTTAATTAATGATTAAAGTACTAAGGTATAATATTGCTCTAACAACTCTAATCATCCTGCCAAAAAACATAGAAAATATTTTAGAAAATTATACCCAAAATTTTTTCCCCAGTCATGATCTAAATCACGGCTGTGGGACCCATAGCCACGATCCAAATCACGACTGTATAGCCCACAACTGCGATCCAAATCGCGACTATGAAGGCCATAGCCGCAATCCAAATCGCAGTTGTGAAGCCCATAGTCGCGATTCAGATCGTGACTGTGAGGACCACAGTCGCGATTCAGATTGCGATTGTGAAAACCACAGTCGCGATTCTGGATCGTGACTATATAGCTTTCAACCATGATTTGAATCGCGTAAAAGGGCTCAGGACCCACGATTTTCCCATTGATCACTCAAAGTGACCAATGCACTGCCCCTGAGTCCCCCATTTCCCCTCGAAATTAAATAAACTTATAGATTAATGCTAATAGGCTTAACTGAAACTCGCGGAATGGAAAACCAATGGTCAAATCTCTTGCAAATGACGAAAATGCTCTACATAACTCAAATCTCCTGTCAAACTCAATAGTGAAAATGACATGTGTCACTATAGCTCCACTGGCTATTTATAAACATTTCACACATTTTTATTTGACCATTGCAGAGTCATACGAAGTCTGTTTTCCAAACCATTGATGCCATTGGAATCAGTGCGATGAGACCTTCACAGTAGTATAGTCAGTTTCAAAATTTCACCGATACCATTTTTTGGACTTTTTTCCATACCCCTCGTCACCTTGGTTTGCGTGCCAGATCAGCCATTGTTCGTTTTTGACGTTCTTTATATCTACGGATTTATTTTTCCGTTCTCGTGATGATGCTTGAGATCATTTATCGCCCTCACCACCATATTTTCAAGGCATTTTTTCCATGCCTCCCATTGCCTCGGTTTGCGTGCCACATCGGCCATTACCCATTTTTAAACATCTTTTATATTTCCGAATTCAGTTTTCCGTGATCATGACGATGCTTGAGATCATTTCTTGCTCTCACCAATACCTTTTTTGTTTGGTATAATTTTATCCCTTTTTCGGGCCAAGCAATTCTTTTATGAAAAAGGCACTTAGGGAGTTTTTGTTAAGCTCTTTTCTGACTCCTAAAACAATGAAAAGATCGCAAGCAATCTTGCTTCCCTTCATGCTCGCTAAAAGTATATGAAAGGGCATTACCCACTTTCCGAACCTTGTAGACTAATTATGAAAAAGGAATACTTTAGTCACATCGGCTAGAAGAGTTCTCCATTCGCATCATTTTATGCTTTTTCAGGCCTTGGAGACTAAAAAAGAAAAAGACCACGAAAAAGACCACCAATGGAGTCTACTTATTGCTTTCATACTCTCTAAAATTGAAAGCAACCACGAGCTATAACTGTCTTGGGCTTGTATAAATCCACACGATGGTACTCCTCCACCAATTCAAAGTCTTCTTATCGTTTTCAAACTCCTTAAAAAATGAAAGCACTCACGAGCATGAACAGTCCTGGGCTCGCACAAATCCACAGGATAGTACCCTTTTAGAGAACACTTTTATCCCTTCTTAGATCTCATTAAAACCATGAAGAAGGCCCCAATGGTGCCTGTCGGTGCCACAACAGATCATGCATACTCACATGGCAGCTTCCCCATTATGGTCGCCTTTGTTCAGAGTATTCTGCAATATGTCACCCTGAGAGTCTCCCCGATAAACATCAATCAAATTATCTCCCAGAGTCACTCCAATCTGCAGTACATACCCTTGATCCCTTAAGCTATGATCGTGAACCCAAAGTCAGTGTCATATGTTGCTAGGTCAACCATGTAATCATGATCTGAACAAAGGAAGTTTGAGTCCACCCATCCCCACAGTATGTCAGTCCTACCATCAGTATTATCACAATTCGGTTGTACACCTCGCGCTCCGATCAAGGAAATATCATTTCCTTGGTAGTTTCCGGTCTCCCTCTATCGACACCAACCAAATATATTCCAGAGGATAGACCCAGAGGTCCCTGTGCCTTGGACTCATCTCCATCAATGGTGAGTGCCTGCGGATCATTCTGAAAGGATTCATTAGTGCCTCTCCGAATGATTGTTTCTCACATGCTCGACATCAACACCTCAATCGCATCGTTGAGATTCGTACAGGGTATTGGTCCTTTCAATTATTTGTTGAAGACCCCGGATATCACCTGATTCTAGCACATTTGTGAGTACACTTGCGGAAACAACCAATTACATTTTCCTATGGATATCTGGGTTGCGCTTGGCGATAGTTTTCGAAAGTATGACAGTTTTATACTCCCTCGAGTATACAGTTCCATATACTACTAAGAAATTGACTCACACTTATTGAGTCCCTACAGTTGATTGGATAGCGTTAGATTCAATAGTTCATCAACCCTTCTGATAACTTATTTAGAATATTTGTTGCTCTTTTCCAGTGTATCAGTTATTTAGATTAGTCATGGTATGACCATGAGTATGTCCCAGCATTGTGTCCCCTCTGAACCATTATGATGTATCAACGGATTTTATGTATTGTTCAGGTCCCCCTTTTTGGGCCTAATTGTTATTTATATATCTTGATACGAGCATGGGTATGCCCACCTCATCCTTTATCAGAGATTATTCCTCATTCATTTTGAGGACATGTCTTTTTAGTTTGTGCAGCTTGCATGGGCCCGGTGTTCCAGTCTCCAATCGGTCTCTTCTCTCCTCCAAACCCTAGGAAAAAAACAAAAAATATGATGTCTATCGGCCGTACGATGAGCTCATGCCCTCACACATCAGGGGGCAATCTGTTAACACCCAAAAAGTGCTCACTAGCTCATTTCCCTACTCCCATGACCCATTTGTCCACTTTCCCCACCATTTGAGCCTCTAAAACCTTCAAAAGGTCACCAAAAAGACCAAAACCCATCTTTTCCCCCTAAAAATATGTAATTTTCCTCAAAAAATACAAAAAACCCTCAAAAGGGGTCCAAAATTTCCAAAATTAAAAGGGAATAAAAATATAAAATATATTCAAAAAAGGAAAAAGAGGGAAAAAGAAACCTAAACCATTTTGGTCAATACCATTGGTTTCCTTAAACCATAAGGGTATTCCCCATCACCAAAAAACTATAAAAAGGTGATAGGGGCTCCTCACTATTCATCCACATTCATCCTATCCTTATGCTACCAAATTCACTCTTGAGAGCCCTAGCCTCACTTTTGAGTTTGAAGATCCCCATTAGAGCATTGGAGAAGAAGAGACCATTGGACCATTGGAGAAGAAGAGACCATTGGACCATTGGAGCACCTCAACCTTGCAGCTGCTCAAACTCAACCATCCTCACCATTTGAGGTAACATGATTATTGTAAAGCTGTTTTTTCAGAAATAAAGAATTTGTTTTACATATAGATCTGAGTTCTTTACCATTTACTTTCAAGTTTTTACATGAATATGCTAGATTAACTTTTTACTTTCTCATATCTTAGATTAAATCTGCTTTTTTACGTTAGTTTTTTATTTATTTCTATTGAGACTTCTACTACAAGTTAGTAGGTGATCATCAGCACATGTTTGGGTGAAATCCCAAGCAACACCATCCCTCCTTGGTAGGAATGCATGGGGCGATGGTGGACAAATGAGGCCAAGAAAAGAGTAAAAGAATGTGGTTTCAGCTGAGCAAGTTTGTATGGTATCTAAGGGTCCTCTAGGGTGGAAAATAAGGGTATAACAGATGGTGGGATCTATAAGCAATAATACAATATCAAGTTTAAAAAAGACTCCAGATAGAGTGTTGTATCTAAACCTTTACTCTTAATTATCAACCCAGATATTTGTGCAAACTTATGAGGGTCCTGCAAAATTTATGCAAATACAAAAAGAATGAAATGTCTAGTAGCATAACAATATTACTTTAACCAATGGAACAATCATGAAAGAAAGTGCTGAAATAAATTCTAACTAGGGGTTGCAAGGGCATCAGAATCAAATTCTCTACTTAGCACTTAGCTAGTTATCAATCCTACCGAAGACAAGCATAGATTGATTGTCGCTCAATTTATAACCTTTGGTAAAATTTCTCCATTACTCTACCTTTGATTTATTGAATATAGATATTCATAAGCCATGGGTTCCATGCAAGTGGTCACAACAAGCAAAGGGTCTAGCATAAACCAAGTATTGATGATGAGATCACATGTATGAAGGAAATGACATTTTTAACTTAAAATTGTAAGTAGGGAAATAATCCTAAAATAATTCCGCGCATAAACAACTAGAAACAACTATCTATAAGAAAATGTAAAATTTATACAAAATGTAGGAATTCTATAGCAACTACTCCTTTTAACTAATAAATGACATAAAGAACATATCTAACATAATGAAACAAGATCCTGTAATTTCCCTTGGATGGGCCCTTATCCAAGATCATGCATGAACAAGAGATTACTCAGATATAAGCATAGAATAAGTACTTCCTCCATTCAAATGTAGAAACTGAACACATGCATAAAAATATATTTTAACTTGTCACTTGTTTAGAGTAAATACGATAGTATCATATCAAAGGGCATCAACCTGAACTAGCTGGTCCATCAAACTTAAATACAAAAACTTCTTAACCTACTTCATAGTAAACTTCTTGTCTACTCAAAGAACGCATCACGTGTTGTGTTGAATACTCATGCGTAGTGAGTGAAAACGCGCAATGGATGTATGGTGGTAGTTTGTTGGGTGACACGTGGATTTTGGGGTCTAGGCCTCCACTTATTTGGACATGTTCATCATCGAAACTACTAATTATCTACACCAAATTTGAACTGTTACTAACTATGCTAATAAATTGTGTTGATCAAAGAGTGAATTGTCAAAATTGAGAGTGTGCAAATCAAGGAATGAACTAGACTACACTGAGTGAGTCAGAAAATATGGCACTGCGCCAATCAGGGAGTGAAATGGACTACGTTGTTTGAGTTGGAAAAAATGGAACTTGCGATCCTATTGTGCTAAAAAGGGTACTAGATAAACATGTTCCTTCAACAATTACTATTGGAAACCAACTCATCAATATTATATGCAATTTAGTCATAAAAAGAAATACTACATGAGATAAATAGATAATTGAAATCTACATACATTTCTAACTAAAATTCACATTCATACATCAACTTATTTCCATAATATCCTCTTTTTGGTCCTAAATGTTTGAAATAATGAAGAAAATAGATGGCTTTCTTAGCCAAAAGTGGGATCCATCATCTCCCCCAACTAAACCATTTGTGAATCCCTATGCAATCAAGAAGAGCAATTTGATTTATCCATGGGTGCACCATCCTCTGTTGTTATGATATTCCAAGCAAACCATCTTGTCATTTCCCCTGATGGATAGAAGTGTTTGTCCTTTTTTATTCATTCCCACTTTTATTCTTCCTATTCTTCACTCTAATCCTAGTTAACATTAGACAAAAGGAGCAGAGGGATGAATTTGAGACCAATCCACTACAATCCCATATTTTCCATGGTGGAAATATATAAGGAGTATTTGAATAATTCTTTTTCTAATTTGGAGGGTGTAATATCCCTCAAAATAAAAGTGCTTGGGTTCACCTTATTTCAACTCTAGGGATGTAGTTTACAACTGATTCCAAACACCTCCAAATGATTTCAAATTTGGGGAGGAAGGTATTTATGGGGAATAGGACACATTAAAACATCTATCAGACACCCAAACAACCAATATACCCATCCATGGTCTGCAATTTGCAAGGAGATAAGTTTCAGGACATGACTAATCAATTTGAGTAGTGGAAACCCCCCTAGGTATGCCATTAATTTCCCTTCCAAATATTGTACGAAATTCACTAATTCTTTATATGAGACTTGTAATTTTAGAGGACACAAATGAAAATATATGTTTAGAATTAGATATGGTTTTAGGGTCGAATAGGTATCCCAATGTGTAAAATTAGTCACAGTAGATCTATTGAACAAGAAAATCAATCACAAAGATGTAAAACAATTTGGAGTAAAAACTATGCAAGAGAGATGCATCAGTGCTCTATAATCCAGAATGGTAGAATTACAATACAATACTATCACAATGAGTGAGAAATTCGAATTAACCAAGGAGGTCATTCGAATTAACTACATGGCATAGCTTGGCTCCAACTAGGAGTCCTCATCATCAATCAGTGGTGGTCATCAATGCACAAGTAACTGTCAGACAGGTGTCAAACTGAGTCTAAATGAGTGTAATAAGTGTAACTGATGGTAAGTGGCACTAATCTAGGGATGGAGGCTCAGTGGAGGGTGCATGAGGGGTTAAATGCACTCAGAATAGGCAGTCAAGGCTCATCGAAGGTCCATCAGAGTGGTAACAACAGTTAGGAGTCAGTCTAGCCTCAAATCAAGGAAAGACAACTAACTAACTGAAGTGAAACTGATTGGTAGGTGAGAAAAGGAACCCTTCTGCAGTGGAAGGTGAGAAGTGGGTGCCTCCCTGGATAGGAGGGATAAATCTGAGTGGAAAGTAGCTCTCGAGTGCTGGAAGGCTAGGGACTAGGTGCTGGAGGCATCAAACTGGTGACTGGGTAGCATGCGGGTGCATGCAGAATGCATGCATGCATGAAAAATGCATGCAAAGTACATACTGAATGATGAGGATATCCTAACACCCCCCCTCAAGCTATACTATGATGTAAAAAATAAAATGTAGGGCCCTGGTTACTGAGACCAAAGGTCACCCCAATACAATAATCCAAAAATGCTGAAAGTAAACTAAGTGAGGAAAGAGGGAAAACCTAGTGGGAAGAAATCCCCCCCTCAAAGCTAAACATAAAATGGATATAATCTGTCTCCACCATGATGGAACTCACCCCCAACAGTGAACGGAGGTAAGAGAACTTCTTCTCAGTGAATTTCTTGGTGAAGATGTCTGCAATTTGCTCATCAGTAGGGCAATATTACAGAATGATGGTACGATCATGCACCAACTCTCGAATGTAGTGCATATGAATCTCAATGTGCTTGGTCCTCTGCCGTTGAACTGAATCAGTGGAGATATTAATAGCACTTTGATTGTCACAAAATAGGTCAATCGAAGTAGTGCTACCAAAATCAAACTCAGAAAGAATACCCTGCAACCAAACTGCCTGAATGCAGGCATTGACTGCCCCTCGATACTCTACCTCTACTGAAGAAAGTGCAATGGCTGCATGCTTTTTGCTTGACCAGCAAATATTTCCATGGCCAATCATGAAAACATATCCAGAAGTGGACTTCCGATCTATACTATCACCCGCCCAATCTGAATCAGTAAAACCAATGAAATCTAGCTCAGAATCTGCAGCATAATGTATGCCAAAATGTCTCGTACCTTGCACATACTGCAAGATCCGCTTGGATGCCCGCCAATGAAGCTCATGGGGCTGCTGCATATACCTTGATACAACACTCACGACATATGAAATATCAGGCCTTGAGTGTTTCAAGTAGAGTAGTGAACCAATCAATTGTAGATACATAGTGCAATCTGCAAGCGGTGTGGAATTTCCCTCTTCAAGACTAATTTCTGAGAGGAATGGAAATAGAGCAGCCTTACATTATACCATATTAAGCTTTAATAGCAGGTCTTTAGCATACTTTTTCTGAGATAATGTGATCCCATCAAAGTTTTGAGCTATCTCCAAGCCCAAAAATTGCTTAAGCAAGCCCAAATCGCTCATATCAAAAGCTAGATTTAAAGCGGTTTTCAGCTTGTTAATTGTAAGGAGAGTGCTACCAGTAATGAGAAAATCATCAAAATATAAAAAAAAAATCAACAAATTACCTTTAATTTTCTGTAGGTACACATTCAGATCAAATTTTCATATTTTGAAATTCTGAGAAAGAAGGAAGGAGTCCATCTTTGCATACCAAGCTCTTGGGGCCTGTTTCAATCCATACAAAGATTTCTTCAACCTGCAAACTAATGACGGATCTGATATGTATCCTTCTTGTTGATTCATATATACTTCTTCATCAAGTTATCCATGTATAAAATCACTCTTCACATCCATATGGTGCACTTCCCAGTGCTTGGATGCAGAAATGGCCAAAACTAGGCAGATGGAATCCATCTTTGCAACCGGTGCAAAAGTCTCAGTGTAGTCCACTCCTTGGACTTGGGACAAACCTTTTTCCACCAACCTAGCTTTTTATTTTCTGATAGAGCCATCAACATCAACTTTTGTGTGGTAGATCCACTTGCATTGAACTAATTTTCTTCTAGGTGGAAGAGAAACTAGCTCCCATGTAATATTCTTTTGAAGAGAACTATACTCTTCATCCATGGCTGTTTGCCATCATGGATCTCAGTGGGAATGATAGTATGATTTGGGATCTGAAACAATCATCAAATAAAATTTCTCAAATAATAATGGATCGGAAAAATAAAGATCCATACCTGCTCTTTGATAGTCTGCTCTTGTTCTCCTTGGATCAGTAGGATTTCCAATGTTTGGAGTAGCAGATTGTAGAGTGTTTTGGGCCCACTTTGGTAACTGAGGAAGATCATTATGGTAAGATTCTGAACCTGATATGTCATGGCCATCAAATTATTATAAAATATCAGAAATATCAGTCCCAATGCTTTCTTCATATTCTCTCGAATCTTCTTCTCATGGAGGCTACGGATCGGCAATGTTTTCCTCAACTAGTTTTAGATCTGGCAGCAGTTCTTCAAACTTCACAATTCGCTCAATGAATATATTTTTGGATCTAATATTCATGAGTTTATATGATTTTTATTCTTCTCCATATCCTATTAAGATACATTCAATACTTTGTGGAGCCAAAGTCGTTCTCTTATCAGAAGGAATTCTAGCCCATGCAGTGGAGCCAAAAACCCTCAAATTGCACATCCGGTTTGCGACCAGTGAATGCTTCGAAAGGAGTTTTACCTTTCACCGATGAATGTGGAACTCGGTTCTGAATGTATGCAACAACATTCATGGCTTCATCCCAAATATTTTCAGCCAAACCTTTTGACTCAAGCATGCAGGTAGCCATCTCTTTCAGTGACAGATTCTTCCTTTCCACTACATCGTTCTGCTGGGGTGTGTAGGGAACTGTATGTTGGATCTGAATTCCGCTTTCGGCACAAAGTTGCAGAAACTCAGTCTTGATATATTCTCTACCATGATCAGATCTAAGGGCTTTGATCTTGGTCTCAGTGGTGGTCTCAACATAAGCCTTAAAATCCTTGAATTTTCCAAGCACTTCTCACTTGTTTTTGAGAAAAAATACCCAAGTAAAGCGGGAGAAGTCATCGATGAATGTCAAAAAATACCTTGAACCATTCATGGACATATTTGGTAGTGGACCACTGATATCAGAATTTATGAGGCCCAAAATAGTAGAATCTCTTCTAGCTTTGTCGTGGTCGAACTTGTGCTCAGGGTGCTTCCCAACAATGCAACTGGCGAAAATTCCCTTCGAGGAACGGAGTTGCAGAAGACCATCAACCATGGATTGCTGTTGTAACAGAAGAAAATACTTGTAATTAAGGTGTCCAAACCTTTCATGCCAAATCCTACTAACCTTGTTTCCATGAGTGAGGAGAGAAGTGGGATTTTCAAGCGGCACAAAGTGAGAAAACTCATAGTATTTTGCAGTGTGGTTTGCCTTTCCGACTGCAATAAGTCTTCCACTTTTGATATCATAAATTTCAACTTTGTTAGGGCTGAATGTAACTTGCTTCAGTTCACCAGTGTGTGTCATTTGATACACAGAAATTAGATTTGAAGCCAAGGAATCCACATAGAGAACATTCTGAAAACTTCCATGCTCTAAATGGATGGTACCTTTACCCTTTGATGAAATTTTTGAGTCATCTCCCAAATGGATGGTACCTTTACCCTTTGATGAAATTTTTGAGTCATCTCCCAAATGGATGGGGATGGATCCATTTGGATCGAATGAAAAGAAGGAGTCAATATTTGCATCCATATGATTTGAGGCACTGGAATCTATCAGTAGAGTGGTGGGTTTCGAAATAGTTGCATGAGTGCTTGACCTCTTTCATGATCATCATTTCTATCCTTCTTCCATGCACCGTCGGGAAGACATATGTTGTTCTTTTCCAAAAGGAGGGCCATTTGATCTATTGTTTTCTTCATGCATGAACTTTCAAGATGAAAGCCACGGTTGCAATATGAACACTTAGATTTTTCTTTACCCTCTTTACCTTTTTGCTTGTTCCTTGAACTCGATGGTGCATCCGATTGCTTGCCTTTCTCTCTTTGCTTGTTTGGTTCGAATTTGGGATTCTCTTTATTTTGCTTCCCTTTTCCATTCGAATTCTTGGGTCCTTGAACAAATAGGGCTGAATCTTTGGATCTTATGGACCCCATTTGAATCAACTTGTCATGCTCTTTGGTAACGGATTCAATGAAGGCATTCAAGGTAGGCATCTTCCAATTCGAGATAGTTAGCCGACCGGAATTGAAACTAGAGACAAATACCGAGAAATATTTACCAAGCTTTGAAAGAATGGAGAGGATCAATTGCTTATACTCTTTAACAACACCACTGTTCTTCAACTGTAATGCCAAGTGCTTGAATTTTGTGAAAAACTCATAGATGGTCTCGAAATTCTCAGGACTAAGAGCAATCAATTCATTCTCTAATTGAAAGGCTCTAAGCTCGTCCTGCTTGCCAAAAAGTTTTCCAAGTTGCTCCCAAACTTCTTTTGGAGTCTTCAATCCGCTGAAAGGGAAGTGAAGATCCTTGGAGATGGAGAGGCAAAGAAGACCATAAGCTTCATCAAGCTTATTGAAGTCTTTTGTTTTCTCAAGCAATGTGTTTGGCTCTAATTCGAGGCCCACAGTGACTCTATAATACCCTCTTGAGCGCAATATAATATCCATGTCATCTCTCCAATCAAAATAATTGAAAGGAGTTAGAATAGGCTTTGAAGAAGAGGAATCCATCACTGATGGTGATTGCAATTGATTGTGAAGAACCTGCAAATCACAAGATAGCGAATGCACTTGATGGAGATGATAAACCTGCAAATCGCAATAAGAACAAGAACAGTAAGGTCGAACAATCCACCCTTTTAGATTTGCATCACACCTGGGATTGGAGATCAAGAAAGCTTGAATGGATCCAATGTATCAAATCCAAGAATTGTGTGGAAAACTCAAGCTTCTGGAGTGGATTGGAGTGTATTTTCTGCTTTGCATGCACATGAGATTTTGCATGCCAAAACTTTAGTAATTTTGAGCAAATTCACTCAATTCTTCATGTAGAACACCTGTAGGAGAGAAATCTTGTCCTTGCAATGGCTCTGATACCATGTAAAATTAGTCACAGTAGATATATTGAACAAGAATATCAATCACAAAGATGTAAAACAATTTGGAGTAAAAACTGTGCAAGAGAGATGCATCAGTGCTCTATAATCCAGAATGGTAGAATTACAATACAATACTATCACAATGAGTGAGCAATTCGAATTAACCAAGGAGTTCATTCGAATTAACTGCATGGCATAGCTTGGCTCCAACTAGGAGTCATCATCATCAATCAGTGGTGGTCATCAATGCACAAGTAACTGTCAAACTTGTGTCAAATTGAGTGTAATAAGTGTAACTGATGGTAAGTGGCACTGATCTAGGGATGGAGGCTTAGTGGAGGGTGCATGAGGGGTTAACTGCACTCAGAATAGGTAGTCAAGGCTCATCGGAGGCCAATCGGAGTGGTAACAACAGTTAGGAGTCAGTCTAGCCTCAAATCAAGGAAAGACATATAACTAACTAAAGTGAAACTGACTAGTAGGTGAGAAAAGGTGCCCTTCACTAGTGGAAGGTGAGAAGTGGGTGCCTCCCTGGCTAGAAGGGAGAAATCTAAGTGGAAAGTAGCTCCCGAGTGCTGGAAGACTAGGGACTAGGTGCTGGAGGCATCAAACTGGTGACTGGGCAGCATGTGGGTGCATGCAATGCATGCATGCAAAGTACATACTGAATGATGAGGATATCCTAACACAATGAACAACAACTTCTAGAGTCTAGAATCTGGGGTGAAAATGGTTGACAAGGAGTCTCGAATATGGTCATAAAATATTGTGACACTTTAGGGGTTTGAAAACATCATTTGGGCCATAAAATTAACTTCATATACATCTAATAAAATGAACATATATCTCAGAAAAATCTGATATAAAACAAGAACAACATCATCCCAAAATCACTATGAAAATACTATGAGGAAAATGGCTCGAATCTCAGTTTTGATTGGAAATATCACTTGAAGTACATGGTATTTTGAGCTGAATCTCTCATGATATGTCTATTACAGGTTTATTCAGCAACTAACATGTCCATAAATTCAAAATAGCAATCCTCCACTAACTATATGCAACAAGAAGTGCACCCTTGCACATTTACATGACATTGAGAGAAAGATAGTAGAATAAGAATACAGAAGAATGAGAGAAGATGAACTCGAACTCAGTTGGGGTTTGAACCTGAATCAAAAAATATCCATGAAGCTATTTTGAGAGGTATGAATGGACTCTCCATCAAACAACTTGGATGGGAATATTGCACCCTCAAAATTGGTTCTAAGGCAGGGAGGATGAACATCCACCATGCAAGGACACTATAAGCTCTCCAAATGTGTCAAATGAGAAATGATCAAAAGATGATATCCTTCTTCCGTATTGTATTTTATTAACCTCCCAAGGCCTCCATGGCTTGAATTCCCTCCAAGAGCCTCATCCCAACTCGAATTAGGGAGATATTCCCATGAATGCCACTTGCCCAACACTTTCTAGCCTTCCTCTTCCATCATTCGAATGGGGGGGATATTGGATTCCATAAATCCCCTTTGTGTGTCCTCTTGGAGTCTATTTTTAGACCTGAAATGTCATATATGTCATATGTCATAAATCAGGTCTGAACTAAGTCATAAGTGTCATAGAATCTTCATCATTGTTGTCATAGAAGTTAGGGAATCTAGCTCCAAGTGTCACAATTCTTCTATGATGCCTCTTTCTCTTCCACGGGAGTTACTCTTCCACTCTAATTCGACCCTCCTATATTAATACCATGAATAATTCCTCTCCAACTTCCCCAAGAACGTTAGATTCCACCTTGGATTCAGATGGGTGAGAATAGGATGCTATGTAGCATGGAGAATCTTGCCTTGTGTGGGTCCCACACCACCTATGTGCCCTCATGATCAAATGCCACCTTATTCTCTTATTATACTTATTTATTTATCCCCTTTAATATATATTTTTCAATATAATGTCCATTTGGGGTCTTATAGATCCCTTATTCCAAGTCTGAATGTTTCCACCCCAACCTAGGGAACTACTAGATTGGTGGAAATTTCCCTTCATGAGATTTATTTGGATGGGGACATTACAGTCCTCCCCACCCAAGATGGCTTGTCCCAAGCAATTCAAAATTTGGATGCTGCAAAATTTGTTCCTCTTCCCATGTGGCATCTTCACTTGGAAAATATTTCCATTGTACCAAATATTCTCTGATGGTTTTGCTCCTCAATTTCCTTTCTCTTGTTTTCAAAATTTGTTCTGGAATGAGAATGAGTTGTCCTTCATCATCTAATGGAGGAAGCGTTTCTGGAATAGAATTTTTCTTACCAATATCCTTCTTAAGGCATGAAACATGAAACACATTGTGGATTTTACTACCTTCTGGAAGCTCTATCTCATAAGCTACCTCCCCAACCTTTAAAATTATCTTATATGGGCCATAAAACCTTGGTTTAAGCTTTTTTGATCCTTGTCCTTTTAAGGTGGTTTTCTTATATGGTTGCAGCCTCAAATAAACCAAATCATTCACTTTAAAGGTTATTTACTTCTTATGTTGATCCACATACTATTTTTGTTTATTTTGGGCAACCTGCAAATTGTCTTTTAAGAGCTTCAAATCTATTGACTTTCCTCAATCCAATATTTAGCTTTTAGGGCTCTAATATCACCAAAAATGTGATTAAAAAAGGTGATTTACTCATAACCATAGAGGGATTTGAAAGGATACATGCCAATGGACATATGAAAAGTAGTATTGTAGCAAAACTCACCCAAATGTAGCCATTTAACCCATGCTTTTTGCTACTCACCAACATAGTTTCGCAAGTACCCCTCCAACCATTGGTTCGCCCTTTCTGTTTGGCCATCGGTTTGAGGATGATAGCTTTTGCTAGGATTCAATTGAGTTCCCACCAATTTGAATATTTCTTGCCAAAAATCACTCATAAATATGCTATCCTTGTCACTCACAATATTTTTGGGAAGTCCATGCAGTCTGGAAACATCTCTAAAGAAGAGCTTAGCTACTTGTGCAGTAGTAAAAGATGATGTGATAGCAAATAAATGAGAAAATTTGGTGAGTCTACCCACCACAACATCAATACAATCCTTACCAAAAGCATTGGGAAAACTTGTGATGAAATCCATGGAGATGCTTTCCCACTTTTGTTTTGGAATAGGCAATGATTGTAAGAGACCAACAGGATGGGTGTGTTCAACTTTGTTTTGCTGACATATCTTGCATTCATTCACATACTTTAAAACATATTCCTTCAACCCTTTCCAAGAGAAAATTTGTCTTACCTTCCTATATGTTTTAAAGAAACCAATATGGCCTGCTAAAGGAGAATGATGCGCTTCCTTCAATATTTTTTGCTTTAAGGTCGAACCATGAACTAAGTATATTTAGTATTTATAGTAGATTAGGACATTCAATATCTTGTACATATCATCTCCCTTGACCCCATCTAACAATTCAGAAGCAAATCTATCTTTGGCATACTCTACTATTAGCACATCTTTCCAATCTTTTGAAATGTCCATAGTGGAAAATGAGGGTCTCTTAGACAATGCATCTGCTACAATATTATTCTTCCCTTTTACATATTCAATGTCAAAATCAAAAGCTTGAATCTTAGTCACCCATTTTTGTTTCCTTTCATTGAGATATTTTTGTGTATGAAAATGATTCAAACTGTTATGATCAGTTTTGACCACAAACTTCTTCCTCACCAGATATTGTCTAAACTTAGACAAGGCATGCATGATGGATAACATTTCCTTGTCATATATGGATTAGATCCTCTCATGTGGCTGTAGTTTTCTGCTCTCAAAAGCTATGGGGTGTTGATTTTTCTTTCAGACTACCCATATTCCTTCCCTTGATGCATCACATTCCAAAACAAATGGTTTAGAAAAATATGGTAATGCAAGTACTGGAAAACTACTTATTAACTGTTTCATTCTTTGGAAAGCCTTTTCATCCTCTTCATCCCATTGGAAAGCATCCTTCTTGGTCAAATCAGTAAGGGGAGCAGTTAGTTTGGAAAACCCCTTCACAAACTTCCTATAGTAAGTGAAGATCCCAATAAAGCCCCTCAATTCAGTGATGTTCTTGGGTGATGGCCATTCAAGAATAGCCTTTATTTTCTCCAAGTGCACCTTTACCCCATATTTCCCAATGATGTGCCCAAGATAAAAAAAAATTTGTCAACACAAACTCACACTTGGACAATTTAGCAAACAAATACTGCTCATGCAATATTTTCAATACAACTTCTAAATGATGCAAATGTTCCTCCCATGTCTTACTGTACATTAAAATATCATCAAAGAAAACCAAAACAAACTTACGTTTCTGCTTGCAAAGTATTTTGTTCATGCATGATTGGAAGGTTGTTGGAGCATTGATCAAACCAAAAGGCATGATAAGAAATTCGAAATGACCATAGTGACATCTGAAATTAGTTTTCTGTACATCTTCCTCCTTCATCCGAATTTGGTGGTAACCAGATCTAAGATCAATTTTGGAAAAGAAGTTTTCTCCAAATAGCTCATCTATTCAAGGGATGGGATATCTATTCATTATTGTCTTTTTGTTTAAGGCCCTAAAATCAATGCACATCCTTAAGGTTCCATCATTTTTCTTCACCAAGACAACTGAAGAAGCATAGGGACTTGAGCTTGGTCTGATGAGCTGCAATTCCAATATTTCTTCAATATCCTTCTCAATCTCATCTCTGAACCTTTTTGGGTGTCTATATGGGGGTATTTGGATAGGTGAAGTACCTACCTCCAAAACAATGGTATGTTCAACTCCTTTGTTAGGTGGAATTCCAGGGGGAAGGTCTCCAAAAACCCTTTCATACTTGTGTAGTAGTTTCCTTATCTCAATTGGATGTTATGCAACCTTTATGTTTGGTTTGGGGGAAGTGATTAAACATTCTACATCCCATTCAATGTCTCAATGTCTCAATATGGATCTCATACTGTGGGAAGACATCACTTGGTTAGGATAGGTGTGCATTCCTGCCACTAACATTTTTTTTCCTTCCGAATATTTGAACTTCATTTTAGGTATTTGGTATCTCACTGTATGTTCTCCTATAGAGTACAATCATTGTACTCCGAAAACCACATTTGTATCAGAAACATTCACCACATAGAAGCTATAAGAAAATGTGTAATTTCCTACGGTAAGTTGTAGCTTTGGAATCCATGTGTTGTATTCCATAGAATTGTTACTTGGAATGATGACTGTGAACCCTTCGAATGCTTCAGTAGGTAACTTTCACCTCTCCACCAAGGCTGCATCAATGAAGCTATGATTTTCTCCTCCATCTACCAATACCGAAACCTTCTACCCTTGTACCACTCTTGCATCCGATGGTGTGAAAATGAAGCACTCCTAAGAGCACGACCATCCTCCCTTTTTTGGGTGATGCATGATCTTCTTCTGTTGTGTCATATCCATCTTATTGGGATGAAATTTATTATTCTTCCTCCATATCCCCTTCATCATCATAAAATACTTCAATGAAGTGTGCTTTTCCCTTAGCACATTTATGCCCTGGTACCCATGGTCGATGACATGTGAAACATAGTTTCTTTCTTCCGAGTTCTTCCTTGCTTGGTCCCTCTTTCTTGTCCTTCCCAAATGAATATTTTTTCCATGGTCTCTTGTCATATATGAACTTGGGAGGAAAATTGGGCATAGGAGGATACTTTGTCTTGGGTAGCAAATTTCGCAGATCTCTTGCCAAATTCATGGCATCTTTTAATGGAGTAGGTTTGTGAGATTTAACTAAACCTTTCAAAGGTTCAGACAATCCTTCAATAAAGAGAAATACCAATCTAACCATAGATACATCAACCACCATAACTGACAGTTTTTGGAATTCCAACATATACTCCTCAAGGGTTCAAGTTTGCTTCAACTGTGCTAGTTCGTTGAAAGGCATTTCAGGGTATTGTTGATCAAATATTTCCACTAACCTGTTAAAAAAATATTCATGTGATGTGATATGATCATGTCCTAAGGTTTTAATTCCATGGAACCACCAACCATTTGCTTCTCCCTCAAAATGCAGAATAACCATTTTTAAAGCATCCTCTTCAACCATTGGATTCAGCTGAAAATATACATCTAAATTTTGTACCCAAGTATTTGCAGAACTTTGGGATGATCCATCAAAGGTGGGAAGGGAAATTTTACCTATGGAATAATTCAATTCTTTATTTTGAAAAGGGGTTCTGTTACCTCCTCTCATTTTGAGCTTGTTTGAGACAATAAATAATTGATCAAATGGTAAGGTCCTCCAGCTACAATCTTCACTCAACTGCTGCCATTCTGCTAGAACTTCATGCATTCCATATTGGGTGTTAGGATCCTCTTTGGGATCAAGAAAATTGGGTGTGGTGGCTCTTGTTGATATATGGAATTCATTGGGTTGGTTGTGAGGCCTTGTGTTTGAGAAAATGTTTTCACCAACTACCTTATTTTCCTTGAAATGAGAACTATTGTTTCCTCCTATTTCCAATTTGCTTCCAATTTGAATTGCCATCAATTCAAACCCTTTCATTATATTCCTTGTCATGTCCTCAAAAACTGGTTTCATGAATTCACTAAACTTCTCTTGATCCTCCATCTTTGAGTTTTCTTTTTCATCCTTAGCTATAGTGTCAACAAAGTGCACCTCTTCTCTTGCTTCGACCTCTTCACCAAAGGTACTTTCAGTTTCGGTTTCTAGAGGTGGGAGATGGATTCCTAACCTCACAAATGGTCACCCAAATCAGGTTCAAGGACCATGCTCTGATACCACTGTAATATCCCTCCAAAGAAAAGTGCTTGGGTTCACCTTATTTCGACTCTAGGGATGCAGTTTACAACTGGTTCCAAACACCTCCAAATGATTTAGAATTTGGGGAGGAAGGTATTGATGGGGAATAGGAAACATTAAAACATCTATCATACACCCAAACAACTTATATACCCATCCATGGTCTGCAATTTGCAAGGATATAAGTTTCGAGACAAGACTAGTCAATTTGTGTAGTGAAAATCCCCCCTAGGTCTGCCATTAATTCCCTTCCAAAAAATGTACGGCCTTCACTAATGATTGATCTAAAACTTGTATCTGTTAGAGGAAATCAATGAAAATATATTTGCAGCATTATATCTGGTTTTAGGTTCGAATAGGTATCCCAATGAACAACAACTTCTAGAGTCTAGAATTTGGGGTGAAAATGGTGGACAAGTAGTCTCGAATTTGGGTGAAAATGGTGGACAAGGAATCTTGAATTTGGTCATAAAATATAGTGACACTTTATGGGTTTGAAAAAATAATTTGGGACATCAAATTAAATTCATATACATTTCATAACATGAACAAATATATCAGAAAACTCTGATATAAAATAGGTACAACATCATCCCAAAATCACTATGAAAATGCTATGAGGAAAATGGCTTGAATCTCAGTTTTGATTGGAAATATCACTTGAAGTACATGGTATTTAGAGATGTGGCTCTCATTCTATGTATACTAAAGAGTTATGCATCAAATAACATGTCCATAAAGTCTAAATAAAAATCCTCCACTAACTATATGCAACAAGAAGTGCGCCCTTGCACATTTACATGACATTGAGAGAAACATAGTAGAATAAGAATATAGAAGAATGAGAGAAGATGAACTCGAAATCAGTTGGGGTTTGAACCTGCATAAAAAAATATACATGAATCTCTATTTATATTTTTCAATGGACTCTCCATAAACCAAATAGGATGGGAATCTTGCACCCTAGAAATTGGTTCTAAGGCAGGGAGGAAGAAAATCCACCGTGCAAGGACAAGATAAGCTCTCCAAATGTTCCAAAGTAGAAATGATCAAAATCTGGTATCCTTATTTCTTATTATCTTTTATTAAAATCCCAAGGCCTACATGGCTCAAATTCCCTCCAATATCATTATCCCAACTCGAATTAGGGAGAGATTCCCATGAATGCCACTTGTCCAACACTTTCTAGCCTTCCTCTTCCATCAATTCGAATGGGGAGAATCCTGTCTGCCATAACTCCCCTTGTGCACCCTCTTGGAGGCTATTTTTAGCCCTGGAATTTCATATATGTCATATGTCAAAAATCAGGTATGAAATTTTTCATAAGTGTCATATAATATTCATCATTGTTGTTATAGAAGTTAGGGAATCTAGATCCAAGTGTCACAATTCTTCTATGATGCATCTTCCTCTTCCATGGGAGTTACTCCTCCACTCTAATTTGACCCTAGTAGATTCATGCCATGAATAATGCCTCTCCAAATCCCCAAAGAATGTTATACTCCACCTTAGATTCAAATGGGTGAGAATAGGATTCCATATGGCATGGAGAATCTTGCCTTGTGTGGGTCCCACACCACCTATGCGCCCTCATGATCAAATGCCACCTTATTCTCTTATTATAATTATTTATTTAGCCCCTTTAATATATATTTGTCAATCTAATGTCTATTTGGGGCCTTATATATCCCTTATTCCAAGTCTAAATGTTTCCACCCCAACCTAGGGAACTAGTAGATTGGTGGAAATTTCCATTCATGAGATTAATTTGGATGGGGACATTACAGAGGACAAGTGGATCACACGGAGAAATAACTTGGAGGGAATGTCCTTCCACCTAGAGACATAACCTGGATCAATTCCCCCCTACCTTGTATATGGATCCTTGGTTCATAGAATCCAATGTTAGGGGAGCATTGATATCCCTTATCAACGCTCTGTAGCTAGTTATAAGGGAGCGTTGAACTAGGTCTAATGGGTCAAACATGGATGTATAAGTATCTAGATTTGGATAATATCTTGGTTGGTTGGACCTCCCATTTAAATCCTATCCTATTTCCATTCCAAGTAACCTAATCCTCCATGATCCACCATATTATCCCTTGATCCATTCTCTTCTCCACATTGGTTGTACCTTCAAATCCTATTATAATTTGAATTCATTCCATGGGAAGGGAAAAAATGAGTAATATTGAAGGCATCAAACCTATGGTTTTGTGACTCTCAAGGAGATGGATTGAAAGCTTGGAAGGAGATACAACATGATCAAGATGATGGATGTAAGTGCTTCTTTGTTGCTTTCCATTTAATAGACAACTTGGCTTATTTAACCCATATTTTCCCTCTTGCGGCATGTGTGTCTATGTCGTTGGATTCAATATAGATAGATTTATGCTTATGCCTAACAACATATTGTAGAAGGAAGGAAGATTTCTCTTGTCTATGCAGGTCTCTCTATCACTTAGGAGTTTGGGTATCAAGTTCAAAAGTTGGGGAAGCTAAGACAACCATCGATATAGAGGTAGGTCATATACCCTCTCTACACTCTTCTTTTATTGCTTTGTTGTATGCATTTAAGATAGGTATAGGAGAAACTTAGTCACCATTTGTTAGTGTCTATCTTGGATCAGAGAAATATTGGTCCAAGAGAAGTTTCACTTGTCCATAGGGGTGATTTTCTACCACAATTAGTTATTGATTATCCTGAAGGTGTTGCATTCTTACTACATGAATTTTTTCTTCCAGTGGGTGTAGTTTATATTCCTGGTGGATTTGAGAGTTTTGAGCATTTGAAGCCTTCAATGCTTCCATTATGTGCACGATCTTCTTCCACTTTAATATGTCCTGCTCTTGTTCCTTTATTTGAACTTGCAAATTCAAAATTTCCTCATCTTTCTTATGTAATAACTCATGAATGCTCATTTTTGTAGGATTGTGGTCCATGGAATTATTAGGAACTTTTTCATGAACTTCTATTTTTTATACACCTTGTTGAACCTAAGGAGTTTCTAAATCTTATTCAATCTAACGGACTTTCAAAATGTCTGAGTATTTAATTTTTTGAATTTAAAGAGTGTATGAGTCTAAAATTTAGTGCTGTACTAACTTACTCGGGGTTCGTTCATCTAGTTTTCTCTTCTACAGGATGTCACTCTCGCTCTCCTTGTTTGCAGATGCAGGTGACCTTCTTTTAGGATAATTTTCCCTTGTTCATTGAGTTGGATAAAGGTGTCTACAATTTATTCTTCCTCTTCATTCTTCCTAGGGTATTCTTGATTCCTATGTTCAATTATCTTTTTTATGAAAAACCCGGTCCTTAGAGAGATTTGGTTGGTTTTTCTCTTCTTACTTTTAGAAGGGTCTAGTTGGAATCTCTTTTTAGATGATTGTTCTTTCGAAGGAGGTGTGAGATATTCACATTGTTGTTTCTCCTTCTTCTTAAACACTTGTATTCCATTGCTACTGATATTGAGAAACGTTTCCCATGACATAGGGGTGTAATGTGTCTTCAAGATCTCACAGATTAGAAGCTTAACCAAACTATGATGAGATAGTGAGTCAAGTTTCCATAATTGGTATTTGACACTCATGGAAGAAAGAGACTTGAATAAATACCATGGGAGACTGATGTTTTTCCTTAGTATTTGTAGCTAGATATTTTTTAGGAGGTTCAAAAAATGAAAATGGTAGGCATGTACGACAAAATATCTCCCATCACAAGTAATAGACTTCATTATCATAAGAGTAAATCCTCCCCATGGCTCTGGGAGTGAATCCCTTCTCATACTTTCATGAATTTCTACATATTTTTCTATAAACCAGAAGAAATATTTTTTATCCTTCTAAGCGAGCTCCCAGTCATCTTTGTCCCATTTCATGATTTTTTTTAACCCAGTGACCTTGCTGAGTATGTCTTCATTAATATCAAATGAAACCACTTTGATTGAGGTCCAAAAAGTATTCTCATCGATATTTTTCAAGTTTCTGGAAAACTCCTCCATCATTCCCTCATGGTATCCATTAAGTTTCTAAAAATATTGAACCCAACCTTCATATTCGAAGTATTTGACTACTTTTGGGTTTCAAAATAACTTCACATAGTCTACGGGATCTCTTTTTATGAATCCCCCAGCCATCTTCTGCAATTCCTGTGTATTTCTAACTAGAGGAACCCTGAATGATAATCCTACTGTATTTTCTGAGAACTAACATAATAATATGAAATTCCAGAGGGAGATTTCTAATTAAATCTTGTAAAATACATGTGGAATCACTATTTTTCTCTTCCTTTTACTATTCTTGTCCTTCTTTCCTTCTAACCTTTTCATCAATTCAAGGAGTGTTTAGGATTGTTTGTTCTCTGTGTGGTTAAGGATGAGCATTGGAGTGGGTCTTTATGTTGCATCCCACTTCATCATCCCTCTTAGTTTCACCATGCTTTACTCATGCCAACTATCTTGATCTCTCCATCATTTACACTCATGAGAATGATCCTGATATTTCCATCATTTCTATGCAGAATGTCATTTTCTCATTCTAATTGTCCCATCCATTGTCCCATTCTCACTAATTATAGGTTTTCTAAGTTTGAATTTTAGTATTGGTTGTGAACACTATCAGATCCTTCACATTCATGTGATTCAGAAATTCAAAACATTTGTTTTGTCCAATCCGGATTCTTTGATGATCCCTTGCATGTATGGATGTACTTGGGAAACAGGTGGTTGCTATCGTGATTTTATTTTTTATTTTTTGTGTTTTATCCTCTTCCCAACTTATGTTCTTGATGTCCTCGCTCAAGTTTATGTATAATTCCATGAAAATTAGTTTAGATAAATATGATATTTGCAAATTAAATATTTAAATGAGGATTCTCACCTTTAGAAAACTTATTGCCTGTGTTGGTGTTGAATTTGGGGTTTCCATGACTTCAGTTTGATTAGGATGGTAGGATTAAAACATTTGCAATCTAGTTGTAGGGATTTATATTAGGTTGTAGAAATGCTAAAATTTGTAGAAATCCAATAGGTGTTCTTCCTTGGGAGTTTGTTGTTTGATCCTATGTTTGTGCCAAGAAGTTGTTTTCTTGGTAATTTCTTCTAAAGTGACCTAGATTGCAACATTATTAGTATTCAGATATGATAAAAAAAAAACTTTTTCTTTTGTCCCTTTTTATTTTTATCCTACAGACTGGGAGGCTGCCTCATTCGAGGTTTTCAATCTTTCAAGTTGTCTCGGGCACCTCAACAGAGGTTTTCACCTAAGAATTTTTATGATTTTTGTACAGACTAGTAAACTTCATCATATGAGGTTTTCAATCCATCTACTTGTCTCAGACACTTCATGAGAATTTTTTTCATTTTTTCTCATTTTTTATATTTTTTTCCATCTTTTCAAAATGATTTAAGGTAGATATGGGGCATTGCTACCTTATATCCAATGTGATGTTTCCTTCAATGCTTCGTTGAATTATTTTTTGGTCAAGGGATTCCTATAAAGATTCAATATGTACCCATTTACCAGCATTGGCACTTGATCCTCATTTATTGTTGTTATCCTTACTGATCCATTATCATATATGATGGCATTATGATAGGGTCCTAACCATTTGGTTCTTAGTTTTCCCTTAAATTCTTTAAATCTCGAACCATAAAGCATGGCCCAATCTCCTTCTTTGAAATATTTTGTCTTAATGTACTTGCCATGCCATGATTTCCTCTGCTATTGGATTATTTCTATAATGATGTAGGGATTTATGTCTAAGCTCATCCAGTTGGATAAGTTGTAGTAACATATATTTTTGTGTTGTTGATAGATCCATGTTAACATCTAATGATGTTCTTAATGATTTCAATTCAAACTTGATGCGAAATGTGATTTTCTTTCCATAGACCAATTCATAAGGTGTGAGGCCTATAGTGGCATTCCATATGGTTTTCTATGCCCATGTTGCTTCATGAAGTCTATTGGACCAATCCCTTCTGTGAATCTTGATTGTCTTTGTCATAATTTTATCTATCTCTTTGTTTGTCAGTTGTACTTGGTCATTTTCTTGTGGGTGATAGGCTGTTGATTGTGTATGCTTCAATTTATTCTAACTGAGGATTTATTCTATCATATTTGAGGTGAATTTGGATCTCTTGTCAGTGACAAGTTCTCTAGGAACCCCAAATCCAGTAAAAATATATTTGGACATAAATTTTGCTATTGATTCTTCATTTTCTAGTCTCAATGCTTTGACCTCCATCCATTTGGTCAAATAAGCAATACATAGTAGTATATGGTGTTTCATGTTTGATGGAGGGTCAATAAGTCCAATGAAATCCATTTCCCACTTATCAAAGGATTCCTGTATAACTTGTGGATGGAGAAGCATCTCATATCTCTTGGTTGGTTTGCATATTCTCTGGCAGTCATCAGAGATTGAAACATAATTTGTTGCATCTATGTGTAGTGTTAGCCAATAATATCTTGTTTGAAACATTTTTATGATGTCCTCTTGGTTGTATAGTGTCCACCACAAGTTTCATTGTTAAACAGAATTTTCGTCAGTTGTACAAGACCATGTGACTGCATGTTTCCACAATCCCTAAATCCACATCCATGATGAATGATCCTTAACACATTTTTCCCTGCAAATAACCTTTTTTGTGACTTCGATATGCTTTGCTTCGTTAGAAACATGCATCGAAGTCCATCGATGCACTTTTCTCTACTATCAACCCGCGTTGATGAATCAGTTTTTCTTCACGTCAACTCGCGTCGAGATGATTTGGCGCATGTTGTTCTATGTCCAAGTCGCATCGATGTCTGTACGGGCAGAAAAAAAGTGTTTTCAAGAAGTCTCTAGAACGAAATCTTATCTAGATGTGATTTCCTCCCTATTTTCTAGTATCTCACTCGAATTCATCACTTGCTAGGATCATATCTCATCCATTATCCCTAAATATCTCATATCTCCTCTATCCATATTGTCCTATAAATTCAAGTCTTGGACATGGGTAAGGGGAGGATCAATTGAGAATAGAGTTATGTTGGTGAAATTGCACTGGGATTGATAGACTTTAGATCCTTATCCTTCCTTTATTGAAGTGAAATATTGGAGCAAAGAGGAATCCATTGGAGAGGAGATATGAAACCAAGGATTAAGTGGTTGTACTCTTTACCATTTCTATTAATACAATACTGCATTTCATTTCCCATAAATGGTTTGTTATTCATTTATTTGTATATCTACTTGGTCATATATATAACTTAATCTAATCCTAGATCTAGTTTTCCTATTGCGTTTCTTGGCTTACATGTCTTTGTAGGTAATTCTTATAAGTGTATGAGCAAGCTTGATGGAGCATTGGATCATTGAAGACAACTCACAGTCAAAGGTATGTCTTCTATCTTTCAATTTGTGATTGGATCAAGTTAGCGAAATGTATGTATGATTGCTTGCTTTGTTCTAGTTTAGTGATTAATATAGGGAGGTCAGCTTATGTCCGCACTTGAAGATTAGTCCTGAAAAGAAAATTGGCAACTCCATTAAGGACTTTTTTCTCTAGATTTGTTTATTTTTCTTTGATCATATTTTTCTTAGATCATGTCACTTTTTGATTTGGATCTGCTTTTATAGAGTCATTGGGTCATCCAGATTACTCCTGGAACCCTAGATGCACTCAATTTGTTGAGTTCATGGGTTTTGTAGCTTTCATCTTTGAGAAAATTCACTTTTGGAAGCTCGATGCACTCTACCTTTGATACACAGTGCGCCATCGACATGCCTGGGTAGTGTATTAGACCGCGTCGACCCAAAAAGGTGCACTTTTATTTACTAACAGACCGTGTGGTACTGCAAAAATTTGTAGTAGGGCCTCTAATCTACTATGTTTTAAGTCTTGAAACCTTCGAAAGTGTGTTGTTGTACCAACTCTTGCTAGTGTACGTTTGGTTTGGATTGTTGTGTGATTTGAGATTGATTGCTTGGGTGGATACTTTTGTTTTCAAAAGTTGCAAAACTCTCTCGAAGTGAGCAGAGTCATATTTGGATTTGATTGAACATAGTGTTAAAAATACCTCGGTTTTCATTCTCTTCATTTTTGAAGTGTAGTGCTTTGATTCATTGAGAAGATACTTTTTTGGATATTGGATAATTGTTTGAAAAAATTGAAAGAGCTAAGAATTTGCCATGTTTTCTTCCTTTTGATTTTCTAAAAGTCTTTGAAAAAGAAAAGAATTCTTAGATTGATCATAAAGTTTATATTTTCAATCATTTTTTACTATTAGTGCATGTTCCAAAGATCTCTGAAATCATCCTTTTAACTCCTTTTCTTCTTCGTTTGAAAATGAGGTGTTGTGCAAATTAAAGGATTCCATTTTTCTTTTATTTTCGATTTGCATCGTCAAATCTCTTTTGAAAAAACAAAAACAAAAGTTTTTCTTTGGCGTTATTTTGGTATCATTAGAGTTGATTGAAAGAGTGTTATTCACTTATGTCTTTTACTTTTTCTTAAGGAGAAAAGTGAAAGGATAGCATTGGATTTCGAGGTAGATTTTAATTGTTTCAACAAAAGAAGAAAGATCTCTCTCCTTTCCCTAGATAGTTTTCATTGAAAAATAAAAGACTTGCATCTCATTTATCTTTTTCATGCATATTGGTTCGAGTCTACAACTCATGCATCCACTTAACTGTACAAGATAAAATCAAACACTAGTCTAAGTTAAAATATTTAGAAACTCATGTGATAGGTTAGAGACATGTTCTGGCGTCTTTAAATGTAGCAACTGTCATTATTTTCTTGCACTGCATCCCGAGGGTTTGTAGTTATTCCACGTACTAGTCGGTATATCGAACGGTCTTTCATGTACCCAATGGTGTATAGAAAGGTACTTCACGTACTCGATGGTATATAGGAAGGTTGTGCATTAGAAAACACTACTACGGATTGGAGCTCCCACATACCCTGTGTATATTGAGAGACCCCACTAGGATCCCGAAACCATCCAAGTCAACCATTGGTCGTCTTGACATTGAAATAATCTGAGAAAAACACTCGGGGAGATAATACACACATACTATTAGGTAGTCGGGTAATACGGTCAGGGATACGGTCCTAATCCTCCCTGGTTACTGCTCTAAAAATTTGGGCCGAGTTTTACTATTGGACCCTGCAGTATGTCGTGAGTTGCGATCCCTTGACACTCCTATGAGGATCCAACTCTTTATCCCACTTGTCACATAAGTTTGCTTGCAAATTTAGTTTGAGTAGGAATTGAAGTGTGTTTTTGCATAGAATACTCTTAGGAGTATATTTTCATCAGCCATTCTGGCTGAGAAACCCTTAAGGAGATCCCGTAGAATACAAAACATGCCACCTGAATACCGTCTCATCAGGGAAGGAAGTACAGGGGAAGATATGAACCAACCCACTACAACTGGTTCACATGAAAAATCAATCCCATTTATTGAATCAAGAGGGGATTTTTCTCCTCCAGTAAATCCGCCCATCACCGATCCTATGGGACCATTGGTGGTGGAACAAACTTCTTTGTGTGACACATATTTCCATCATTCACTTGAAGGACACCCTGGAGCCGTCGATTGGATATTCACTCGACCTCTAGATGATCCGATAATGACTGCTTTCGATCCAACAACTTCGTTTTGTGGGACCTCCCTAAGGAAATTTATTTCCAATTTTGGTTCACCATCAATTGTGGTGACATCTCCACCTCCACATCCTACCAGACTCATCTCGAACGAAGATTTTTTCGGACCACTTCAAGATATTGTATCTCGTTTACGAATACTTGGAGAATGAGTAAGGTGCCAGAGTTTCCCTTTCCATTCCACTTCAGAAGTAGTGAACCCCAAACACTATTATACCATGTATTCATTTTCTCTTCCTTCACCAAGAATGTATGTTCCCAACATGACCTGCTACGAACCAGGCCAACCATCTTTTCCATCTATTTCACATTAATTGGCCGGTTATAGACCTCTTTTGACCTCAATGACTGGGGGAAAACCTTCAGCCATTGTTAAATTCGTGCCTATAACGCAACCTTCGAGACAAAGTATGATCTTAGGGAACCCTCTAGTTAGTGGTAAAAATATGGCCTTGGGGAAACCTATGGTCAGTGGCCTAATTATCAGACAAACTTCGATTGGTAGCCAAAAATTAACTAGAGGGAAACCTCTAGTTAGTGGAAAAAACCTAATTGGGGGGAAACCTCTAGTTAGTGGAAAAAATGTAACTGGAGTAAAACCTTCATTTATGACTTATATGACTGGGAGTTCACCCCCATCCATGGCACAAACTCCGTGGGCACATCACTCGGGGGTATCATCTGTATGCGCCCAACCTGCATAGGGTTATGTGTATTCATGTAATCACAATATGGAAATGAGTCAAATCTACCAAATTGCTCCAAGAAATATTTATCCAGGAGTACCTTACCATGGAAACATAGAAACCCCATGGGGGCATCATTATTTTCCACTGAATGGACCCCCAAATGGAAACCCACCCCCTCCCTCCTCCACCACCCCCACCACCTGTCCCACCTCCACCTCCACCACTTGTCCCACCTCCACCCCCACCATCTAGACAACCCCCTCATTCTGGAGGACCCCCACATTCAGGAGGAGGACCCCCATCACGTCCACCTCCTAACATGGGAGGACCCCCACCATATGGCCAACCCTCTATGGGAGTACCTTATGATCAATCGATCTATGGTCCTACTGGTACTCGAATGCCGTACCAATATTACCATTACCCACATCCAAACCGACAGTTACCATTTTTGGATACACTAGATCTGTCATATTTGTCACGTTTGACCAACGATCCCATTCAACATGTCTTGAATTGGCCACCCATTCCTGTGAAGCTACCATCAAACATACCCAAGTTTGACAGAAAACCAAGTGAGGATCCCAAAAACTATGTAATGACATATCACTTGTGGTGTTCCTCGAACTCGTTAATAGACGATTCTATCCATTTGAGGCACGACCGCCAAATGGTATATCGAATTACCACCACACTCTTTTGTAAACTTTCGATCCTTGGCTATGGCTTTTCTTATGCATTTCCAATTACCAATCCATTATGAAATGGGAACAGATCTTTTAACTTTGCTCCGACAATCTACCTCCACTCATATTTCCGATCATATTCAAGAATGTAGGAGAAGACGTTGGTTCATTAAGGCTCCCATTCCGAACCAATTATTGGTTGATTGGTTTACCAAATCATTATTTCCTATCATAGTCAAAGATGTCGCTATGGGAGGGGTGGTTACAAAGGAACAAGACATTGCATGTTCCTAGTACTTAGACTTAGTCTACGCTCAATATGGAAATTTATATGACATTATTCCAAATTCTCCTCACCCCACATATGACCCAACGAAACCATCCACGGGATCACATGCCGACGACATAATTGGTTTCGTGAACACCCAGCCTGCCACCCAATCGATTGGATCACAAAGGCATATAGTTTCAACTCCAACTCCCTCATGGGATGGAAATAACACCAAATATTCACCTAGTCCTTCTCCCACCACAGAGGTGAATTCAGTCTAATCTGCTTCATCTTAGAAAACCGGTGGTAAGAAGAAAAACAAAGGCAAATCCAAGAAATATTCTAAATGGTAGGAACAAAAAACCAATCCAGATTCTACTGATGCCAAACCGAAACATAATTCTAAATGTCGATGTCTACTATGTGGTGATGACCACTTCATGAAAGAATTCCCGCATCGTGAAGAAGTCCAAAATTTCCTAAAAGGAAACCCTCAACCCACGGTTTTAATAGACCCCTTCCCCAGACAATAACATCAGATGGTTGCACAACAACCAACTCCTTCACAAGGAGAAACATCCACAACCACTCATGTTCTCATGATGCATAATGAAACAATTAACTTATCTACTAGGGCACACACGTATGATTATGTTCCAGATAAATAATCTAATGCAGGTCATACTGAAAAATCCCCAACATCCACATCCACTTTCCATCCTACATAATCTCCTTTGACCATAGACAAACTGATATCAGATGCAGCATTGCATCCACCCAAAATCACAATCCAAAAAGCGATTTTCAACCCCAACGCATGGGCCAATCAAAACTACAATATTGTGGAAGATCTAGCCCAGAAACCATGTGCTATGTCGACCCTTGAAGTCTTACAAAACTGTCCTAATCAGCATAAGACTCTGCTATATTCTAATGGAACAGTGGATCCAGAATCATCTAGTACCATCATGTTTAGATTGGAATACTTTAAGCCAAGGATTTCCCACCAACTGAAATTCCAAATCATTACCAATGTCACTGGGAAAAATATCCATCATATTGTTTTAGACGAAGGAGCCTCTACTTCCATAATTTCCTTGTCCTACTAAAGAGCCATTGGTTCTCTTGAACTGAACTATTATCCTACCACCTTGAAAGCATTTGATGGACATGTATTCCAACCACACGGGATTTTACAATCCTTAGTCATTGAATTAGGAGGAAAGACTATTTCCATTAACGTGGAATTAGTCACAGTGCCATTGGATTACAACTTATTGCTTGGTTGAAATTGGTTTTATGCAATGATTGCGGTCGCATCTTCTATCTTTTGCATTGTGCAGTTTCCCCATCAAGGGAAAATTGTCACTATCAACCAATTATATTTTTGTACACTGGACACCATAACTCATCACATGGATAATGTCCCCTTCGAGGACACTCTTCGTAAATATATGAGAGTGTCAGGGTAAGAATCCTTAATAAATCATCCCTAATGGGAGTCTTTCCAACATCTTATCCCCCATCACAAGTCGCCACGGTGAACATGATCTCATCCATGACCCCATCTTCCTCCAACTCGACGGACCCTTGGCTTGTTCCCAATCCTACTGAAATTGGTTCGATTGGAGATCAAATGCCTTTCAACCCAACCAAAGCTACGTATAATGCCATCCAATCAAAATTTGATTTACTTGATGACCACCACCTAGTGGCATCAGACCCATGTTCTCTACCATCTTGGTTGAACTCATCCTCACTGTCGCTGGATCATCTCCTCTAGAAATTCCCCTCTGATGAATCCATCATGGATATTATGAGCTTGGATGAACTCCCACGGGAAGACCATCACCATCGATCATCCTTTCTCCCACATTTATACATGGTAGAGAATGATATTCAAACTATTATTTCACCAGATGTCATTTCCAACCCTCAATCTCCTATTCTCACCTAGGATATGGTAACCGAAGGGAATTTGGCAAACATTGCGCCTACCACTACCATTGACATCTCGGTGAAACTTGATGTCATGGAACATATCCATATTGGCCAAAATTGTTCTTCTGAATAAATCAAAACTTATATGGCCTTGTTTAAAAAATTCCGTGATGTATTCACATATAGCTATGAAGAAGTGCCCGGGATTGATCCTATTATCGTTGTGCATGATATCAAAACTTATCCCATGCACCCTCGAAATATTATAGCTATTAAAGCGGAAATTGAAAAGTGCTTGAAAGCTGGTTTCATTTATCCTGACCCCTTGATAGATTTGATCTCCAACATCGTTCTTGTTACAAAAAAGCAAGAAACCATCAGGGTCTGTGTTGATTAATAGGATCTAAATAAGGCTTGGCCTAAGGAAAATTACCACACCCCATTTATTGACCAAATCATCAACAACTATGTTGGTAGTGTCATACTCTCATTCATGGATGGATTTTTTGGCTACAATTAGATTGAGATCCACCTAGAAGACCAACGCAAGATTGCATTCATCTTCCCATGGGGTACATTTGCATACCAAAAATTACCTTTTGGCCTTAAAAATTATGTTTCTACATTCCAACGGGCCATGTTGTATTCCTTTCACGATATTAAGGATTTCGTGGATCCATACCTTGATGATTTTCCAACTCATTAAAATCATCGTGAGTTCCATATCGATCATCGACGCTATAACATCTGCCTAAATCCTCACAAGTGCATATTCTGCATGGATTCTATATGTCACGTTGGATTCATCGTCTCAAAATATGGGATCCGCATTGATCCCCTCAAGGTAGAAGCTATTATATCCCTACCCCCACCTACGAACATCACTGAACTTCAAAGTTTGCAGGGGAAACTACTTGCGTTGTTTCATGTGTAATTATGCGGAAAAGACACAGGGTTATTTGTGGTTATTAAAAAAGGATGTCCCTTTTGTATGGGACGAATATGCCCAAAGTTCCTTTGACAATATGAAGCACGCCATTACCCATGCACCCATGTTACAACCACATGATTATACCAAGGATTATATCCTTTATCTTGTTGCCTCTACCTCAACTATTGCTAAGGTCTTAGTGCAGGAAGATAACAACGTGCAAGAACATGTGATTTATTACCTTAGTAAGGGTCTTAATGACTCTAAAACTTGTTATTCACATGTCGAGAAGTTGCCTCTGGTAGTTTTCATCACCATCTAGAAGTTTTGTCATTACATTATGCTCCGCACAACTACTATCATTGTCGATTCAAACCTTAAGTACCACATCTTAACTCGTCAAGTACTAGAAGGAAAATATTCGTGATGGATCGTTATTCTTCAAGAATTTGATTTACAAAATCTAAAAAGTCATTAGTATTTGCGGAGCTAATCTGCGACCTTCCCCGTATTGATTATGACTCTCAATCCATTGACTCTCTCCCTGATGATTCATTGTTCCTGATTAGTACCTTCGATCCATGGTACAAATATATCACCTTGTATCTCCAAACACAACACTTCGGGCCTCATTTATCCCACAATGAACGCGGTCGTATCTTCCATCATGTTAAATATTACCTAATCATCGGCGACACCCTATATCATCGTGGTATTGATTCAATCTTGCGACGGTGTTTTACTCATGAGGAGGCCGAGTGTGTTCTGAATGAATTTCACTCAGGGGCATGTGGTGGTCATATCTATGGGATGGATACAACCTAGAATATCTTATGCACTTGATACTTATGACCATCCATTTTTAAGGATTTCATGGAAGCCATTAAGAAGTGTCCTCCCTATCAGTTTTTTAATTCCAAAGCACACTCACACTACCCCTTTACAACCAATTATTGTCATTGGCCCTTTTCCAAATGGGGCATATATTTCATTCACTGTAAGCCTACCTCGACTGGGGGCATGACTATGATATTGTAGCTGTTGATTAATTCACAAAATGGGCCAAGGCTATTCCTACATACAAAGAATACGGGAAAACTGCCCCACTCTTCATGTTCAATCATGTTATTGTTAGGTTTAGGGTTCAATGAGCCATTTCACAGATCATGGATCACATTTACAGAACTAAGAGGATACTGAATTGAGAACCAAATTGGTATTTAGCCATGAACACTCAACCCCCTACTACTCCCAAGAGAATGGTCAAGTAGAGGCCATCCATAAGGTATTGAAAACCACGATACAATGCATGGTAGGGACCCATAGATGTTGTGGGGAAAATGCACCTATAGTTCAGGGGAGAAACTACCAACTTACGGTGATAAAGATAGACTTACAAGCATTTTGCAAGTACAACAAATAAATGAAGAGATTAGGGTTTAGAGATGTAGGCACCTCATTCAGAAGGTTGATCCTAGCTTTGCCTCCCTCGCTCTTCAATGCTTATCCAGTGTCGCAATGCCCAAACCTGCAAAACAACTTGATACCTTTCTCAAACACATTTGACTACATATATAAGACTGATATCCATGACATAACAAGACATCAAACTATGATTAAACAGTAATCAAATTAGAGACATACGAGAATAGGTCATATTTGGAAAGGAAAGAACGTTTGATCTTTATTGATGAATGAAAGCAAGTACATAAAGTTATACCTTCCTTCAAGCTTGGCACTTCACGAAACCTAGATTCAAGGTCTCCTGCTTCTGCTCTCCAAGGATTCCAACCTCTAATCAACTGTGCTAGGGTTTACCAAAACTGAAGCATAAGAAAGGGGGATGCGGGTCTCCATTCCTCCAGCATAACTTTGTAATTGGGCTTAGTCCCCTCACATGGCCCTTCTACCCTCCTTATATAGTCAGTGAGGAAGAGGAAAAGAAGTTATAACCGCTCAAGAGGTTTCCCAACCAACTTAACTTACTCAAATTTCAAGATTTTGACCAAAATAGGGGTGTACTCTACTCTATAGTAGACAAAGTAGCGTACATATGGAGTTGAGCGCTACTTTAATGAAGCAAAGTAGGGCACACACGCTACTATCATGCCTGTGTACCAGCGCTCATGTTGAAAAATGGCCAAAAACAGGCTTTTCTGCTCATTTTCAGGAGAGGGTTTGGTATGGAAAAATGTTCCTATGGGTCATATACATCAAATGGGTTAAGAATGAGGTAATTTCAACCATTTTTAGTATCCCAAATGACTCCTCCATCCACAAATGTCCTGTTGTGTGACTGAACTTGATCTCAAGAAATGTCATCATGTGACCAAGGGAAACAAGTGTCATCACGGACGGAGAGGTGTCATTTCAAGCTATAATAGATGCCCCCTAATGTATGAGGTCATAGGGAGTGTGGAAAACGATGGCTGAAATACATTATAAATAACAAAGAGTTGAATCATGGAGGAATGGAGAAACCAAGAATCATAGGCTCAAATGAAGTAACTGAAAGCAAAGGCAATGTCAGACAAACTTATCCTTGGGGTAACTGTCCATGTTCAAATGGTGGAACATGACCTCCAAGAGGATACAATAATGATCCAAATAATGATGCATATATCATGGCCACTAAAATACAAGCGTGGATCCATGAGGAACATAAGTGTAAACATAGCCACATAAATACAAGGTGGATCTATGTCAAAACTGGAGAACATAGCCATAGAGAACAAGCTGGATCTATGTCTCATCAAGAGCCCAAAAAGAGTGTGGCTCAGTCTTGTGCAACTTGGGCGATAACATAAATAAGGTGATGCTATCGAGGATCCCAAGGTCTTCATCCAAAAACAACCCAAGGTACAAACCGATCCATGCGAATAAATGATTTGATGTCGAACATGGGAGGTATCGTTTGATTATTGATCATTGATGTATACCGTTAACAAATGCGAGGGTATCCACCAATAATGAAAATGGAACCCAAGGTACCTAGTACATTCAAGCAAGTGCGAATAAGTGGTCTTGCCATTGAACACTTGAAGAATCCATCGGATAGGAGACATTGATGTATTCCCATCTATCCAATAGCGAGGGAAACTACCACTAATGACTACAATCCCCAAGGTACTAACCGAAACTCTAAAATTCATTCCCAGAGCACAATGAGCTGAAGTCGATGGGAAGAAGTCCGTTGGAAGGGAGGCCTTAATGCATCCTCCATCATCCAACACGAGGGACACTCAAAAGGTATGAGCTGATTTGGAGTAGGATTGAACACATGATGAAACATACTGACACCAAGGAATGGCCGACACATGAGGTCAAGGAAATTGCAGAATGGCCGACACAGGTTATATCCTTGAACAGTGAGCACGACACAAGAGTGACTTAGGCAACTTTGAACACAAAGGGACCACTACGCAAGTCTGCAATGTAGGAGACATTAACAGATTCTCCATATGATTGTAATACTAACCAAATGAAGGAGTAAGAACTCTGAGATCAGGTTTATCCTAAGGCAAACACTAGAACCCAACTTGTTTGATAGACTCAAAACAGGTGCTTTGTTCAAGGAAATAGTTGACTTGCTGCCATCATATTGAAAGATGTTTTAACATTCTTCCCTTCCCTTTCCTTTTTTACATTTTTTAATGAGCTTGACAAAGAACTAAAGCATGCTCAACGGTATTTTCATATTTAAGGAGTCTGAAAAACCTAGAAGAAAACTCCATATACCTATCTGTGGATTTTATATCGAGCCCGGATTGGTCTATGCTCGACGGTGTTTTATTGCTTATAGAGTTGAAAAACTTAAACAGTCCTCCATACACCTATCCGTGGATTTTATATCGAGCCCGGATTGGTATGTGCTCGGTGGTGTTTTCTTGTTTATAGAGTTGAAAAACTTAAACAGTCCTCTATCAACCATCTCGTGGATTTCACATCGAGCCCAAGTAGGTGAATGCTCGCTTGGTGTTTTCACATTTCGAGAGTCTGAAAACCCTAAAGATGACTCCAAAGGTCCTTTTTCGTAAAGTTAGTCTCCTTCCCCGAAAAAGTGTAAAATGATGGAAGAAGAACTCTTCTAGCGCATACAAGAGTATACCTAGAGTATACCTTATCCGTAAATTATCCACCAAGGCCTGGAAAAGGGGTAATTCTATACCTAAGTGGATGTCAGTTCAGTTATTTTAACGAGCCTGAAAAGACAACTATGCTTGGCAAAATTTTCCTATTTAAGGAGTCTGAAAAGGGCTTAAAAGAACTCCATAGGGATCTTTTCCGTAAAGGTTTAACAAGTTCGGAAAAGTAAACTCATGACCTCCTTACTATTTTTAACGAGCTCAAAGGAGATAGGAAAATGCTCATAACTTCCTTATTGTTTTTAACGAGCTAGAAGGGAAGGTGAAAGAAATGATCGTAGCCTCCTTACTGTTTTTAACGAGGTCGAAGGAAAGGTGGAAGACTGCTCATAACCTACTTATTGTTTTTAACGAGCTCGAAGTAAAGGTAGAAGAATGCTCGTAATGGGAGGAGACGAGTGTCAGGGACATGCAAAACTAGCTCCAAGCGCATGGAACAAAGCTATGCCTAATGCAAGGAACATGAGAAAGATAAGGACACACAGGGTGTGTCTCCTCCGGGTAAAAGGTGTCAAATTGCAAAGGCAAAATGATACAGGGCTTAGCGGAAATGAGATCAGAGATGGAGGCTTATATAACGAGATAAAAGCATGGAAGCCGGCTTCAGGCTCATTAGTGCAAGCGGGATCATAACAGATGCATATGCAATTTGAACACAAAGATGGGAGCCTTATCAGGGATGGCCAGAAATATATGAGGAAGAAAGATATGAGGCTTCTTCTCAAAGTCATGGTAAATCTAAAAAGGATCCCGATCCTACGAGAAAAACTCAGCATGGGCACCAGAATGGCATAAGGGTGCTGACTAGGGTGACCCATGTTAGGTAGGCTCTGCTGTCGGACTGGTGCACGATGCATAAAGAGATGGCTAACACACCAATATCCAACAGGTTCGACCCTATGGCGAATTCGGATGGAAAAAGGTTCAAATGCAACATAACAGTGGGGAAGCCTAAACCTATATGCAAGGTTCCGAATATACCTGACATGGTCACACAAGGTGTCGAAAAGGACCAGTAAGCAAGTATACATCCAGCTAAGAATCCTGTCTCCAAGAAACATCAGTACCAAGATCATATCTAAAACATATGTAAAGAAATACCTGATACAAGTCACTGTGGTAGAAATACTTTCAACTTCACTATCATCAACAACAGGCATAAACAAGACAGAGTTTTCAAATGAAGACTCTATGGTACCCAAGCCCGAGGACTTACAATCAACAAGATCAACTTCAGGATGAAGAGCAAAGTTGAAGGACATGATGGAATCTGCAGAAACAAATTCATCATCACGGGAGTTGAAAATTCTAGAAGCAGAATCAAACTCAGCAGGAACAACGATTTGCGGATCTATAGGAGAGTCCAAAGACTCAACAGTAGGAAGATCAGACTTTAAGGTCAAACCGGCGTTGGACATAACTGCGACTGGATTAAAATCCAAATGAATGGCAGACTGTACTATGGACTCTAGGAAAACTTCATCGGAAGGAAGTATATCATCCCAGATAGAACACATATCTAAACATTCAGATGGAGGTGTCACTTGGTCAAAAGCTGGGACCAAGTCCCGAGAAGGTAAGCATGAACTCAGAGACTTCTTCTCAGTAGCAGTTGAACTCAAGGAACAATATGCCACATAAGTCCCATGTGACATAGTAGTGCCTAATGACGAGGGATATGACTGTTCTACAGTTGAGTAATAAGGAGGATCAATGAATGCAAGTTGGTCGATAGTGACGATGCTATCGTTATGAGGAAAATGCATCACACGAAAGAGCGTAGACACCACAGCATGCATAGCATAAACGTAATCACACCTGAGGATCATATCAAAATCCATAGGGTCCTTTAAAACCATAAAATCAACTAAGATTGTTTTTCCACCCAAAGTCTTCAATGGTACACCACGAACTTGTGTAATTGGGATCTTCCCAATAGAATTCCTAGTACCAGGCTCGCAATGGCCGAACAATGAGTTCATCTATATTTTTGTCACCTCCACTCTTGCTAGTAATCATGGCTCGAGCCCCTCTTCTTGAAATCCCGATCAAAAAATAAATGTCATCTATCTCAAGGGTAAGAATGTGGGTCCCTACTCAGAAATACTGTTCATCTGGGTCCCACATGTCCACTAAATACCCCAACAAATTCACTTGGGCCCTCATATTAGGAGTAAGGAAGAATTTCTTTAAGCCACATTCTTGAAGTGCCAACATTGTATTGGAATCATTTAATCCTTCCAAATCCTCCAAGAACGGTCTCGTTCCTTCCATTCTAGCACCATTTTCCTTGCTTGAGGACCTGCAAAACCAAATATAGGGATTAAAAACCCTTGATCATCTCAAATAAAATCCATTTTTTTTATGCATTTCATCTTTGGGGCCGCATCTCATGGTGAACGCAACCCAACTTTGCACACAGTGTGCCATCGACGTGCCTAGACTTTTTGTGGGCCGCGTCGATTGGTCACGATGCGGTTCCTGAAAGGCAGGTCGCGTCGACCAGAGAACGCATTTTATCCTTAGAAAATGACTCCAAATCCATAAAAAATTATCAAATCTGCATCATTTTAGCTTAGAAAATGAGGTGAAAGTGGTTACTTGGAGTTGACGGGGCTCGAATCCTCAACCTGAAGTGCCCACAATCTTCGACACAAAATTGCTACTACAAGGAGTTTTTTACCCTTCTTGGTAAGAAGAACAAAGATGGAATGGTAAAATAAGTCACTTTCACTCCTTTTCATTCGATTGAGGGTGAATATTTTAATATTTTACTTTGTAATTTTTTATTACTTTTTACCATTTCAATTCAAGATACTCTTTGTTGATTAATTTATATAGTTCTTTTTTAACAACTTGTTGTTGAAGTTATAGGTCAAACATAATAAAGAATTTATTGCCCAAACTGTATTTCATGCTCGAAGACACTATTGGAGTTTTCTTTAAGCCCTTTTTAAACTCTTGAAATATGAAAAGGTCGTTGAGAGAACTTGCTTCCTTTCACGCTCACAAAAGGATTTGAAAGGGAACCTATTCATTTTTGGTTTACCCCTTTTTGGGGTTGAGTAGTATTAATTACGAAAAAGGAATACCCCGGTAAAACTTTCATTGGGAGAGTTCTTTTAGGTATTGTTTTGCACTTTTTCGGGCCTGGGGACTAAATTTACGAAAAGGTACACCTTGGAGTCTTAGTTCTTCTTTTTATACTCTCTAAACATGAAATGACACCGAGTTTACCTTCTTTGGACTCATTAAAATTTAACATTGAAGGACCCTTATAGGGACAAACCCTTCCTTTCTCAGGTTCGTAAAACATGTGAGATTGGACTTGTCCGAACGATGAGCTATATTGAGCATCTTTTATCCTCCTCAAGATCGTTAATAAAAACAGAGGTACTCATCAATCATGATGGGGAATAAGGGAAGGGAAATGCATCTGCATTCACATTTATGGAAGCCTATTGTCATCCTTGAATATGGCACCTGTTTGTATTTCATCCGAACAGTTAGGAAATCAACTTGTCTTTGAGTTGTGTCAAGTCTGAGTCTCTTTACTCATTTCGGTAATCCAAATAATTCTCCATTCATGTTGCATTGTTCTTGATCTCCGTCTCATCGAGTACATGCTGCTAGGTCATTTTTCATGCCATAAAATGTTCAATGGGATTCCTCCATTTGAGTCAAAATTTGCAATTGTCAAGTTCTCCGTTACATCGGTTATCCTTAAAGTACAGGTACCTTGTGTCAAACCACACTCATTTTATTTACTACCTGAAATATTCCTCCTATATCAGTTTTGTGTTGATGATGTGGGATGCATCATGGCCTTCCTTTGACGAATCTATCCCTGTAGACACCAACACATCATCCATGGATTATATTTAGAGACCACCTAGTGCCTTGAAGCCTGCAAACCTTAATGGCAGGTCTTCCTGCTTTTGACATTAGGTTTGCATCATTGAACTCTAATCGAATGATTCCACGAATGTTTGAATCTGACTCATTCATTTGCATTCATTGTAATGTACTATGATACCTTGGGGATTCCTATCATACTGGTGATTTCCCTTGCACTTTTTAATGATTCACATTATTGGCCGGTAATCAAGTGTTTTCTACTATTTTTTACTGCAACACCTTGTAATCACATAGTTAGATTCATATCGATTTGAGATTGGGTAGAAGACCTCAGGGATCCTCATTATATGTTTACGCAGGTTGCGATGGAAATTTTTTGAGTAGGTTCCCACATGAATACCATGTTGGTGGCCTCATTGATGTACTATCACACGGATCCACTCTTGTATTGGTCGTGGTTGTGTCATTATCTCATCATGGATTTGCGCTTGTATCTTAGTAGCCATGATTATGTTAATCAGACAATATCAACATGGATCTGCGGTGTACTGGTCGACAGCCATGTTTCAAGTCATTTAGCTCCAAAGTGTTATAGCTTGTATTACAAAGTCCTTGATTATTACCAACAGTTCTCTGATCAATGGTTCCTCGCTCTTTTGGTAATATCAAAGTACTTCACCTATCACCTTTCTCTCTAGCTTCATAATTTGGGAGGAAATTTGTTACACAGAATTTTTGTTAGTTGTACAAGACCATGTGACTACATGTTGCCACAATCCCTAAAGCCACATCCATGATGAATGATCCTTAACTCTTTTTTCCCTGCAAATAACCTTTTTTGTGACTTCAACGCACTTTGCTTTTAGAAAAATGCGTCGAAGTCCATCAACGCGCTTTGCTCTACTGTCAACCCACATTGATGACTCAGTTTGCTTCACGTCAACTCACAGCAAGCTCATTTTGCATAGGTTTCTCTATGTCCAAGTTGCGTCGATGGATGTATGGGAAGAAAAATGGGTTTTCAAGAAGTAGCTAGAACAAAATCTTATCTAGATGAGATTTCCTCCCTGTTTTCTAGGATCTCACTCGAATTCCTCACTTGTTGGGACCATATCTCATCCATTATCCCTAAATATCTCATCTCTCCTCTATCCATATTGTCCTATAAATTCAATTCTTGGCCATGGTTAAGGGGAGGAGGAATTGAGAATAGAGTTATGCTAGAGAAATTACGCTAGGAGTGATAGACTTTAGATCCTTATCCTTCCTTCATTGAAGTGACATATTGGAGCAAAGAGGAATCCATTGGAGAGGAGATACGACACCAAGGCTTAAGTGGTTGTACTCTTTACCATTGATGTTAATACAATACCACATTTCATTTCCCATAAATTGTTTTTTATTGATTTATTTGTATATCTCCTTGGTCATATATATAACTTAATCTAATCCTAGATCTAGTTTTCCTCTTGTGTTGCTTGGATTACATGTCTTGTAGGCACTTCTTATAAGTGTATGAGCAAGCTTGTTGGAGCATTGGATCATTGAAGACAACTCACAGTCAAAGGTATGTATTCTATCTTTTAATTTTTTATTGGATCAAGTTAGGGAAATCTATGTATGATTTCTTGATTTGTTCTAGTTTAGTGATTAAGCTAGGGATATCAACTTATGTTCGCATTTGCAGACTAGTCCTGAAAAAATTCATCATGGCATGAATGAAGAATGTCATGGACTTCATATTCTTGGATTCATATTCTCAAGATGTGTTATAGTCCTTGTTTGAACAAGTACCTTTGGATCCATGAAAAGGTGACAATTTTCCTCACTATGTGGCATCATTCTTTGTAAGTGAATTTTGCTTAAACATCCCTATAGCTAGGTAGTTTTCTATGTTAGCAAACCAATGAGGATGTGTGGAAATGGAAAATGGTGTTCATCTGGAAATGTGTCATCCACAAGTTCTTCATCTATAGCATGTGTCAATATTGACAAGAAATACGCTACTACATTGTGTTTTCCAGGCCTATCTAGGATTGTTATATCAAATTATTGCAATAATAATAACCATCTAATCACTGTACAATTGGCATCTGATTTGTTCATCAAATACTTAATTCCTAAGTGGCTGAAGTGGATAAATACCTAGTATCTTTTGATATATCACCTGAACTTGTTGATCAAATTGACCATTGCTATGAACTCCTTCTTCGTAACAGTATAGTTCAATTCCGCTCCCGTAAGGTTTTTGCTTATGTAGTAGATTTCATAAGGATTTTTGTCTTCCTCCTGTCCTAGAAATACAACTATTCATTTTTATGATGCATTTGAATGGAGGTAGGAAGGAATCTCCCAGTTAGGTCCTTGCAAGAAAGGTACCTGCATTATCTTTTCTTTGATGTACTCAAATGCCTTTTGACAATCACTGCTCCACATAAATTTTGTATTCTTGGTTAGTAACAAAAACATAGTAGGAACTATCTTGCTATAATATTGAATGAATCGTCAATAATATCCATATTGGCCTATGAAACTTCTAACATATTTTTGTTTTTTGGTGGAGGCAAGTTGATTATGACTTGGACTTTTCCAAGGTCGAATGATGATGCCTTTTGCAAAAACATAGTCTTCGAAGAATACTCCTTCATCGATTAATAGTTGGCACTTTTCATTGCTCAGATAGAGGCTCATTTTAATACACCTTTTAAGGATTTTTTCCGAGTTGGTGAGGGACTTGTCAAATTCATTTCAATAAGGGGTAAATTCATCCATATATATCTCCATTCTGACATGGATTAAGTCATAAAAAATGCTCAATATGGCACTTTGGATTGTGGTTGGGGAATTACATAGCCCAAAAGGAAGGACTCTGTAGACAAAAGTGCCCCAAGGGAAAGTGAAGGTAGTCATGTCTTGGTCCCCTGGATGAATATCTATCTTATTGTAACCACTAAAGACATCTAGGAAAGAGAAACAATTCTTTCTTGCTAGGGTGTCCAACACTTAGTCAGTGAAGCTCAATGGGAAGTGGTCCTTTTTGGTAGCTTTGTTGAGTTCTTTGTAGTAAATGTAGACTCTCCATTTTAAACCTTTTTTTGGGACAATCACCAATGGTGACATCCATTCACTATTTGAGATGGGGTATATAAATCCAACATCAAGGAGTTTTTGTAGTTCAACCTTAACAATGTCTCTTAGTGTTGGGTTCATTCTTCTCTAGGGTTTCTTGACAAGAATTGCATCTTCCTTGATTTAGATATGATGTTTGAAAATGTTTGGAGATACTCCCTTCATGTCATAATAGTCCCATGCAAAATTTGTTTGGTACTTGATAAGGAGTCGTGTCATCTTTTCCTCCTGTTCATGGAGTAAATGGTTGCTGATTTTTAGTGTTTTTCCCATAGAAACTTCTATTGTTTTAGTGGGGACTTATTTTCCCTCTACAAGGTATAGTTTCTGCCACATTGGCTCTTCCACTCTTACAATCTCTAACTCTTGAATTGTGGACTTATCTCCTAGAAGAATACGGTTGTTGTAAAGGTTATGAGATAAATAGGAAATGGTGACATATTCTTGAGGTTTTTTTAATGATAAGGTAGTGTCAATAGTGATCACATGATGTATAGGATAGTCAAAATCATCCTCTCCTACTTCCCAAAGAGGTTCTCTAATATCTAGATAAGGTTTGGTTGGGTAGTAAATGTTCAATGTATTCTTTTCTACACCACTGGAAATGATGATGTCCCCCTAAGGGATCAAATTTCAAGCTGTCATAGCCCGTCATGGAAGTGGCAGTTAAAAATTGAATGTCATTAATTTTTATTTTTTTTTGTCATTTAAAAAAAGGGGAGAATTTAAATAAAAATGTCATTAAAAGGGTTGGGGTTAAAATTGCTTGTCAAACTCATACCTATACTAGGTGGTTGTGGGAACCGTGGAAGCCTTGCACAAACCAGATTCAGAGAATCAGATGGTTCCAACTTCCACTTCCGATTCAACTGCAAGTCTGCAACATGGTTCAACTGGAACGAATCAGATGGTTCCCAACTTTCCAAATCCCGTTCAACTGGTCAAGTTGTCACTTGTAGTCGTCTTTAATGAGCCCTCAACAAATATCAATGTTAAAATATGAGAGATCAATGTTCAACTGCAACATTAAATTCTTTCACGTCATATTAAATACCATATTACCAATACCAACTACCAACTTTACCAAGTTGTATTGAATTGTAATTTTTTATCCTTGCTGCAGGCCAGCAGCGCTGGCCGCCAAAGTTCACAGTTCATTCTCAATTTTCAAAGCTGAATATTGGAATTTGGAAGATTTAGTGTTGTTGTCCTGTAACGGTGTAACTTGTGGCTTCACTCTCAGAAGTCAGAAAGTGGGAAATTCTCTGAATCTCCCATGAAAGCGTTGTTGCACTAAATTGGAAGAGGGATTGAAGTTCATGTATGTACCTATAAGCTACTACTAGTGTGAGTGGAATGACAAATCATTCCTAATTTCCTTCATTGTTTGAGAAATTTCCCCGCATAGAACCTCAAATTGGATAACATGTTGCTGCCTTATCCAAATTTGTAATGATTATATGTATATATATATATTTGTAATGATTTTTTCTCTAGAAGGATACAACAACTCAAGTCTAGAGTTTGCAATGATGAAAGGCCAATGAAGTCTGTACAGAGTTCTTCAAGGCTCTTGCATTGATTTAAATCCAACTCCACCAAAGACCTGAGTTGACCAAAACCTTCTAGGGTCTTACAATGTCGAAGGGAAAGCACACTTAAACCTGCTAATTCCCCAAATACATCTGGAATCTCTTTTAGAACTAAACACCCGGACAAATTAAGATGTAGCTCTTTTACAAAACCCAGATCATCGGGTATCTTTTTTATCCCAAATCTGATCAATCTCAGTATATGCAAATTCAGGTTTGGGGAAATACATGTTGTCGATATTGGTCGAGGTAAGACATATGACCTAGTGTTTTTATAGACGGAGGAGCAAGAAGCCTCCTTTTCTCAGAGTTCTAGGATTCGTATCCTCCAAATGTTATGTTTTTATAGCATTTTCGCTACAGGTTAGTCCTCTCATTTCTTTTCAATCTTGACTTGTGAATAGGCATGAGTTTTATTTTGAATTTCATATGTGAAAACCACAAGAAGTATATTACATTCTCTTTTTCATTTTGACGCAAACATTTTGCATAAAATAATATTCTCGCCCTCAAATCAGGCAGTTCTCATATTTTAGCCATATCTTGCAAACCGTTTCTCTGTTTTTCATCTTCTTATGCTTGTTTCAAAAAATAAAAATAAAAATCTACAACTTTCATTCTTTTACTCAAGGCTCATTCACTACTAATTGACCCAGATCTGTCTGCAAATTGACAGTTCAAGAAAATGAAAGAAATGTAAAATAAAAGAATCAAGGAAGTATCAAGCGCAATACACAAGACACAGTTTGTTGGGTCTATCAAATTATAATCCTGAAAAGATGTTAGCAACATTGAACACTTCAATACATATTTAATTTTAGTTATAAAAGGTATTTATTATATTGCATATTCTACTTCTAATTGTAAAAGGTATTCATCGATTAATTGTACCCATTTTCAACCAAATGTGAGATTATGTTATTTTTGCATTGTCTAGAATTCATTGTTTAGACATGTTGTTACACATGCATTGTTCAGACATGTTGTTACAAATGCAGTGTGTTGGTTTTAGTATTCAAGGTTTAATCGGAAAATATACTATTTATAGTCAATTTTTATTTTTAGTAGCTACTGCCATGTACGCTATTAATATTTTTATTTTTAGCACCTATTTCCATATACCCCATTAAGTTTAGATCAGACTTTTCCATTGGAAATTGTTGGCTTGAGCATTCAACCATTGATTGTACCCATTAACGTTAGAGCATATTTTCCCTTGGAAGTTGAGAGTTCTTCCATTAACTTAACCATCAAGATTAGATCAGAATTTTTTATGCAAGCTAACTGCCTTGCTAGACTGTTAGTGCTACTAGCAATCATTCACTTACCCAAAACACTATCAAAAGAAAGGTATGCTTGTGGGATTTGACAACCCATAATTAACTCGGCATCTTACCTCCTCTGTTCATTAGAACCAGTAGTAAGTTCTGGACTTCTGCTTATATTTGCAATAACAAAAATATAGACTGTTAGTGCTACTAGCAATCATTCACTTACCCAAAACACTATCAAAAGAAAGGTATGCTTGTGGGATTTGACAACCCATAATTAACTCAACATCTTACCTCCTCTGTTCATTAGAACCAGTAGTAAGTTCTAGACTTCTGCTTATATTTGCAATAACAAAAATATTATAGGCAATCTCAATGTTTGTATACTCACAGGTTCCCTGCAAAAGCATTTGTTTGCAAATACAATTTCTATTCAGTTCCTGCACTTGGAACACTAGAGATTCACATTCCCAATTTTAAATTCTGCATATAATATACTGTGCTCTTAACCATTCACCATCACAGAGACTTAACCGTGATATTTAAACAACTAGTTCCAAAAACTCCATCAATTTGTCACTCACCTACTTTCTATTTCATTTGTGGAAATGTTGTAGAAATTTCTCCCTACGGATAGGTAGAAACTCTCTTAGGATAAAGCAAGATGCACTAACTCTATGCTAAGACAAAAAGGAAACAAATACTACCTTGAGTTCCTAAACTAATCTTCACAACAAGATTAAATGCATTCAGAAGAGATGAAAGACGTAACTCACCTTCCAATTCGACGTTTGTCTCGCTTCTAGCTCTTGATCCCAAAGCTCCAATGTAGAACCTATTGAAATCAAACAAAGGACAAGCATGCAATCTTCCAAATACCTTGAAGCAAATATTAAGTTCAAATCTAAACTAGATACATTTCATATCAAAGATCCATACAATACACATGAAATGGGAAAAACAAGACAAGTTATCTTTTATTACAAACTTGAAGAGTGCTTACAAAGGTTGCTTGATATCCAAGCCAATCCTCCAGCTCCAAGTGCTTCCTCTAGCTATCTCTGCAGAAGTATGAAGATCATAGGTTTGATGCCCCAAAAGTCCTCTCTTTGGCTCATGGAAGGCTTCTCTCTTATAGCACATGGGAAGGCTAACCAACAAGAGAGAAGTGTGGATATATGGAGGGTTTAGTGGATTAGGCCAACTAAACAAAGAAGGGGTTAGGATCGAACCAAGGGTGGTAATCCCAACAAAATCTCCTCGAAGGTCGAAATCCCAAAATCCAAGGCAAAAAGGCTAATTTCAGACTACCGCGCCCCTATAACTGAGCATAACGTGGTAGTACCGTGCCCCAGAGAAGGAGCAACCTGCGGTAGTGCTAACTACCGTGCCCCTGCAGATGTGCAGGGAGCGGTAGTGCTCACAAACAGGGTTAAGTTGGGTTGGCAGATGGCAGAAAAAGGTTTTTATTTCAGTGTTCAGTCAATGGTTTTCACTCTGGATGTTCAGATGATCTTTAAGGGAAACTGTCGTTTAGGTCGCTAGTGCAAGGACGCAACACTAATACATAATGTGTAATTTTGAGGTATAACAGATGCCCCCTAAAGTGTGAGGTCAGAAGAGACTGATGGCCGAAAGAATTTACAAATATGTTTCAGAGATAGCATCGAGGGGAGCAACAAGGAGCTGAAACAGAAACAAAATGTCAGATATACCACCGAGGCGGGCATTCCCATGCTCGGAAACAAATGACTCAAAGCATGGCTACCGACCAATACATTGCAGATCCATGAGTACTGAGATGATATAGACTGTAGACAGATCATGGCTACTATGAACAAGCGTAGATCCATTAGACAATAATGGCACAGCCACGACCAATACATAAGTGGATCTGTGTGACAATACAGAAAAATCTCCATTGCAACCTGGATGTAATCAAAATACAAAAGGGTGTCCAGGGTCTTCTACCCAATCACAAACGATACGAATCTAGCCATGTGATTACAAGGTGTTGAATTCGAACATGGTAGAAACCATTTGATTACCGGTCAATGATGTGAACCGTTAACAAATGCGAGGGAAATCACCAATAATGACAATGATCCCCAAGGTATCTATAGTACATCTCAATGAAATGCGAATAAAGGAGTTGATGTCGAGCATCCAAGAGATCATTCAATCAGAGGTCATTGATGAAAACCTACTGTTGAATACGAGGAAACCTGCCATTGAGGCATGCAGGTACCAAGGTACTAGTGGTTGACTCCTAAGTCTAATTCCTTGATAGTGATTTGGTGTCGACAGGAATAGACTCGTCGAAGGTGGGCCATAATGATTCTCACATCATCGACATGAAATCGGAACGAAAGATAGTATGGACCGATGAAACAATATAATATGTACTGACACAAAGGGAAGGTTTGACATGAAGTGGAGTTGGACTCAAGGTAATAACCCTTTGAACATATAATGGCATGAAATAGAGCTTGGCAACAGGGATTACTTGAATAGACAGAACCACAGGAAGTGTGAACTCATAGCATTAATGAGGACGCATGATCATAATGATAACACTATTAGCACGACTAACTACCCAAAACAGACAAGGTGAGGATGCATGCCATGTTCAAAGGTGATGACTCACAAGCTGCCAACAAGGTAAACTTGACTTATTTTCCCATTTTCCCTCGACATGATGGACGAGTACCTCTTTGTTTTTTTTATGAGCTTGAGGAGGATAACAGATGCTTGGTATAGCTCATCTCATAGATGAGTCCGATCTCACATGTTTTAAGAACCTGAGAAAGGAGGGGTTCGACCCAAAGTGGGCCCTTCGATGTTGAATTTTAATGAGTCCAAGGAAGGAAAACTCGGTCGTCATTTCATGTTTAGAGAGTTTGAAAAGAACTAAAGAAGACTCCAACGGTCCTTTTTCATAAGGTTAGCCTCATCGCCCAAACAACACGGGAGAGGACTCTTCCAGTCATGATTGGCTGGAGTATTCCTTTTTCGTAAGTAGTGCCCCCTAGTCCGAAAAAGGGGTAAACTATCACTAGGGAGACGATCATTCAAATCCTTTTACAAGCGTGAACAAATCAATTTCGCTTGGCCATATTTTCCTATTTTAGGAGTCTAAAAAGAGCTTAAAGAGGACTCCATGTACAACTTTGTTATGGTTGATGACTGAGTACGACAAAGGAGAAGTAAACTCGACACAGTTCCTTTTCCGTAAATAGTCTAGCGAGGTTGGATAAAGTGATAAACCTATACTCGTTAGACACACCTTTTTACTCCAATTTGTTTAACAAGCACGATAATGGTATCAAAAGCACTCGAAATCTTTTTCATGTTTGGATCCAAAGCACGAAAAAGGAAAAAGTAAGCTCAAACCACTTTTCATGTTTTTAACTATAGCACGAAAAAGTGAAAAGTAAGCTCAAACACCATCTTACTGTTTTTAACGAGCCCGAAGATAGGTTGGAAGAATGCTCATGATGTCTGCTTCATTTTTTAACGAGCTCGTAACAGAAAATGAACTATGCTTGGGATAATTTTCATGGTTTTAATGAGCTCGAAGCCTAAAAAGGAAAGTATGCTCGAAAATGTTCCCAATGGTGAACTTCTTCCCGTCATGAAATCCAAAGGTTGGTACATGCCCCCAGCATGATTGCTAGAAGTAAGTGACTTAGCTCCAATGTGGTGTGGAGAGGCGATTGAGTTGACTTCAACGTAACTTCCAGAGGTTGAAGACATGCCCCCAAGCTTCATTTCATTCGCCTAAGGTATAGGCGAGTGAAAAGAAGGTTCAGGTACTAAATCTACGAGGAGACTCGACTCAAAGGGAAAGGATATGTTTCATTTTTTAACGAGCTTGACACAGGAGTAGAACTTTGCTCAGACTACTGATTTCATTTTTTAATGAGCTTGAAGCCAAAGGTAAACTCTGCTCACGGTTAAGGCCCATTGATGGGTTCCCTCCCAACATGATGACCAGAGGTTGGTAAATTCCCCCAGCATGATTGCTAACAGCTAAACATGCCCCCCAAGCTTCGTTTCATCTGACTACTCCTCTTCCTTACCCAAAAATCCTGGCTACTAATCCGAATGTGTTCACCAGGGGGGGTAGGGAGAACCATGATCAAGTGACCCAAGCAGATGAAAAGAAGGTTCAAATCCCAACTCTGGCGAGTGACTCGAACAAATGGAAGGGAGATCTATTTAATTTTTACACAAGCTTGAAATAGATAATAACAATGCTTGAAAGGGTCCTTTTTTTTTTTAATGAGCTTAAAACAGAAAGAAATTATGCTCAAAGGTAGTTTCATTTTTACGCAAGCTTAAAACCAAAAGTAAACTGTGCTTGAGGGTCAGTTTCATTTTTACACAAGCTTAAAACCAAAAGTAAACTGTGCTTGAGGGTCGGTTTCATTTTTTAATGAGCTTGAAACAGAGAATAAACTATGCTCGTAGTGACCTATTTCATTTTTTAACAAGCTTGACATAGAAAGGGAACTATGCTCATGGTGACCTGTTTCATTTTTTAACGAGCTTGACACATAAAGGGAACTCTGCTCAAAATGATGGTTGGTTTCATTTTTACACAAGCTTAAAACCAAAAGTAAACTATGCTTGAGAAAATGGTTTCATTTTTTAACGAGCTTGACACCATAATAGAACTTTGCTCCAAGCGTCCCCCCCCCCTAGGGGGAAGAAACCACTAAAACATGTGGAACATTTAGGGAAGTCTGGTGACTAGGAGTCATGCGATGAGTGGGCGTCACAAAGAAAAGTTGATCAATGGTCACAACATTCCCATGATGGGGAAAATACATCACTCGAAAGAGTGAGGACACTACAGCCTTCATTTCATAGACGTAATCACGTCCAAGGAGTAGATTAAAATCTAAGGGACCTTGGACAACCATGAAATCAATACAGACAGTTTTCCCCCCCAAAGTGATAGGTAACTGAGGAAGGGACCCTAAAGGTCCAGTAGGCCTTCTATTGAAAGCCAGTATTTGGTCAGTGACGGGCACAAGCCAAGGAGAACCTAAGGCTTGCCAAGCAGTTGAGGATAGAATACTAATAGAAGCTCCTTCATCAACTATCGTACAAAAAATTTCTTTATCGGAAACTCCTACAAATATTTGAAAAGGAACGCTCGAAGGAAGACAAGAGTCTATTAGACCATTCCAATCAAAGTAAATAACCTCAGTACTTGGAGGGGGTCTCTCCCGGAAACGGACAGGGTTTCCCCTTGTCGAGGACATTCTGAACCGATAAGGAAGACATCAACGGTTTGCAATTCACTCTCGCTTGGAAGATAAGAATGAGACAAAGATTGTGTCAAGGTGACTGCTTCAGTCCAGACTTTCTCCAATGAAAGAGCGGGATCGAGTGGGGATGACAGCGACTCAATCACTTCACTCTCGGGAGGGAGAGTGGGATCAATTACAGATGAAACTGAATTGATCACTTGGTCAACCAGTGGGGGGTCGAGGGACAACTTACTATCATTTGTTGGAAGCACCAGTTGAGAACTAGTAATATCTTCCAACCACCGCGAAGCTTCATCCATGCTTGGACAAAGGAAAGTACGGTGCATACCCTTGCATATCAAATAGGGATATAGGACTTTACCCTTCCAATCCTTCACCAAGGGGTCACTGGTTGAGGGAGTGTCATCGACATGGTGGTCAGAGGTCGACGATACAATTGGTTTGGGGTTTTTAGACCACGCTTCTGACACACGGGAAAGACCAGGGAAATCCTTGAGAAGGTGATCACCCTTACAGAATTTGCAGGGGAACTTGGGATTACGAGGTGTTTTCGTAGAATGAGTGCCATTAGGGGCAACCGGTTTACACTTGGTCTCTTCCTTATCCTTCTTCTTCTTAACTTTCCTTTTCTTCTTCTTCTTATCCAACTGATTACTAAACTGTTGCTTTGATCAGGAGAGGAAGAAGGAACAAAAGAAGATTGATCCAACGAAGAAGGGGAAGTATTAGTTTGGGATTGACTCTCTCATGGTGGAGAATTAACATTCGTAACATTGGGCGCAATCGGAATTACCAGATTGAATAACCATATCGGTAATCCTATGGTTAATCCAGGAAGATTTAATGTGGCAATAAAGGGAGGACCAATATCTCCAACTGGAGGAAAAGTAAAAGGTACCCCTTGAAAAGGGGTCTCCGGATTGGCAGTCCCAGAAGGAGCATGGGTGCATGGAGGTAGATTCTCCATGAAACAAAACTAAGTGATGTGGATGAAGTCGTGTTAAAAAGAACTCAAAAACCCTTAGGCAGTCGAGCGTGCGAAAGGGGAGCTAGGAAAAGACAAGGCTCACAAGCCAAAATAGCAAGCTCAAAAAACTATACTGAGGCCGCTACCACAGTAAGTGAGCTGTACAACAAAACGGCCAGAATGCCAACAAGTAGCCCTACAAAGAAAAAGAACCTCTACAAGATAGCAAGCAAAACCTCCTAAATAAGAGCTGGAGACCTCAACAAATTGTATCCTTCGCAAGGTTATGAAATCCAAGTCAAACAATACAAAATGAGAGACCAATAATGGAAGGGTATCCCTCTACCGAAAGGGATCCCGAGTAAAGAGCCCTAGAAGAAAAGTCACTAAGCTACCTCATTCATGACACATTGGAAAAGGTTTTCGACGCTTCTGCCTTATCACCCTTGCATTACCATGAATACAAGGAAGACAATGATCGATGTTTCCTTAGGGCTAAGTGGAGTGCGGCATTCCACAGAGTCCGTCTGGTTCTCAATCTCGCAGCGGTTTAACCCCTAAAAGTTAAAAACAGTCAGGAGGCCCCTCCATAAACTGGCTGTGACCGTGTCAATAAATACTAGAGGATTTTAGTTCCCTAAAGACAATGACTATGTCTTAGATGAAAAATGACAAGGGGGAATTATTTTGATGCCTATCCCCGGTGTCCTACCTAACTACCAAATTCTTTTGATTTCCTCAAGTGAGGTTAATATTGGTTTAGTTAGGGAGGTTAATTTTAGAGGTTGTCTTACACAATCGGGTTATGGAAGTGCAACTTGATGGTGTTGTGACGACTCAAACCATGCAAATGAAGATGAATCGAAATGAGCCTTTCTCTTCGATGAACACTAGCTAAAGTAAGGACGAATTCTTTCCGTTCCCAATATTCACAACCCAATGCACATGCAATTTTATTTCTTTTCAAAATGATAGAAAGAAGTAAAATATGTACCCAAGACTAACCCAAAGTAATGAAAAAGTTCTTCATATGAACACCAAACGTAATGATTCTAATCCATTTTCTATCTTTTCACACTTGAAAAAGACACATCCAAGCTATGGAAAGAGAGATTATACAAATGCTTCCAATCAAATGCAAGACAAAGAGAAGAACCTAATAATATCGTCCAACTCAAATGCACATAAATATGAAACAAGCATTTCTTCTTCTCATGAATGTAATACCAAGAATGTCAAATGATTAAACTAAAGCAAGAAGAACATATATTTTTTCAGTTTCATGAATATAGCAAAAGAGTGACAAAACCAAGCTTCTCTTTGGACTAAAGCGGAGACAAGGAATCAATCTTTCCAAACAATCATTAGATAGTATGTAAAGGAAATAAGATGTCAAGCAATCCAAACACACTAAACCAAAAAATGATCTCAAAACCTTAATATGGGTCAAAACGACTGTAGGATGCACGATTCATGGCCCCCCCCCGCCATGAGGGGGATTTTTTTTTTCAAAAATAGAACCCATTTCGCTTAAAAATGCAAGCAAAACACTAGTGTTTACTCAAAGGGCCAACATGGATCCAAATCTTGAAAAGACCCAAAAAACCAATCAAACCAAATAGAACACTTTCCAGGAACTACCGCGGGCCTACAGGCCACCTTGGAGCGGTACTGATAGACTACCGCGCTCTAGACAGCGTTTAATGGGCGGTACTGCTAGACTACCGCGCTCTAGACAACGCTTAAGGCATGGTACTGATAGAATACCGTGGTCTAGACAATGGTTAACTTAGGCGGTACTACCACTCTATAGGCAGTTATGGGGGCGTGGTAGTGTGTGAACAGGGGGAAAGAGGCGGAATTTTGAGAAAAGATTTTGACTTTTCAAGGGTTTTCCAACCCAGAGGACTTACTGATTTGTAACAGAAGTCTAATGCAGAGAACAGGGAAGTGAATGAGGGTAAAAGAACCCAATTCTTACAATCAATAAGTGAAATTGAAAGCAAACTTCACAAGCAAAGAAAATGGATTCAAGCTCCCCAGTATGGTCACCAGTTTTTGTTGTAGAAATTTCTCCCTACGGATAGGTAGAAACTCTCTTAGGATAAAGCAGGATGCATTGACTCTGTGCTAAGAAAAAAAGGAAACAAATGCTACCTTGAGTTCCTAAACTAATATTCACAACAAGATTAAATGCATTCAGAAGAGATGAAAGACGTAACTCACCTTCCAATTCGACGTTTGTCCCGCTTCTAGCTCTTGATCCCAAAGCTCCAATGTAGAACCTATTGAAATCAAACAAAGGACAAGCATGCAATCTTCCAAATACCTTGAAGCAAAGATTAAGTTCAAATCTAAACTAGATATATTTCATATCAAAGATCCATACAATACACATGAAATGGGAAAAACAAGACAAGTTATCTTTTATTACAAACTTGAAGAGTGCTTACAAAGGTTGCTTGATATCCAAGCCAATCCTCCAGCTCCAAGTGCTTCCTCCAGCTATCTCTGCAGAAGTATGAAGATCATAGGTTTGATGCCCCAAAAGTCCTCTCTTTGGCTCATGGAAGGCTTCTCTCTTATAGCACATGGGAAGGCTAACCAACAAGAGAGAAGTGTGGATCTATGGAGGGTTTAGTGGATCAGGCCAGCTAAACAAAGAAGGGGTTAGGATCGAACCAAGGGTGGTAATCCCAACAAAATCTCCTCGAAGGTCGAAATCCCAAAATCCAAGGCAAAAAGGATAATTTCATACTACCGCGCCCCTATAACTGAGCATAATGCGGTAGTACCGCGCCCCAGAGAACGAGCAACGCGCGATAGTGCTAACTACTGCGCCCCTGTAGATGTGGAAGGAGCGGTAGTGCTCACAAACAGGGTTAAGTTGGGTTGGCAGATGGAAAAAAAAGGTTTTACTTTTAGTGTTCAGTCAATGGTTTTCACTCTGGATGTTCAGATGATCTTTAAGGGAAACTGTCGTTTAGGTCGCTAGTGCAAGGACACGATACTAATACATAATGCGTAATATTGAGGTATAACAGGAAAGCTATAGGTTTTATTACCTTTCTTATTCCATCAATCATTTGGATCTGCACTCAGATCTAGCCTTGCTAGAGATGTGTTCCAATTGGGCGATTTCCCTCACATTAAAATTTAGCTTTGAAATGGCATTCAAATCCTCAAGGAATCGAGTCTCTTTGCATCCCTTCAACGCCTAAAGCTTAAAATTTAAATGAACTAGTCAAAAACCACACTTACCTTCTAATACAATCTTTATGTAGCAATTTCTCCTTGTTTTATCACGATCCTAGATTGGCCATCGATTCCTTACACATAGTGCTGCGGTATTTGCACAGTAGATTTGTTTGGTTCCAGGAGAAATTCCAAGTAACATTTCCACAAAAGAGACCACAGACTTATTATCTTGATCACGCCTTGGTTAATAATTAATGTAGGATATTCCACAACAAATGAAATCTATCAATATTGCTCAATGCAGAGCAATTATCCCACAAACCACGCTCCAATTCATCCAACAGAATTCGATCCAATATTTAAACACATAAAGATTATTAACTCATAATTTGACCAATTTTGGACTCCATCGACTCCTTCAAAATTGCACCAGAAAGCTCAAACGGTAGAATTTCAAATCAAGCTAACAAAGAACAATCTCTTTTCTCTATCCCTTTGTGTAAATCATATTTTAACATACGCCAAACTCAACTAAAGAAAATATAGTATATAATCCTGCCAAAATAATACAAGTGCATTTGAATCAAGACACATCAACTTCAAACCTTAATGGACATTCCAAAACCCTTAGGAAGGAATTTCAACTTCCCGTGATCAATTATCACTGGAAAGACCAACCAGTCATTGAATCCTCTCATACATCAATTTCTAAGTATAACACTTCCAGTTCATCTTTCATATTTGGACCGATAAATTCATCACTTTATAATTACAACAAGTGGTTTCATAATAACAATGGATCCATGTAAATATACTTACTATTCATCAAATTCAAATATACATTAAGCTTGCCTGATATACAATGTGGGCATATTCATGCCAGTCCTTCTTTCATTCTCACTCCACACTTCACACTCTACCCTTACGCCTTTCCTAGGATGTCTATGCTCTACCTTCTATCCTCTATGGCCAAATCTATCTTTTAATGGCCAACTCCCCCTTCCAAGATGCCCCTAGGTTTACAATTATAGAGAAACATAATCGTTTCTAGCACACTAAAACAAACCCCTAGATTATTGCGACTAATTTCCAAATTAGAACTTCACCTCTATCTATTTGATGACTCATTATTTGGATAATCATAAAGCCCTCGAATGTTTCCTTTCAAGTAGATGCGATTACATTTGACAAACTAATTCTCATCCTACTCAACTTCCTAGACTATGATTTGTCTAGTTCTAAAAGACATATAATATCTCAATTTCAGAAATTACAATTTATTACACAAAAAAATATGAATTCTTATCAAAAGTTAAGACCCCTTCTTTGGAGATTTGTCTTCGAAAGTATTAATGTATTGAAAACTCCAATTCTCCTGCATCACTTTTACATTGGAAGTTGAATCTCTTCATCAACTTTAATAGTAGTTTCGAATAGATTGCAAAGATAGTATTTGAAGCATGGAAATTCATATTTGAATTGAATTTTTGAAATGAGGACTGGGAGTGCATAGTTTTGGGAAGTCTCACTTTGTTAAATCACAAAAAAGTATTTTTGGAATTATGTTAATTGTAAAATCTCACTTTGTTAAATCACAAAACTAGTATTTTTGGCATTATACTAGTTGTAGTTACACTGGTTGTAGTTGTAACAATTTTGTGTGATTGATTTTTTAGTGCCTTAAATTTAATTGAAATGCAATATTTTTTTAGTACATTTTTTTATGAAGTATGAAATCAATTTAATATTTTCATTTGAAATGTTAGAGTTTTGTAAGCCATTCATCGTCGAAGGACATCATGAATATATAACCTTCAATCTGAAATTAAGACCAGCCCTTCAAATTTGATACTTGGTCCCCCTACCTGCAGCTAATATGTGCATCAATTGTTGCAAGCCAAGGCCTTCCAAGTATAAGGGGGTATCCACCGAGCTTAGATTTTGTGTGAGGAGAATAAAATCAATAGGATATTGCCATGAGTCTATAGGGACCATTATATCTTCTAGCATTCCTTCAGGATAGATAGTAGAGGTATATGCTAGTTGTAGAACTATAGTGGTATGCCTTAGGAGGTTTTGAATATTCAATTTTAGCATAGTGTCCTTGGTCATAACGTTTATTGATGCACCTAAGTCAATGAGGGTTTTCTATATTAGATTTCCTCCAATATGTACATCTACTATGGGACTTCCAGGATCAACATATTTTGGATTGATAACTTTTCATAACATCAAGTTTGCTAACTTCCCTACTATATTTATGGTGGAAGAGTCCTTTCACTTTCTCCTCGGACATTTTATACATGTATCCCTAATGAGCTGAATGTATATTGGGATCTCTTTAATGGCCTGCAAGAGTGGTATTTTGACACAGATTTTTGAGTTCCCCCAAGAGAGGTTTTTCAGGATTCTCTATCTCTTTAGGTTGAAATATTTGGGGAAAAGGGGGAGAAGGAGATGGTGGATCTCCTATATCCTTATCCTCTTACATAGGTTTTTACTCATGAGGGTTATTTATTTCATGGGGAAGAGGATTTTTTGACTGTTTTGTGGTAGCGGATGGAGGAGGACGTGCCACAATTTTTCCATAACGTATATTTAGTTCATTTTCCTATACTATATTTACTGCATATGTTGTATAGTGTGTCACCTCATTCTAAGACACCAGATGACCTTTACTATTGTTTGGATTTGGATCTGTTTGTGTTGGAAGAGGTAGCCTAGGTGTTGATTGAGCAAAGTTTTGGGCATGCTGCTAATTGGTGCTAGTTAATGGAGGGGGCATGAGAACAGGTTTTTGTTGGTTTGGCCTCCACTCTATAGGAGGGAAATTTGGCCCATATGCAGGAGGTATTGCTTGAATATTTTTCCATTGATTCAATAAATATGGGTCTTGTGCACTTAATGTCCATTGAGGTGTAGAATAGGGTTGCTACTCATAAGAATTCAAAAAAATCTATTGTCCATAAGTTGGCTGAAATGTAGGTCAGTTATAAGGTTGTTGATAGGGTGGTTTCCCACATGCCTAATAAGGTTTCTTACCCTAAAAATTTTGGTAGTGTGACTTTCCATAAGTATTTTGAAAAGGCCTTGGTGGCCCTGGTCTCCTAGGGTTTATATAGTAGAGAGGATTTTATATTCCTTCGGGATCATAAAGACTGGCCTTAAGAGGGGCCAAGTATAGAAAGTTGTCGATAGGATGTTTGTTAGAGAAAATTACACACCATTCAATAGTCTTGGCACTAACTTTCATCAAGCCTAATGGGCATTCATTTTTCTTGTTCTTGGCTCTGCAAGTGGAACAAAATATTGATAAGGCCTTATCAAATTCCTCCTTCTTCATATTTTCTTGCATGAAGTCCACTTGCAGTGCTAAGGAGTGCAGGATATCTGACTTCATATCATCCAATAGGGTCCCTATATCATATTTAGTAAGGGTAGAACTAGAGGGTTTGGATGATTGAAAAGGAAGGTTTCTTCCCCTGGGATTCTTCCTTATGGATGTAGAATGATTCTTAAAGATATTCTTGATTTCACCATAGTCCAATTGGTAGATGTCACCATTGGATAAGAGGTTTAGTGTTTCTAGAATTTCTTCCCTAATTCCCCATAGGATTGCGATCTTTAGAGACTCCTCATCTAAGGTGTAGCTATGAGATTTCTTGTAACTAAGCTAGAATGTTTCTTCATAGTCCTCCAATGAGTCATTTTCTCCTTGCGCCATTCTAAAAATTTCATCCTTGGTTTCCCTAGCTTTGCAGTAATATCCATATTTTTCTATGAAGGTATCCTTCATTTGATCCTAGGAAGTTATGCTATTGGATTCTAAGCTCATGAACCATCTCAAGGAAGAATCATTTAAAGTAGAGGGAAAAAGATTGAGTTTCTGGGAATCCAGGGTGTAATCATAGGTTCTATAGACCACCTCAATTTCAATTAAGAAGGTGTATGGATATTCAGAGATCATGCCATGGAAATTAGGTAGGGAAGCAATGTTGATATTTTTCATTCTTTCCTCATTATCATTGTCCCCATGATGGAAAAGTCAAATATTATGTGTTATTCTTCTTATTCTATTGGGTTATCTACCTCAAATTCTTGATTGATAGAGGAATTATTGTTTTCTTCTCCTAAGGTAGAGCCAAAGAGACCAAATTCTCATCTCATATGTTGGAAAGGAGGGGAGTTAACCTCTGGATTTTATTTAACACTCTCTTCCTCCTCTCTCGTATGGCTTGAAATTGGGTTGGTCTGAATGGGAGTCCTTCAAAAAAATTGACCAAACTCATCCATAGCTTTAGGCATTCATGTTAGGTAAGGAATGTTTTTTCTCTTTTTAGATTTTTATAAGGATTTTGTGGGTTGGTTTTAAAAAAATTATTTTTTTATGAAATAAGTGTCTAATCTCCTTCTACAAACTGAAAATATGAAACTAACTTTATAAAGAGAAGGAGAAACCTACTTGAAGTGAAGGCTATGCATGATACTATTCTCCTTCTCCAATCACAACCTATTAGTAATATGAAAATGAAAAGAAATTGGGCTAATTAATATTTTCAGTTCCCCTTGTGGTTTGGAATGCCTCCCTGGCAATGACGCCAAAAAGTGGTGGGCTCTAATATCAACAATAATACCATATCGAAATTAGACAATACACTAGCAAGAGTGTTGTATCTAAACCTTTACTCTTAATTGTCAACCTAGAGATTCATGCAAACTTTTGAGGGTCCTACCAAATATATGGAACTACAAAAGGAATGAAATGTCTAGTAGTATAAGAATCCTACTTTAACCAATGGAACAATCACAAAAGAAAATTTTGAAATAAATTCTAACTAGGGGTTTCAAGAAAACAAGACTCAAATTCTCTACTTGGAACTTAGTTCTCTATCAATCCTTTCATAGACACACATAGAGTGATTGTACATTCAGTTTATAAACTTTGGTAAAATTTATCCATTACTCGACCTTTGGTTATTGAATACAGACATTCAAAAGCTGCGGGTTCATGGATTCAAGTGGTCACAACAAGCAGAGGGTCTAGCATAAACCAAGTATTGATGATGAGATCATATGTATGAAGGAAATGACATTTTTAACTTAAAATAGAAGGAAATGGTCCTAAAATAACTCTGCGCATAAACAACTAGAAACAATGATCTATCAAAAAATGTAGGAATTTATACAAAATGAAAGAATTCTACAAAAACTACTCTTTTTTACTGATAAATGACATAAAGAATAGATCTACTCTAATGAAACAAGTTCCTATAATTTCCCTTGGATGGGACCTTATCTAATGTCATACAGGAACAAGAAATTACTAAGATATAATCTAGAATAAGTACTTCTTCCATTCAAATGTAGAAAATGAAAACATGCATAAAAATATATTTTAACTTGTCACTTGTTTAAAGTAAATACAACAGTATCATATGAAAGGGATTCGACCTGAACTAGCTAGTCCATCGAACTTAAATACAAAATATTCTTAACCTACTTCATAGTAAACTCCTACTCTACTCAAAGAACACATCATGTGTTGTGTTGAACACTGATGCGTAATGAATGGCAATGCGTAGTGGATGTGTAGTGGCAGCTGCTGCCCGACACGTGGATTTCGTGGTCTAGGGATCCACTTGTTTGGACTTGTTAATCGTCGAAACCACTAACTATTTCTTCCAAATGTGAACAATTTTTACTATGGTATTGAACTGCATTGATCAAAGAGTGAACTATCAAAACTAGGACTGTGCCAATAAAGGAGTGAACTGGATTGCACCAATCAAGGAGTGAACTAGAATTCGCTAAGTGAGTTGGAAAAGCTATAACTTGCGATCCTATTGTGTTAAAAAACATACTAGAAAAACTTGTTCCTTTAAAATATACTGCTAGGAACCAACTAATCAGTATTATATGCAATTTAGTCATACAAAGAAAGACTACAATAGATAAATACATAATTGAAATCTACATACATTTATAACTAAAATGCACATTCATACATCACCTTGTTTCTATAATATCCCCTTTTTGGCCCTGAATATTTGAAATAATGAATATATGGCTTTCTTACCGAAATGTGGTAGCCATCAACAGATGCCCCCTAAAGTGTGAGGTTAAAAGAGAAACTAAGGGCCAAAACAATGTACAATAATAATAGGTCAAGGTAAGGTATTGGAAGCATGAAATTGGAGGGTATATACCATCAATCATCAACCAAGTATGCATATATCATCACCGGGGTAAAAATATCCATACTCGGAAAAAGTACTACAAAACATGGCCATCGACAAAGTACATTTTATATCCATGTAATAATGTGCAAGAGCATAGCCACGAAAAAGTACATAGTGGATCCATGTCATAAAAAATGTATCATAGTCACAAAAAATACAATGCGGATCTATGTCACAATATCTAATCAGGAAGATAGACAACACCACTAAGAGTGTTCAGATCATCCTCATATATAGTCTTAACTACTATCATAAACTCCAACATAGCTTGGGAGAGAAAAGAAGGTTGAGTGGTGAAACCCCTAAACCCAAGGTCTTCGTCCGAAATCCCAACGGTGTGATTCTACAACATGTGAATATATGTGCTAATGTTGAACATGTGAGAATCCATCTAATTACCATCCAATGATGTTTACAGTTAAAAAAAACGAGGGAATCCATAGATGATGATAATGGACCCCAAGACACCTAGTACATTCTAGTGAGTGTCAATAGGTGAGATAATGCTGAATACTCGTAGAATCCCTCGATTAGGAGTCAATGATGTTTACCCATTCTCAAATGCAAGGAACACTTGCCACTGATGATTGCAATATCTAGGGTACTATGTTTCTAGACTCACTTCCTAGATAAGGAGTTGGCATTGATAGGAAGGAATGTATCGAAAGAGTAGCTTAATGTATCCCCCATCAATCGACATGAAACATACATTAAGAGATGTGATAAAGATATAGAATATCACCAGGTATGACAAACTACCACTGGAATGGTAGACACACAAGGTCAATGGAACTAAAGAATGGTCGACTCAGGCTGAAATTCCCTTGAACACATAGAGCGACAACTATGTGATAAGGAAGCATGGACTTAAGAACACCATATAGACCATTATGAAATGATGCATGAGTAATCGAATCACCCTCCATAGTGATTGGAAGAGTAACCAATGGGAGAAGTATTTTGACTCACAAAAATGGTAAGGATCTATGGAAAGCATATAACCCAACTGTAAGACAAAGATGCAAATAGGTTCCATGTTCAAGGGTTACATATTGGACTACCGCAACTTATTAGGATAGACAATGTAATCGAACCACCCTTTCTCTTCTTATGTGCCTTCTTCATGTTTTAATGAGCATGAAAAAGGGATAGAAGTATACTTGATAAGGTCTTTTTCGTAAAATTTAATGAGCCCAAAAAAGTGAAATTGAATCGTTCTTCTCTTTTTAATGATTTTGAAGAAAGGATAGAAGAGTGCTCGATATGAAACCTTTTCCATATAAGTTTAATGGGCCCGAAAAAGTCAACTTGAGACCTCCTTCTATTTTTAAGGAGCTTAAAGGATAGAGGAAATAATGCTCGTAAATGCATATTTTCCATGGAATTTTAACAAGCCCAAGAAATTCAACTTGAATCCATATTTATTTTTTAAGGATCTCAAAGAAAAGAGAGAAAATTGCTCCATAAGGTTCTTTTTCGTTAAGTTTTAACGATCCCAAAAAAGGATAAAAGGATACTCAGTGGGAGAGAACAAGTGGTACTAGCAAGTGTCAATAGGTTCCTTTGTGCATGGAACCAATTGGGTGCTAGGTGGTGCAAGTGCATAATCATGAGCAAAATGGTACCACTTATAGCAACAGTTCTCTCCCTTGGTAGGATACTGCAAAAAAGCGAAGCAAGGTATCAAGCTAGTATTCGATTGCAATTGTGATAGAATAAGCATAGTGAGAAAAAGAAGAAACAAGCAGTATGACATATAAAGTGACGAAGCGTGCGCAACCATATAAGCATTAAAAAACTTGGGAACCCCTAGGCTAGAATAATAGTGATGATGTAATTTCCATGGAGGGAAGCAGTGCACTGAAAAGATAGATTTGATGCAACCAATGGAGGGTTAGTTGCAACCTTCATCTTCACATGCAGAAGTTTCTCATGATTTGGAGCAACCTTAGGCTTATGTTATTACATAAAAATTTCATCCAAGAATACTTATAATTTATAATGAGTGTGATAGGTCTGTTGGATTGCCTCATGATACAGATATGTTTGTAAGTCATGTCCAAAGTTGGATAGAAGAAGCTTGCGAGGATACTTTCCATCCTTTGTTGAAAGCGTTTTATGATACTGTGCATGCTTAAAATATCTAGTTCGACCCTTCCATCCTGAACATGCCAATAGGTTTGCACCTGATAATCAATGTATCCTTGTTTTTGCTGGTAACCAAACACAAGGGAAAAAACTCTAACATTGATAAAAATGTTAAGGTGGCTACATTGGACTTATTATTTCACATAAAAAATTTCTTTATCTCATGCTTAGGGTAGGATAAATAATATCCTTAGAATGATCATTTACCTATAGCATTTATTTTCAGTACTTAGAAATGATAGTTTCATTTGTTTGTTAGTTTTTTTTGTTGTATTTCAAATAATGTAACCGATATTTCATTTTCGATGGATTTTATATGGACATGTGCTACTATAAGTTTTCCTGTCAAGATTGAAATGTTTTTTCAAGTTATACATATCCCCAAGTAGGAGGTAGTTGTTACCACCCAGTTTGCACAAGGTGCTTACTTGATAGAATACATCATCAACCAACCAAGGACCTTCCAGTCCCCCATCAAATCAAGCAGTCTTATTCTCAATTGTAGTACTTTGCTCCCCCTTTTTCATGGTCAAAGAGCATTTGTTTGTAAAAAATTTACATCTTTTACATGTGTAAAATGGATAGCCCAAATGATTCACTCATGTTATGACACCTTTGGAGTGTTTTTTTACCTAAATAAACTTAGATCCTAGATTAGAGTTCAACATGGTTTTTTCATTCACACCTCCAAAGCCAAAGTGTGTTATAACCTAGATCCCTCAGGTTGGTGTCCAAGTTCTTATGGTCCACTATGAAATTGAGTCAGTCACCATGGTCCTATTGTCATGTATAGCATATTTGGTCTCTAGAAGAAGTAATTTGGAAATAAACTATGTAAATTGAGTTACGGGGGTCATAAATTGAAAAAGCGGTATTCTTGGCACCTTTCCCCTCAAGGAGGGGTGCATGCATAGTCCTCATCTCATAAATGGAAGAAAGGTGGTTCCCTTACCCACCGCATAAGTCATCTCCAAGTCTAAATTTGGCTCCCTTTTCCAAATTTGGGATCTCAATATCAAATCCCTAAATTTGGGCATGAATTGGAGTCTTCTCCTACAAATTAGGGAGCCCTTGATCTAGTCATGTCTATCTCATAACATGTCAAATATATCCACGATTCTCCAATACATCTCCCTAAAGGTGGAGGATATGAGTTAGGCCAAGACAAACTCCTAAATTTTCTCATGTTGTCCAAGAGGGGCGCATTAGTGACTTGGAAGCTCAGTTAATTGTGGTAACTCCTTAATTACACCTCATTTTTCTCAAGAGGGGCGAATTTATCCTTTGGCTCATGCATTAATGTGGTTTTGGATGAGATATACTAGATACCAACCCAAAGGTGGCGCATTGGAAGACTAGTTGGCCCTATTTAACTCCTATATTTTCTCTTGTTCATGGAGATGTGGCTTATAGGAGCCTTTGTCAAGCATAGTTAACTCTTAAATCAGCTCCAAGTTTCCTCCATGTAGCGCATTAAGGGGCTTGGATTCCTGATTAGGGTTTTGGAGCCCCTCCATGTGTCACCATCTCAAGGAGGATGAATTTGGGCCCCCTTGGGCTATTTAAAGAGGCCTTTGTTCTTGGTTTCATGTTGTTTATTTGAGGAATTGATGTTATCTTGATTTCATAATAATGAAGGTTTTGGAGGTATAGTGTATGGTCTTCATTTTGTAGATTTGTCCTACTTCTCAAGTGCTTATATTAGAGGTAATATTGTATATTTTGCATTTAATTTCTTTGTCCTTCTTGGGTCATAGGAAGGGTATTATTGCCACATTGGATGAGGGGTATGGTTAGTTTGTGATGACTTAATTTCATTGATATTTTCCATTAATGGATATTATTGGTGCATATTACCTTGATTTGGATTGTCCAATGCTAATCTTTTTATTGTAGGATACACCTAAGAAAGCGGGAAAGGAGAGATCCATATTTCCCCTTGCAAATTTGTTTCATTATCTCTAACTCATCAAGCAGAGGGTGCTTAGAAGTTTCAACCTCCATCTCTTGGTGAAATTTTCATGAAATAAAATCCATCTTGAATACTTCACAATTGACTACATCGCCCATCCAGAAAAGGGGGCATTCTTCTTCTTCTTCTTCTTCAACAATTCCCTTTTTATTAATTTTTTTTCCATTTTTTTTATGTGCAAGTGAAGATCCATAGATTAATACTTATATATTCATATCTTATTTCACATGCATGTATCTATAATATATTTTAAAGCTTAAATCATGAGTTAGACCTAGTCTATCACTAGTTCATAAGTGCAAAACATTCTAACATTTATTACTAGTTATTTACATATGTTGGACAATGATCAATTTCTATCTTTTGAATATATTTATCTCACTGTGTCCTAATAGTGGATTTTGCATGTTTTTGGCATCCATGAAGGGATGGATATTTTTCATGAGGATCAATGGCTCTCTCTTCTCATATTTAGCCCTCTTGTCAACCTAGAAAACTAAATTATTTCATCTTCTAGCACTTGTTATTATTTGTAAATAATTAATTTTGCTTTTGTATCAGATTTTATCTCACTTCCCATAGGTTGGACACGGAGAAAAAAATCTTGATACATACCCTTACCTACCTTTAAATTTGTAGGCCTAACCCTTTTTGTTGTTTACGAGTTTGTTGTCTAACCATCTCCTGTAGGAAAAAATCCATCTTTGGAGGAATCAAATAGATCAATCTATGATCCCTTTTCTTGTTTTTATCTAAAAATTTTGTAGGTCTTGAACATAAATCAAATCAGTTCAAAAGGTATCCAAGACCCACCTCCATCAAACCCCCTAGGGTGCTCATTAAACTGATCATTCACCTCTTTCACTTTCTCCCTTTCATATATTAACTTGTAAGGTTGATTGTTGGCAATAAGGACCAACAATAGGAACTTCTAAGGGCTGTTTATATATTTTTAATAGTCAAGGAAGGGTGGTGGTATCAAATCCCCCCTACCCCTTTCTCCATGTCACATTTCATGTGTGATTTTGTTTTTCATATTTTAGTTTAGCATAGTTAGTTTTTCTAATTTGTTCAAGTAGTAATTAGATTTTTTTTTTCTTTTAGTTGGAAGTAATTTGGATGTATGCTAAAAATGTAATATCATTCATGCACGCTTAATTCCAATTAAAATCAAATCCTAAACTCTCTAATTAATTCCACAAATAATTAAAATTAACCTCCATAAAAGTCATAAATATGGTGTCTTACTTAATTAGATTTTGTCACTTCTTTGAAAAATCTACAGTGAAGGGTAATCAACTATGTAGTGACCATGGGGACCCTTCAGGCTACACCCTTTATTGGTGTCAATGTTGGACATACCCCCACAACTATGATCTAGTCCATTTCTCATGTGGAACCACACTTGACAATCCATAATTGTTCCACATACTTTCGAGTATATTGGAAACACCCTCCCCTTAAAAAATTCAATTGTAACATAGTCGATCCCTACACCAAGAAGGTTCAGAATTCGATGCGCCTCCATTTAACAAGCATAATCGATCCTCGCCTCAACGAGTTCATAATTAGGCTTTGCTTTTGTTTTTTAGTTATTTCACACTAGTGATGTAATCTTTTAACTTGGATTGCAAGTTTTTGTGTCTCCATTCCTGTATCCCTTTTAAAAAAGAACACTGGTCTATATTTTCATTTTACCATAAAATATTTGAATTTTCTTGTTAAGATATTCCTTTTATTAGATTGCTTTCCTAGTGTAATATTTTAACTCTTAAGTCGCTTTTTCCAAGGAGACCATCCTTAGTTTTTTCATAGGGCCTACCTCCCTTGTATTTTGTTTAGGAGTTATCCTAACAGAAGGAATCGATTGTTGTGGTGATAGTTGGAAACCATATCATTGAATTTCCCCCAAGGACACTCTTAGTGGGTTGAGATTTTTCTCACATTCATGTGTAGATCTAGGCGAAAATAGGGGAAATGATTAGTCAAGGAAATAGGTTTTGGGGTAGAGTCTCGTTGAGTGATGAAATCATTCAATTATTTTAGATGTGGACAAAAATGCGACATATGATCATTGCCACAAAATATTACAAGGAAACTTTGGATTCCTTTCCTTCTTATTTCCCCCAAAATTAAGTGTTTAGGCTTGTGGGATTCCTTGCTTAGTGGAAGGGTTTTTTATGTTTATTATTGTTTCTCTTTTTTCCCTCCAGATTGTTGGTTTTTCGTGGATTGAACCAAATTGACCTCAAAGGTATAAGTAGAAATAGTAGATGGTTTGGTATTAGGCATAGTAGAAGAGTGGGTGTTAGCAATAGAAAGTTGATCGAACTTCCCATTCAAATGGCTTACAAAGGTAGTGGAGATAGAACTAATGATACCATCGGCATGTGGTCCTGGATTTGGTTGATGGCCAAGGAACATGTGTTATAAGTCATATAAGGTGCCTAATTGTGAATAAATTATATCCAAATTTTGGGCACGGAGGATGGCTTTCTCTTTGGTTGTGAATCCATGGATAGTGACATCGTGAGAAATGGGGGATAATAGGGACTTTGTGAACCAATATGCTAATAAATGGTCTTGAATATTAGATTTTACAAGCCTCCCCCTTCGCCTACATTCATGAATGTGATCATAAATATGTGTGATGGTGTTCTCACGTAATGATGTCAAAAGGTCGATCCCAGTTTCATAATGGATAGGAAATTGAAAGTGTGTTAAGAATTCCATCAATAATGCATTGAAACTATGATATGAGGCACTCAGAAGCTCAATATACCATTTATAAGCACTCCTAGCCAGGGACCATGGGAAAATACGTAACTTAATGGTGTCCTCCAACATAGAGTAAGAGACACACCACAAATGATAAGTCATTATATGTGTGGATGGGTCTTCCCTCCCTTTACCCTCAAACTTAGGAATGATGGATGGGACTTTGTGTGGAATGTCTAACCACAACGATTTGTGAAAAATAGGATCATTTTTCAACTTTGACAAGTACAATAGATCAAGGGTATCCAAGAATGGAAATTGTGAGTTGGCATGTGGATTGTGTGTCAAAGTTGATTAGGAATTAAGGCTAGTTGGACCTTGAGGTCCTCCCATAAATGGGCCTCTAGAAGTATAAGAACTTTGGAAAGCATGGATTCCCCTAGATATTGGCTACCCCCAAAGGGATTATTACCTCCAGTAAATTGATTTCCACTATAAAATTGGTTTCCTCCAACAAAAGGATTGTTCCCATATTTCAAATAGAGCCAGGGTATATGACTACCCCTAAGATAAGGAAATCCCCCAAAATAAGAATTTCTCATAGGAAAATAGGTTATGCCGGGGACATTAATGCCCCTAATGAATGGAAAACTTGGGAAACTACCAAAAACAATGTTGCTTGAGAAAGAGGGACACTGCTAGAGATATGTTGACCCCCAAGGGGTTGGGTACTTCCAAATTCTTGGCATCATTGTAGAGGAGGTGTATGGTTTCCCCCCATGGATGTATTCCATCCAAAAGGGAATCTAATATTGGGAATAACCAGCCTACCAATAGAAATACCAATGGTGGATTGGGAGCTACCACTAGTGATAAAAATAGGATTTTTCCCCACCAAAAACAAACGTAGAGGTGGGTTGTTGTGAATATGAAATAGGTTGGGGAATACTGGATTGACCTATGGATGTAACTATTGGTATGGATGGTACTCCCCAAAGGGAAAAGTTAGATGTACTAGATGAAGTAGATCAAGAACGTATTCCACCTATAGATGGTTGAGAGGATTTCACCCAAGTTCCTCTTTGAATGCTAACGGAAGATGAGGTAGGTTTTTCCATGTAAGATGATGTACTAGTACCACACAACATGTGGTTGAATAGTGAAAAAGGAACAACAACAGATAGTTTCACTTGCAAAAGTACGTGGTCAAAAGGATTGGTTAAAGGGGGGTTAAAGTGTTCAAGAAGGATCTCATCAATCACTTCAACATGCACTCGGTCTGTAGGTACCGAATCACTTTTGAAAATAATGGTTTCACGTTCCTCTATTCGATATTGGATTCATCGTCTAGTGGACGATGGTTCCTCGATAAGAGAAAGGCCTCGAATACATCAAGATTGGTGAATCAGTAGATTGGCCATGGTGAAAGATTAAATTGTAAAATAAAATAAAATTAACAACCTAAGGCCAACTACAACAAAAAACAATAACACACCCCTAGCCAAAATCTAGGAAACCAATAGGAAAATTGTTAGATTGCCCATGGTGATCTTATATTAGAGAACAACATGTACAACATATCAAACATAAGAGACAAGAGACATAAAACATTTCACCCGGGAAAACATAAAGGAGAAAACCCCACAACTTCCTCAGAGATAGAATGAGCAATAATACAAAAACCCAAAACAAAGAGATGGTCTCCAACAACTTCCTCCTTCTCCACTTGTGTGAAATCCTCCTCTCTCTCACTAATGCGAAGTGAGTGAATAAATAGAGACCCTATCTCTCTATTTATACTTTACCTTTACCACTTGACAAGTCGGCCTCAACTAAAGTTGATTGGGTCGACTCCTTTAGGGGACTTAACACCCCAATACAAATGACTCTAGGGGAACTAATGCCCCGACTTACATGGGAGGATTGACCCCAATGACTTTACATGACCCAAGTACAATAATGACTTCCGCGACCGTTGGAATAAACATCTCCTTCGGAGGTACAATAATAAAATACAAATACAATATAAAATATACAAGTGAATACATTCCGAAGTTACAAATACATCAACACTCCCTCTTAACTAGGAAGCTATTCTCTTGACACAGTTCATTAGCACAAGTCTTCGTCACTATATCATCGTCAAAGTTGGATCATCATCAAAGCTAGATCATCATCGTCACCGCTGCTACTATCTCGACCATCAATCTCCAATCTACTCGTCATAGGAATTTCTACAGAGCCAACCCTTTTTCATGCTGGATGTAGGCCTAGACTCCATGTAGGTATTCATCATCTCTACGATAAATCCATTTGGTAGGTACATCTCAGGACTTATTATATGCCTCTACAAAACCTACAAGATCTCCCAGGATTGATTATATGCTACTGCAAAACCTGAAGGAGTATCCTAGGACTGATTATATGCCACTTGCAAAACCTACAAGATCTCCTAGGATTGATTATATGCCACTTGAAAAACCTACAAGATATCCTAGGACTGATTATATGCCACTGCAAAACCTGAAGGAGAATCCTAGGATTGATTATATGCCACTTGAAAAACCTGCAAGATCTCCCAGGACTAATTATATGCCACTGCAAAACCTGAAGGAGCATCCTAGGACTGATTATATGCCACTTGCAAAACCTGTGTAGCCTACTGTCACCTCATCATCTTCAGATCATCTCATTGTCAACAGAGCACAACCAAGATGCACATATCACAACACTTACACTCACTGGCATGGGAGGACTAACCTACCACCACCCGTGAAAGGCTCAACAATTACATCAACGACCATGGGAGGACTAACCTACCACCATGTTGGAAAAGCTTAAGCAATTACATTAATGACCATGGGAGGACTAACCTACCACCATGTCAAAAAAGCTCAGAAATTACATCAATGGCCATGGGAGGACTAACCTACCACCATGTCAGAAAAGCACGACAATTAAATCAACGACCATGGGAGGACTAATCTGCCACCATGTCAAAAAATACCATGTGCATATGCGTCTTCTGGACTCATCACTTCCCCTTGGAAGGAACCTCAATCTGAAGTACACCAAGCTTCTCTCTGAAGTATTCAAACTTCACTCTAACCAGTGGCTTGGTCAATACATCTCCTATCTGCTCGTCTGTCACAACATACTGGAGCTTCCTTGCTCCTCTATGCACCATATCCTTGATATAGTGGTACTTGATATCAATGTGCTTCAAATTTTCATGGAACACCAGGTTCTTAGACAACTTCACACAACTCTGGTTGTCACAATATGTCCAACTAGAGATCAAACAAATCAGACAGTAGCTTCCTTATCCATACTTCCTCACAACTAGCCGAACAAGCTGCGACATACTCTGCTTCGGCTGTACTTAGTGCCATGCAGGACTGCTTCCTGCTAAACCAAGATATCACACCTGATCCCATACTGAAGCAACACCCCGAAGTGCTTTTCCTATCAATGGCACTGCCTGCCCAATCCAAATCAACATAACCCTCTAGGTTAATCTTCTGATTCGCATCATACTTGAGCCCATAATCAACCATACCATTCAGGTACCTCAGAATATGCTTTGCAACAATAGGTGAACATGTCTCGGATCCATCAGGAACTGGCTTAATGTGTTCACTGCAATGCAAATATCTGGTCTTGTATTCGTCAGGTACATCAAGGACCCAATCATCTGACGATACATCGTGGCATCAACCGAATCTTATGAAGCATCACTCAATAGCTCCAGGTTCGATGCCATAGGTGTGGCCATGGCCTTGTAGTCCATCATCCCAAACCTCTTCAGGATCTCTACTACATACTTCCCTTGTCCAAGGAAGATTCCATCCGCACTCTAACACACCTCCATGCCTAGAAAATATTGCATCATACCCAAATCTCTACTTCACATTTTCCTTGACTAAGGAAAAATCTCATCTGATCTCAGCCACATATCTAATCACAAGAATCATGCCAATATTCTTTAACTTTGCGATCTAATCCATCTGAAGTGGAGTTTTCTATATCTAAGTATTGTCCTCCCTTTGTGAATGAACATCATTCACACTCTGCATTGAGTGATATTCTTCATATCTATCTGTTCCATCTCCCGTCAGATGGGTCTACTGATATGAGCCTCAAGATCACTCGAACTCTATGGTGAGTTCCTTCTTGCATCCATCTGTATATAGAAACCATCTTCAACCTTGTAGTGAAGGTTGAAATCCACATCACCCATGGTGATCATCAAGCTCATCAAATGACTATCGATCCTCGGTACCTGTTGAACCCATACAAAGCCTTCTTCAATCATGTGATTCTCTATCGAATCCTGGGAGTTTGCTAGATATGTACTTCTTCTTCAATTACACCATTCATGGGTGTAATCTATGTCTGGAAATGTGTCTAGCCACTGGAGCAAACATCTCGTCATGATCCTCTCCCTCTTTCTAAGAGAATCCTCTAGTCATGAGCCTTCCTTTGTATTTCTATAGTATGCTTGATTTGTAAGTCTTCTTGTTGAGTAGTCATCACTTGTTCTTCAGAATAAGTGTTCATCATCCTTCTTTTGTAGATCATAGCACACGATATTTCCTACAAATCAAATTCAATTACATGATTAGTAACACTTCATAATTATCAAATTATATTGACATTTCAATGATAACCTATTATGCATACGATATTTCATACAAGTGAATTTCAATTTCATGATTAGAAACATCTCATAGGTTTTCAAAACAAATTCTTACGCATAAAAACATAAGTCATACAGTCATGCAATTATCTTATCCAATGCTTCAATACAACATTTATCCATATCCTATAACTTTCTAGATGACTTCGATCTCTACCAAAACATTGTTAAGAGTGTGCACTACTCCAACATGTCAGTAGAGAGGTTTCAATCTAGATAAGTAGCAATGGAGTGTTGTACAGTACCATATGCCACTTACCCATTACTTGCATATTAGTAGTATCTTGTTAACTAATGCAAGTCTTCTAACATGCATAATATACATCCTAAATCTAGGAACACAAGTATGTACATGACTGAACACCATCATTTTAGAAATGACAATTCAAATACTTATCTTTGTTTGGTTTTTGGGTGGACTCCCTCTCAATCTTTGCTTCCTTGCAGGAACTACTGGAGTGTGATCCCTCTTGATCTTTGCTTCCTTGCAGGAACTACTTTGTAATTGGGCTTAGTCCCCTCACATGACCCTTCTACCCTCCTTATATAGTCAATGAGGAAGAGGAAAAGAAGTTATAACCGCTCCAGAGGTTTCCCAACCAACTTAACTTACTCGAATTTCGAGATTTTGACCAAAACAGGGGTGTACGCTACTCTATAGTAGACAAAGTCGCGTACACATGGCAATGGGCGCTACTTTAAATGAGACAAAGTCGCGGACACACGCTACTATTTCAACAGTGGAGTCGCGCTCATATTGAAAAATGGCCAAAAACAGGCTTTTCTGCTCATTTTCAGGAGATGGTTTGGTCTGGAAAAATGTTCCTAAGGGTCATATACATCAAATGGGTCAAGAATGAGGTAATTTCAACCATTTTTAGTGTCCCAAATGACTCCTCCATCCACAAATGTCCTGTTGTGTGACTTAACTTGATCTCAAGAAGTGTCGTCATGCGACCAAGGGAAGCAAGTGTCGTCACGGACGGAGAGGTGTCATTTCAAGTTATAACAGATGCCCCCTAATGTATGAGGTCAGAGGGAGTGTGGGAAATGATGGCTGAAATACATTATAAATAATAAAAAAGTTGAATCATGGAGGAACGGAGAAAACAAGAATCATAGGCTCAAATGAAGTACCTGAAAGCAAAGGCAATGTCAGACAAACTCATCCTTGGGGTAACTGTCCATGTTCAAATGGTGGAACATGACCTCCAAGAGGATACAATAATGATCCAAATACTGATGCATCTATCATGGCCACTAAAATACAAGCGTGGATCCATGAAGAACATAAGTGTAAACATAGCCACATAAATACAAGGTGGATCTATGTCAAAACTGGAGAACATAGCCATAGAGAACAAGCTGGATCTATGTCTCATCAAGAGCCAAAAAGAGTGTGGCTCATTCTTGCGCAACTTGGGCGATAACATAAATGAGGTGATGCTATCGAGGATCCCAAGGTCTTCATCCAAAAACAACCCAAGGTACAAACCTATCCATGCGAATAAATGAGTTGATGTCGAACATGGGAGGTATCGTTTGATTACCGGTCATTGATGTATACCGTTAACAAACGCGAGGGTGTCCACCAATAATGAAAATGGAACCCAACGTACCTAGTACATTCAAACAAGTGCGAATAAGTGGTCTTGCCGTCGAACACTTGAAGAATCCATCGGATAGGAGACATTGATGTATTCCCATCTATCCAATAGCGAGGGAAACTGCCACTAATGACTGCAATCCCCAAGGTACTAACCGAAACTCCAAACTTCATTCCCAGAGTAAAATGAGTTGAAGTCGATGGGAAGAAGTCCGTTGGAAGGGAGGCCTTAATGCATCCTCCATCATCCAACACGAGGGACACTCAACAGGTATGAGCTGATTTGGAGTAGGACTGAACACATGATGAAACATACTGACACCAAGGAATGGCCAACACATGAGGTCAAGGCAATTGCAGAATGGCCGACACAGGTTATATCCTTGAACAGTGAGCACGACACAAGAGTGACTTAGGCAGCTTTGAACACAAAGAGACCACGATGCAAATCTGCAATGTAGGAGACATTAACAGTTTCTCCAAATGATTGGAAGACTAACCAAATGGAGGAGTAGGAACTCTGAGATCAAGTTTACCCTAAGGCCAACGCTAGAACCCAACTTGTTTGATAGACTCAAAACAGGTGCTTTGTTCAAGGAGATAGTTGACTTGCTGCCATCATATTGAAAGATATTTTAACATTCTTCCCTTCCCTTTCCTTTTTCATTTTTTAACGAGCTTGACAAAGAACTAAAGCATGCTCGATGGTATTTTCATATTTAAGGAGTCTGAACAAACTAGAAGAAAACTCCATACACCTATCCGTGGATTTTATATCGAGCCCGGATTGGTCTGTGCTCGGCGGTGTTTTCTTGTTTATAGAGTTGAAAAACTTAAACAGTCCTCTATACACCTATCCATGGATTTTATATCGAGCCCGGATTGGTATATGCTCGGTGGTGTTTTCTTGTTTATAGAGTTGAAAAACTTAAACAGTCCTCTATCAACCATCTCGTGGATTTCACATCGAGCCCGAGTAGGTGAATGCTCGCTTGGTGTTTTCACATTTCGAGAGTCTGAAAACCCTAAAGACAACTCCAAAGGTCCTTTTTCGTAAAGTTAGTCTCCTTCCCCGAAAAAGTGTAAAATGATGGAAGAAGAACTCTTCTAGCACATACAAGAGTATACCTAGAGTATACCTTTTCCGTAAATTATCCACCAAGGCCCGGAAAAGGGGTAATTCTATACCTAAGTGGATGTCGGTTCAGTTATTTTAACGAGCCCGAAAAGACAACTATGCTCGGAAAACTTTTCCTATTTAAGGAGTCTGAAAAGGGCTTAAAATAACTCCATAGGGATCTTTTCCGTAAAGGTTTAACAAGTCCGGAAAAGTAAACTCATGACCTCCTTACTGTTTTTAATGAGCTCAAAGGAGATATAGAAAATGCTCATAACTTCCTTACTGTTTTTAACGAGCTCGAAGTGAAGATGAAAGAAATGCTCGTAGCCTCCTTACTGTTTTTAACGAGCTCGAAGGAAAGGTGGAAGAAATGCTCGTAAACTACTTACTGTTTTTAACGAGCTCGAAGTAAAAGAAGAATGCTCGAAACCTACTTACTGTTTTTAACGAGCTCTAAGTAAAAGAAGAATGCTCGAAACCTACTTACTGTTTTTAACGAGCTCGAAGTGAAGGAAGAATGCTCGAAACCTACTTACTGTTTTTAACGAGCTCGAAGTAAAAGAAGAATGCTCGAAACCTACTTACTGTTTTTAACGAGCTCGAAGTAAAAGAAGAATGCTGGAAACCTACTTACTGTTTTTAACGAGCTCGAAGTGAAGGAAGAATGCTTGATTTGGGAGGAGACGAGTGTCAGGGACATGCAAAACTAGCTCCAAGCGCATGGAACAAAGCTATGCCTAATGCAAGGAACATGAGCAAGATAAGGACACTCGGGGTGTGTCTCCTCCAGGTAAAAGGTGTCAAACTACGAAGGAAAAATGATACAAGGCTTAGCGAAAATGAGATCAGAGATGGAGGCTTATATAACGAGCTAAAAGTGTGGAAGCCGGCTTCAGGCTCATTAGCGCAAGCGGGATCATAACAGATGCATATGCAATTTGAACACAAATATGGGAGCCTTATCAGGGATGGCCAAAAATATATGAGGAAGAAAGATATGAGGCTTCTTCTCAAAGTCATGGTTAATCTAAAAAGGCTCCCGAACCTATGAGAAAAACTCAGCATGGGCACCAGAATGGCATAAGGGTGCTGATTAGGGTGACCCATGTTAGGTAGGCTCTGCTATCGGACTGGTGCATAATGCATAAAGAGATGGCTAACACACCAATATCCAACAGGTTCGACCCTATGGCGAATTCAGATGGAAAAAGGTTCAAATGCAACATAACAGCGGGGAAGCCTAAACCTATATGCAAGGTTCCGAATATACCTGACATGGTTGCACAAGGTGTCGAAAAGGACCAGTAAGAAAGTATAAATCCAGCTAAGAATCCTGTCTCCAAGAAACATTAGTACCAGGATCATATCTAAAACATATGTAAGGAAAGACCCAATACAAGTCACTGTGGTAGAAATACTTTCAACTTCATTATCATCAACAACAGGCATAAACAAGGTAGAGTTTTCAAATGAAGACTCTATGGTACCCAATCCCGAGGACTTACAATCAACAAGATCGACTTCAGGATGAAGATCAAAGTTGAAGGACATGATGGAATCTGCAGAAACAAATTCATCATCACGGGAGTTGAAAATTCTAGAAGTAGAATCAAACTCAGCAGGAACACCGATTTGCGGATCTATAGGAGAGTCCAAAGACTCAACAGTAGGAAGATTAGACTTTAAGGTCAAACCGGGGCTGGACATAACTGTGACTGGATCAACATCCAAATGAATGGCAGACTATACTATGGACTCTAGGAAAACTTCATCGGAAGGAAGTATATCATCCCAGATAGAACACATATCTAAACATTCAGATGGAGGTGTCACTTGGTCAAAAGCTGGGACCAAGTCCCGAGAAGGTAAGCATGAACTCAGTGACTTCTTCTCAGTAGCAGTTGAACTCAAGGAACAATATGCCACATAAGGCTCATGTGACATATTAGTGCCTAATGACGAGGGATCAGACTGGTCTTCAGTTGGGTAATAAGGAGGATCAATGAATGCAAGCTAGTCGATGGTGACAATGTTTTCGTTATGAGGGAAATGCATCACACAAAAAAGCGTAGACACCACAACATGCATAGCATAAATGTAATCATGCCCAAGGATCATATCAAAGTCCACAGGGTCCTTTAGAACCATAAAATCAACTAAGACTATTTTTCCACCCAAGGTAACAGGTGCCTGACGGAGGAATCCGATCGATTCACTAGGTCTTCTATCGAAGGTCAACGGCCAATTAACAACTGGAATAACATTAGGGAAACCCAAATCTCTCCAAGCATAAGTGGATAAGATACTAACAGAAGCACCTTCATCAACAATGCATCGGTCAACCGTATGGTTCCCGATATCAACCTTTATCTGGAAAGGTGTCGAAGAAGGAAGACGAGGCTCGGCTAGACTATTCCAATCAAAGGAAACCATCCTAGGGCTTGGTAGGAGTTCACATGGCATAGATGAAGTGCTCCCTTTTTTAGGAATATCCAAACTGGTAATGCAGAAGACTTCAGTAGTAGGTGCATCAATCTCCGAAGGACTGATGGGATCGATCAAAGATTGCATCGATTCGATCACTTCACTCTCCGAAGGAAGGGTGGGATCGACCAAAGATTGCATTGGTTCAACCACTTTATCAACCAAAGGTTGATCTGACTGCAGGGAATCTATAGACAACTCAGGAACAAAGGTTCCTTCAGACATGGACCACACTCTTCGTGCCTATGGAATGGCAGGGCATCGGTGAGTAAGGTGATCTCCCTTACAAAGTTTACAAGGGAACTTTGGTTTCCATCCTATAGGTTTAGACTCCTTTACAACGTCAGTACTCTCAACATGACTAGCATTGGCTGACAGCTTGCCCCCTGCATGACTCACAGAGGCTGGTTGCTCAGAAGCATCAGACTTTTGAACTAAGGACCACACTTTTTGCACTTCTGGAAGTACAGGGCACAAGTAAGTAAGGTGATCTCCCTCGCAAAACTTACAAGGGAACTTAATCTTCTGTTTGTTTGGTTTGTTGACAATGTCAACTCCCTCAGCATGAATTGCAGTGGCTGATCTGGTGTCTCCAGTATGACTCACAGGAACTGGTGACTTGTCATTAATATGACTAGCAGTGATCAATGACGTGTCCTCAACATGACTGACAGTGATTGAAGACAAACTTTCAGTATGATTTTCAGTGACTAAAATTTTTCTCCCAGCATGACCTCCAGAGGCTAGGTAGGTGCCCCCTGCATGATTTGCAGAGGTAGGGTGTTTGCCCCCAGCATGACTTACAGAGGCTGGGTTGCTTCCCCCTTGTTTTGGCATCTTCTTCCCATTCTTCCTCCATCTATTCCTTTTAGACTGTTGGCTACTACTATTGCTACTTTCGCCACATGAGGTAGAAGGAGGAGGAGAAGATGTTACTGGCAAAGGAGGCACAGGGTTCTGATGCTCTTGATTTAAGGTGCTCACAAAAGAAGCATCGGGAGCATGCAAGGCATTTGGAGTGGAAAACAACCAAACCGGCAGCCCAATAGTGAATCCAGGAATATTCAGAGTAGCCATTAAGGGAGCACCAATGTTTCCAATGAATGGAACAGCACAAGGATCCCCCGGAACAGGGGTACCCTGATTGGCACTCGCCGGAATGCTAGACATAGTTTCCTGCTCAAATGAACAAGAATTTCTCTAAGGAAAACTAAAACAAGTAGCACAAAGAGCACACCACTAAAAAAGGTCCTAGGTAAATCAAACCAGGAAAACAGATGCCTTCCGGAGAAGAGTCTGGGATGATGAGGGCCCAAAACAGATCAACGAAGGAAGAAAGACAGTTACCCGGGGTCCACAATACAATGACTAAGGGTGCAAGCGCTGGAATCACCCAACCGCCCTCCCAAAGACCTGCAAGGGATTTCCTCCCACGTCTGTCTTAGGTATAGCAGATATACCCTCTGCTGTCACCTGTGTATGAACCTAGAGTCTGACACTAAGGGTACCACAACACCGAAAACTCCTGGGGGAACAGTCACCGATCGAATCAGAAAGCGTGGACAGGGTAGCTAAGCCCGAAACTCGAAAGAGTCCCCAATACGCAATCCGATCCTGGCGTATGCTTGAACAGAAAGTAGGAGGGGTATTCCCACAAACTAATCTCGCAATGACCTACTGCATATATCCCAAGCAAGTTTTGAGTGAGGTGGGTTTACCTGATGATAGTCTCACTACGATTTTTGCGCAATGTGTGATCTTGGGTGGTTTAAGGTGTTTTAAACCCAAGATCCTAACCAAAACTAGTTGGTGTAGTGTAACCTAGAAAAGAAAATGTTGCTAGTTCATTTTATTAGGGTTCATTTTAAAGGTTACTTGATTACTCAAAAAGGTAGTGGGTGTGTGAGAGTGGTTATAGTAGAGATAGAGTACTGAAAATGAAAAACAAATCTTTTTCTTTTCAATGCAAGTCTTAAAATTCTGATCTAGAATGCATGTGCAAATGCAGTTCTTTAATCTTTCAAATGCAAAAAAGGTAAAAATAAAGTCTAAATGTACAAAAATAAACTCAAAACCTAAGAATGCAGCTACTCAAGCAACTAGGTATGCAAAAGAAAACTTGTTCTTTTTGATGCAAAGCACTCTAAAATCTTTTAAGCCACTTGCAAGGTACTCTATTCAAAAGATAAATCAAAATTCTTTATGCTTTTCAAAGGTAAGAAACAAAAACTGAAACTACCCTACTATCAAAGCAAAGCAAATAAACTTTCAGATTCTCTTTATGAAACAGTAAAAGCTATCAAATATGAATTTCAAATTCTTATTGATGTAAGCATGCCAAACATTGGGAAAAGAGTACGAAAACTACTTTTAGACCCAAACGAAGCAAATGACCTACGAAGAAGTATGGTTTGGTAAAGTCAGGTCTGCACATAAACAATGCAAACAAGGTCTTGAACAACAGCCAAAACACTTGAGCTTTCACTACAAAAGAAAAACTAAAAGCATAAGGGAGGATAAGAAACCAACCTAAAAGAGAAATTTCACTCAAATAGATACAAACAGGGTCAATAAGACTCAAGAGGTTCCAAATCCAGTGGAAAATGGGGCAAGCAAGTTCAGTCAGACTCAAATTAGTGTACAAAACACCAAACAGGTCCACAACCCCCCAACTTGGGTCAACAAACCCCAAAACTTTCCAAACAAGCCCAAATTGATCAAAAGAGGTTCAAATCATGAATGTAGGATCAGTATAAGTATGGGAGACCACTTACAGTTGTTTAACACAGACCTAGGGTCATCAGGGACCCCAAAAAATGCAGCCACAGCCCCCAGATTTGGGTCCACAACCCAAAAACTCAAAAAATCAAACCCAGATTTTGAGCGCTACTGTGTATGAAGGAAACTAGTGCTCATAGCAATATGGGCGCTACTGTGCAGAGGAAAAGTAGCATATGGGCGCTACTGTGTGGTACAAACAGTAGCGTACAAGTGGAAAAAGTTGGAAAAATGGGGTTAAAACCACCACACCTGGGTCCACAAGGGTTTGCAAGGGCTAGGAAGGGTCTGTAAGAGCCAAGGAGGGTCAAATAGAGCCTACTAACTGATCCTAATCAAGAAAATGAACAAAGACCATCAAAAAAGACTGAATAAGTGACCTTGGATACCCCTAAGCAGTTAGGCTTTCCCCAACGGAGTCGCCATTCTGTTGTGGGGAAAATGCACCTATAGTTAAGGGGAGAAACTACCAACTTACGGTGATAATGATAGACTTACAAGCATTCTGCAAGTACAACAAATAAATGAAGAGATTAGGGTTTAGAGATGTAGGCACCTTATTCAGAAGGTTGATCCTAGCTTTGCTTCCCTCGCTCTTCAATGCTTATCCAGTGTCGTAATGCCCAGACCTGCAAAACAACTTGATACCTTTCTCAAATACATTTGACTACATATATAATACTGATATCTATAATGGAAAGAGACATCAAACTATAATCAAACAGTAATCAAATATTAAGACACATTAATAGGTCATATTTGGAAAGAGAAGAATGTCTAATCTTTATTAATGAATGAAAGCAAGTACATACAGTTATACCTTCTTTCAAGCTTGGCACTTCACGAAACCTAGATTCAAGGTCTCCTGCTTCCGTTCTCCAAGGATCCCAGCCTCTAAGCAATTGTACTAGGGTTTACCAAAACTGAAGCACAAGAGAGGGGGATGAGGGTCTCCATTCCTCCAGTATAACTTTATAATTGGGCTTAGTCCCCTCACATGACCCTTCTACCCTCCTTATATAGTCAATGAGGAAGAGGAAAAGAAGTTATAACCGCTCAAGAAGTTTCCCAACCAACTTAACTTACTCGAATTTCGAGATTTTGACCAAAACAGGGGTGTACGCTACTCTATAGTAGACAAAGTCGCGTACACATGGCAATGGGCGCTACTTTAAATGAGACAAAGTCGCGTACACACGCTACTATTTCAACAGTGGAGTCGCGTTCATATTGAAAAATGGCCAAAAACAGGCTTTTCTGCTCATTTTCAAGAGATGGTTTGGTCTGGAAAAATGTTCCTAAGGGTCATATACATCAAATGGGTCAAGAATGAGGTAATTTCAACCATTTTTAGTGTCCCAAATGACTCCTCCATCCACAAATGTCCTGTTGTGTGACTTAACTTGATCTCAAGAAGTGTCGTCATGCGACCAAGGGAAGCAAGTGTCGTCACGGACGGAGAGGTGTCATTTCAAGTTATAACAAATGGCCTTAGAGAGTGTCCTCTCCAATCCTAATCCAAGGCCCTACACACTATGCTAATGTTGGTTTTCTAGAAAAAAGAAAATTTCTAATCAATTTTAGATTAAGCGCTTCGTTTTAAGGTTGTCGATTACTCAAACAAGGTACATGGATTGAAACTTGGTGATGTTTGAGACCCTTGAATCTTCAAATAGAAAGGATGCAAAAATGAGAATGCACACTTTTCTTTCAATGAACACCTATCTATGAGAGGGAATATAACTCTTTTCCTTTTCCAAGCACAATAGTGCAATCAATAAAGATCCCAATGTATGCACAATGATTCAAAAACCCCAAATTGAAAATTTCATTTCATACAATCTCCACACAAGGCTTAAATCAAACCAAAACATGCACTCCCAAGCAAGCAAATATGAACATGAAAATGTGAAATTCTTTTTTTTTTTCAAATGCAACATAGGAAAACAATAAAAAATGCATGCAATCTATAGCTTTTAACAATTCCAATCATTCTAGCAAGTAAAAACAATGATCACTAAGTGACCTTTTAACCACATGCACTCATTTCCATTATCCCAATTCTTAATATATCAATGTGACAATACAAAACAAAGGTTTTATCTTTTCAGATGAATCAAACAGAGATGAACATAAAGCAAAAAAGACTAAAAATCTTATAAAGTCACCACTAAACTAAAGGGACTGGATTAGAGAACAAATCACTAATTCAAGACCTTTCAAACCTAATTTTAAAAATGATGAATGAATCAAATCAAAACACTCAAACTAAAAAAGATTCATTATTTGTGCATTACACTTAGGTTATGGACACTGATACACAGGTTTGAGAACAATCCCTAAGCAAATCTTAGAAAAATTCACATAAAACCCATCAAATAGTCATCATGAGAGCACCATCGCTCTGTCTAAAATAGCAACGAGTGATGGAAGCCATACTATCACCCTTCTACAATGTTGTAGGGAGTGATAGCATTGCATTGGTTCCTACAGGAGGGGGGCAATGGCACTCAAACTTGTTAAAAAAATTAAAACTTAGCTTAGATCAAAGGGGTTTCAAGGGTTGCTAAGGTATATAACTTGTGCAAGAAGACTATAATGACCAATATAAGACTCGGGAAGGTCAAGAAAATAAGAATTCAAAGAATGAAATTCTAGGGAAATTATGGACATGAACTTTCCCTAGTGGAGTTGTCAGCTATGTTATGGATATTTCCCTCCTGCGGACATGTGAGAATTCCCTTGGATCATTTCTTTGATCCAAGACATAGAGAGGGGTTGGATCACTATGATTTCATCCACCAGATCTAATAACTCATTCACATACAATATATGAGAAGGAAAGGAAGAAGGATGAACACACCTTAACTTATGTGAGGTCCTTTGGTGAAGATCAATCCCATCTACTATACATATGACAAAATTTGTTCTAGCTCCACTTTCTAGTACCCTAGACACAAAGAGACAACCAATAACTTCCTTCAAACCCTTATAACATATATAAAAATGTATGTAAATGACATAAACATGTATATCTAAGCAAGATCTAATCTAGATCTAATATGATCTACTCAAGGGATATCGGATCGACAATAAACATCACACTAAACATATAGACTTGAATCACATAGATTCATAAACGTCATGATGTGGATGGGGGAGAAATGCATATATCTATATACTCATAAATAATAATAAGTATGTCAAATAATACCTTGAGTCTTGATGTAAGCCTCCTCCAAGCTTCCTTCTCCAAACCTTCCTTGATTCAACAAGATGATCACAATGCTTGTAGGATTCAATAGGGATTCCAACAACATAACAATACCAAGCAAGAGTCTCCCCTTTCTCATAAAATAGCCTCAATATATAGATGGATGGTGAATGAAGGGAGTATGAATGTAAACTCCTAAGGGCACATGGACTAGAGTTGTGGGTAGTTTTATCTACTAGATCCTTTGAATGATGTGTGACATCATTACACAGATTTTGATGGCTATTGTAGAGACGACTAAGAGGTGTGGTTGGGGCTGGAAAAACTCTGCTAATGATAGGAAGTACCACATTCACCTGATGGTTTGTTCACCTTTAAACAACCAAAATACATTTGTAGGTGCATCCTCTGGATATGCATCACCTTCTGTTCCTCTCTTATCTGGTTCTAGAAAACTAAATTGCAACACAACTTCTCCTATTGAAAATCCAACCCAATAGTGACATAACTTGAGCTTTCCTTTATTATTTTTTGTTCTAGTAGTGAGTTCCAATGCCAAAGTGAGGTGGAGAGTCTATTCATATAAATAATCCTTATGAAACTCATCCAAAAACCATGTTAGGTACAACCATTTTTCCCCCTTAGCCAGATCAAGGAGTGAATGCATCGCTCCTGAGAAAGCATGGAAGGGTGTTAAATTTTCTGAATTTACTTCAATATGATCTAGGATCTTAACTGAGAGAACAATATGTACAGCATATCTACAGCATATCAATCATGGAGACAATAATGCAAGCACACAAGAGACACAAAGATTTACTTGGGGAAAACCATAAAGGTGAAAAACCCCAATAACTTCCTCAGAGATAGATAGAGCAATGATACAACCAACCAAGAGAGATAGCCATAACCTAGCAGCAGATCCTCCTCCTCCATAAGTGCGCCACTCCTCCTTGAGTGCATGTGAGAGAAGTGAGTGAGTAAATAGAGTGCCTCCCGCACTCTATTTATACTTGACTTGACTTGTCTTTTTACCTAACTCATGTCGGCTCGAACTTAACCACATAACATAATGCTGAGTGGGCCGAACCCCAATAGGGTGGTCTAATAACCCTTTGACCCACATGGCCGACCCCCAATAGGGTGGTCTAATAACCCTTTGACCCACATGACTTATACAGGGCCGACCCCAAACAAGGTGGTCTAATAACCCATCAAGTATAAGTTACGACACTTACAATATAAATGACGACACTTCCTTATAGAGGAATAATACCATCTCTATAGGAATACAATATACATATGTGTGAAATACATTCCGAAGTTACATATACATCAACACTCCCTCTTAACTAGGAAGGTATTTCTCAGCACATTTCTTCTAGCACAAGTCATCTTCTCTGCATCATCGTCACTGGATAATCGTCATCGAGTCATCATCATCATCGCCACTGCTGCTGCTATCTCAATCAATCTCTGAATCTACTCGTCATAGGAAGTTCTACAGAGCCAGTCCTTTTTCATACTGGATGTAGGCCCACCACCTGCAGGTCTTCGTCATCACTGTCCATACTGTGGAATCCTCAGGACTTATTACGTGCGTCACAAAACCTCGAAAGAGCATCCCAGGATGTTACGGGTACACAACTCCGACCTGAAATATCCCAGGGCGCTATTACATGTGGTCATGGCAAAACCTCGAAAGAGCATCTCAGGATGTTAGGGGTACACAACTCCGACCTGAAATCTCTCAGGGCCCAAATTACATGCCATAGGACAAAACCTCGCAAGAGCGTCTCAGGATGTTACGGGTACACAACTCCGACCTGAGATCTCCCAGGGCACAAATTACATGTCCTCCCAGAGCAATGTCTCGAAAGAGCATCCCAAGCTGTTACGGGTACACAACTCCGACCTATAGGATCTCCCAGACATGCTCATCTGCACAACCTGATCCACGGCCACAGAGTATCAACCTGATACTCACCATACATCATCCTGATGTACTCATGATCGTCCTGATCATCATCACTGCAACGTCCTGCTGCATGTCATCTGGAGCAACATCCTGAAGCTCACCATCCATGATCATCCTGATCATCACTGCAACATCCTGCTGCATGATCCACCTGATCATCAATGCATCCACCTGATGCATACCAAGTATCTACCTGATACATATCATCATACATGATCCTCCTGATCATACAATGTATCCACTTGATACATGATACATATCACCATACATGATCCACCTGATCATACAATGTATCCACTTGATACATATACAGATACATGGTCGAAGCATCCAACATGATGCATATACATAAATGATCCACCTGATCATATCTAGCATCCAACATGATGCGTACATACATACATAAAAATGATCCAACTGATCATATACAGCATCCAACATGGTGCGTACATACATAAAAATGATCCAACTGATCATATCCAGCAGAAACCAGAACATCATCCTGATGCCCATCATCCAGCGCTTACATCCACAGCCATGTGAAGGATCCTCCTTCCAACATGCTTGGAATGGCTTTAGCAAATGTGTCCATCACTTCTTTCTCGAAGTGTCCTCGATCTGAAGAACGTTGAGCCTCTCTCTGAAGTACTCGAACTTCACTCTGGATAGTGGCTTCGTCAGCACATCTGCAATCTACTCGTCCATCGCAACATACAGGAGCTTCATAGCTCCTCTTTGCACCATATCCCTGATATAGTGATATTTGATCTCTATGTGTTTCGACCTGTCATGAAACACTGGGTTCTCGGACAGCTTCACACAACTCTGGTTATCACAGAAGATACCAGTAGCCTCCAACGGGAGATCAAATAACTCAGACATTAGTTTTCGTAGCCATATTGCCTCACAGCTAGCTGAACAGGCTGCAACATACTCTGCCTCAGCTGTACTCAGTGCTACGCAAGACTGCTTCCTACTAAACCAAGAGATCACACCTGATCCCATACTGAAGCAACACCCAGATGTGCTCTTCCTATCTGCAGCACTGCCAGCCCAATCTGAATCAACATAACCCTGCAGGTTAAACTTTTGATTCGCCTCATACCTGAGCCCATAATCCACTGTACCCTTTAGGTACCTCAGAATATGCTTTACAGCAACCAGGTGAACACTCCTCGGATCTGTCAGGAACTAGATCAATGTGTTCACAGCAAAGCAAATGTCTGGTCTCGTGTTCATCAGGTACATCAAGGACCCAATCATCTAGCGATACATAGAGACATCAATAGGCTCAGATGAAGCATCACATAGAAGCTTCAGATTTGATGCCGTAGGAGTGGCCATGGCCTTGCAATCCATCATCCCGAATCTCTTCAGGATATCAACTGTGTACTTCCCTTGACCAAGGAAGATTCAATCTACACTCTTCCACACCTCCATGCCAAAAACAAATAGTGCATCATCCCCAAGTTCTTCATCTCGAACTCGGTAGTAAGATTCCGCTGCGTGTCAGCAATCAATCTATCTTCACCTGTAACAAACAGGTTATCCACATACAAAAGTAGTATCACTGGATTGCCTTCCTCAACCTTGTAGTAAAGGTTGGAATCCGCTTTATTCTTGGTAAAGCCCAATATGGATAGAAAGCTGTCTATCCTACCATATCAAGTTCTGCACACATATATGGCTACACCATGCTGTCTTGAAATCCATCTGGTGCATCTTCTATTTCATCACTTTTGTATTTCTCAATGCTGCCATCTGCAACATGCTTGATCTGATAGTTCTATTTGGAGGTTACAACAGACTTCCCTTTAGCTCTTTGGGATCGCATCCCAAACATCATTCTTCATGATCGACGGATCATGGCATTCCATTTCTTCATCCCAGATCCTGGGAACTTCAATAACTTCAATAGATATCTTTGTTGCTGGAACAAATGTTGTAGTTCTTCTTTTGTAGGAGATGGCATACTATCTTTCCTACACAACAAGTTAAATTGCATTATTAGAAAACATCTCATAGTTTTCAGACCAAATTCTTACACATAAAGAAATATGTCATACAGTCATGCAATTATCTTATCCAATGCTTCAATACAACATTTATCCATATCCCGTAACTTTCTAGATGCCTTCCAATCTCTACCAGAACATTGTTAAGAGTGTGCACAACTCCCAACATGTCAGCAAAGAGGTTTCATTCTAGATAAGTAGCAATGGAATGTTGTACAGTGCCATAGGCCACTTACCCATGTGTATTAGTAGTATACTGTTCATTAATGCAACTATTCTAATATGCACAATACATATCCTAAGTCTAGGAACATGAGCATATACATCATTGAACAATTTTATTTAAACAAACAAATATGCAAGAAATGATGATTAAAATACTTATCTTTCTTTGTTCGTTGGGTGGACTCCCTCTGAGTCTTTGCTTCCTTGTAGGAGCTGCTGGAGTCCTAATCTGAAGTAGCTTCTTCTATACCTTTATGTTGTGGAATGTAGAGAGATGGACAACTCCCTCTGAATATCTGCATCCTTGCATAAACTACTGAAGTGTGCTCCTTTTCTTTATTGCAGGAACAACTGGAGTGTGCTCCTTTGCTTTCTGGTAGGAGCAACTGGAGTGTGCTCCCTCTTGATCTTTGCTTCCTGAATTACCTGTTCTTGAACTCATATTCATCCTTGGTCCCTATGCATGCTTATTAGTATCATGATTCATATAAAATCATACATTCATTAGTATACTATTAAAACACAATAATCTCAAGCATGTATACTCATGATCATTTCAATCAGAAATAATAAGCATTAGCATTCAAGGTTTATGTAGGATTCTTATGGTTAGTCAAATCATAAGAAGCATAACATGTCTAAACCTATAAATACTCAAACCTATGACTCTTCGCGTTAGTTGAATCATCAATTAAGATAAGAGATATAATGTGCATAAAACCTGTTATTATTCAAACCTATACCATCATGAATAATCATTATCAACAACACGATAGTATAAGATCCTAACCCAAGGTAGGAATCTAGCTTGATATAGGAAAAAACATACCTGGATTATCATGTTAGCTAGTTATGTCTAACATACCCATATAATGTCTTTTGGTTCTCTTCAGTGACTTGTTCTAGTAACCTGCATGTCTCATAAGTTAACCATTATAAAACCAAGTTATACATACCTCGTGAATGGATCTTGTATGAGATCCATGACAATGGATGAATCTTTGTCCTCATGTTATCATGATCATATGTTCTTGGACCAGAACATGATCTGTCTTTCTTGGTGTACCTTTCATGTTAGTAGACAACATAAACCTCATACAACACCATAATGCATTAGTACAATCATAAGTGTCAACACCCTAACCAATGAATATCTTCTATCATGCATTCATAATTTTGTTAAGGTGATACAACAAATCTAAAATCAAAATTGTACTAACCGTAATAACATGAAGACAAACATACCATAAACTTAATCATGAACAAATATCGAAACATACCTCGATGAGTCATACCTGTCGAGATCGCTTGTAATCTTCTTATGTAAGGCCTTATCCTCATCTCCCTCTGAGACAGGAACTTCTTTCACTTATGCACGTGATCAATCCATCTTCTTCTAGGATTAACCCAATCCACTTGATTTGCAAGAACTGGACCTTGAGCTGGATATGGGTTTGTCAGAGAAACCCCAAAAATTCAAACTTTGAATTTCAACCTTCCGATAGAATAGGAATATGCGCCTTGATGAACTGATCAAACTGGTATATTCAGAATTTGAAAACTGCAAAGTTTCACTCCTCAATTTTGCCTTTGAAACTTCCGGATTCACTGGACGTGACCCTGAACTGGGGTTTGATGAAGCCCACTCTTTTTCCCCATCAAAATGTTTGATTCAAAGCTCTAATCTTCTATTTTTCTGAGGAGCTTCCAGCCGTGGTCACAGATTTCAAAAATTCCCATTTTTACAGAAGCCCTAATTTTCCACTTTTCTGATCAAAGTCCCGAACTAGGGTCTAATCAAGCCTGGCCTTCTACCCAACCAAAAATTCTGATCTTGGTCTCTAAATTTCTATTTTTATGAGTAGCATCCAGCCGTGGTCTCCGATTACAAAAATTCCAACTTTCTCCAAAGCCCTAAAATCCGGAAGCCATGAATGAAGGTACCAAAAAATAATTCTGTTTTGACAGAAATATGTACCTGATTGTTTCTGTTGTAACTCCAAAATTTTTTATCCACAGGGTCTGAAAAAGTTTCCTGAGATAGCCTGACCTGTTATCTTTCCATCCTGACAGGTCTGACCTCAATTGGATTCTCTGAGAGAGAGTTATGCCAAATGTCGCAACGTGACCTGTTTTGGGATAAAACAGGAGAGTGAACTTGTACGGCGTGCCACCTATCACTGTTTTAACTTCGGCCTCTGAAAAAGTTTTCTGAGATATCTTGGCCTGTTAACTTTCCATCCTGACAGGTCTGACCTCAATTCGACTCTCTGAGAGAGAGTTATGCCAAATGTCGCAACGTGACCTGTTTATGGGATAATACAGGAGAGCGAACTTGTACGGCGTGCCACGTGTCACTGGTTCAACTTCGGCCTCTGAAAAAGTTTTCTGAGATAGTGCAGCCTGTGTACTACCTGTTACTTTTTACGAAATTTCATTTGGAGCTTCCTAGCCCAAGATATGACCTTTTTCCCAAGGTCACCTGATTTTGGCTCGGATCTGGAAGAGGCAGAAACCCTATATTGTACAGATCATAAATCACAAAGTACAACGAATTAGAGGTTGTCCTTTGGACACAAGATACCTGGAGATCTTAGCTTCGGCCTGTAACAATTTCAGATCCGAAAAATTCTCCAAAACGGATTTATAGCGAAAGTTCTACGATGACTGGTTTTTGCTATATCAAGCCCTAGCATCGTAAGTGCAACAAGTGTCATACATGCCATATCATGCCTTCTTTCAGGCTAGCTCTGATACCATGTTAAATTTTCTGAATTTACTTCAATATGATCTAGAATCTTAACTGAGAGAACAATATGTACAGCATATCTACAGCATATCAATCATGGAGACAATAATGCAAGCACACAAGAGACACAAAGATTTACTTGGGGAAAACCATAAAGGTGAAAAACCCCAATAACTTCCTCAGAGATAGATAGAGCAATGATACAACCAACCAAGAGAGATAGCCATAACCTAGCAGCAGATCCTCCTCCTCCATAAGTGCGCCACTCCTCCTTGAGTGCATGTGAGAGAAGTGAGTGAGTAAATAGAGTGCCTCCCGCACTCTATTTATACTTGACTTGACTTGTCTTTTTACCTAACTCATGTCGGCTCGAACTTAACCACATAACATAATGCTGAGTGGGCCGACCCCCAATAGGGTGGTCTAATAACCCTTTGACCCACATGGCCGACCCCCAATAGGGTGGTCTAATAACCCTTTGACCCACATGACTTATACAGGGCCGACCCCAAACAAGGTGGTCTAATAACCCATCAAGTATAAGTTACGACACTTACAATATAAATGACGACACTTCCTTATAGAGGAATAATACCATCTCTATAGGAATACAATATACATATGTGTGAAATACATTCCGAAGTTACATATACATCAACAAAGGGATGATGGCAAGGTGACCATCCCTCCTTGACAACCACACATGAGACGATGGTGGACAAATGAGGACAAAAGAAGGGTAAAAGAATGTGGTTTCAGCTGAGCAAGTATATATGGTCTCTAAGGATCCTCTAGGTTAAAACTAAGGTTATAACAAGAGATAAAAACTTCATTGATAAGAGTAGGCAGATCCATTTTCAAGTACAAGAAGCATTGAATAAATCAGAGGAAAAATAAAAGGCCAGGCATGACCAACACATGGTTGAAAAACCATTTAAATTAGGAGATAGAGTATGGTTACACCTGAACAAGGAAATAATATGGGATCCTAGTAAGAAGATCAAGGGTCTGAGTTATGGACCTTTTAAGGTATTGGAGAAAGTGGGGATCATTCCTATAGACTCAATCGACCCCCATACATGCACATTTACTATGTAGTGAATGTGGAAAACCTAAAACTTTATGAACCTTCCATGTTGGATCAAGAACATGAGTAGGTCTTAAATTCTGTAGAGGAATTAACACCAGAAGCTCAGGTAGATTTAGTTGAGTACATAGTGTTGTAGAAGAATTCAAGAATTACTAGGTGAGGAAAGTATGAACTTTGGTAGGTGGGGTTGAAAGGACAACTTCCAAGAAAGGCTAAATGGTACTCCAATGAGAAGAAGGTAGAGGAAAAGTTTCCTCACCTCATTCACTAAAATATTTTGGGGACCAAAATCCTCCCAAAATGGGGGGGTGTGATCCTAAATGGATCAATATATAATTTTTCACCTATTTGGAGCTTTTAGGGTCATAAATCGGATGAATTGGCTTATAGGGCCCATTTTATAGGCATGTCTCATTTTTCAGATTTGGGGTCTGGAAACATTCGAGCCATGTTTAATGGTATAAATGGAATATTTTGGGGTTAAAAAACCCAAATATAACATCATGTGCCATGATGTGATTCTACACTAAAATACATTTCCAACGGTCCAAAGATCGCCTAAATCAAAGTTTGTATGCAAAAGTTATGGCTCTCACAAGTTGACCCATGCAGTTGACCACCATAGTTCCAAGTGGATTCCACGTCAAGTATTGTTTCTTACACATTTGGATCTAGTAACTTGTGTAATTTGAAGAACATTCAAGAAGGTCCAAAACCCTAACCCTAAAAGGTAATCGAGGCAAATACAAATCCTAAAATTAACACTAAACGACTATTGGTTTACGTTAAATACTAGGCTATTGAGAAAAAAGGGGTTCCATTTCTATTGTATTGTTCCATATTTGAGCAGTAGTAAGGGGTGGTTTTGAAGCATAATAGGTAGTAATAGATTATGCAACAACCTTTCAAGATATAGTGTCCAAGGTAACTCCATCCTGAGTACAGATTTCCTTTTGTATTTGCATTATACATAAAATAACAAGGCATAGTCCTCATTCTCGTTGAGCTCTTCCCCATAAATTTTTTCCCAGGATAAATCATGTGTTGAATGTGTGTGGATTTTGTATTTTGTGTTCTATAATTTGTCTTATAGTTCTAAAATAAACTAATTAAAAGAACTAGTGGTAAGATCTATTTTGACAAATTGTTATAGTGGAATATTGATGGCAATTTACATATCATATTGGTATTAGTGTAAATTTATTTTGGGTTTTGTGGCTAATTGTAGGATCCATTAGTTGGTGAAAAATAGAGTTCAAACCCTATTCATGGAAGGAGATTTTGTTCAAGGAGCAACGAACGATTATGAGCAGTGATTTACAAAACTTGAGATACAAGTCATTGATATCTCATGCAACATGCCATCCTCATGGTGGATCTAGAGAGAAAGTTTGGACCTTTTGGGGATACTAGAGGCTCTATCTTAGATTTAGGATGAGAGGGGAAATTGCAAGATAAAATATATCAAGAAAAGGAGCTGGCGAAAGATCTCGAAAAGAGCAACCAAGTTCTAATACCAAAATTCCTTCCCATTCTCTCTTCAAGATGGAAGCAAAAGTGGACATCAAGTCGTATAAAGGGTAGATCGATACTCTAAAATTGAATCATTGGTTGCAGAAATAAAAGGTTTATTATAGTATCCATTATATATCCAAGTATAAAAATATCTCATTTTCCCGACTGAAGTTATAGGGCCATGCATTAACCTGGTAGGAAATACACACAGAAGCACTTAGGCTATAGGGTGATTTGCTAGTAACTAAGTGGGGGGACATTAATACCCTCATCAAGTCCCATTTATACCCTATACGGTATGTATAGGACTAGTGGATCCATTGGCATTACTTTAGGGAAAGGCAAGGGTAAAGTGTGCAAGAATACACCACCGAGTCCAGGAAGATGTCTATCAGCATGAGTATCTCACCCAAGAACCAAAATGTACTCCTCAAGTATCTGGGGGGTTTACATAGTCACATACATATGTAGGTGATGCTCTTAATTCCTATTTCAATTAATGAATCCTGTGTATAAGAATGGTACCTGGAAAATATAGTCTAGAATAAAGGACAACCAAGCAGTTCAAAACAAAAAGAGATTCAAGATGCTACAGAGGGGAAGAAGAAGTGGAAGGGAAAGGAGAAGAAGATTGCAGCCATGGGAAATCAATGAAAGGATATAAAAAACCACTGTAATCACTGCAAAATTGATGGCCACACTGAAGACAAGTGATGGAAGTTACATCCCTAGCTAAACCCGAAGAATTGCAAGAAGGATGCCAAGAAAAAGAATCTTCTGGCCACATAGTCAAGAAAGGAGTTAGAAAGAAGATTGGATCTGGATGAGAATATTGTTTGTACTAAAGTGTAGAAGAAGGAGAAGTTGAGTATCCTTCACCCTAAGGAAGAGAAAGATATGATGGAACTCTTCCACATCAAGATCCAGGTCAAATTCAGCAAGATTGATGCTCTATTCAAATCCAATTGGCGAGAAAAAATCATAGCATAGGATCTAGTATGTAAGTTTGAATTGGAAGTACATGATCAACCATGTCCCTACCCATTCACATGGATAAATAAATATGTAGAAATAAGAGTTGCGAAACAATGTAAAATCAAGTTTTCCATAAACGCATAGTACATTGATGAAGTGAAGGTAGAAAAAGTACCCCTAAATGTTTATGGTGTAGTGTTGGGAATTCCCTAGATGTAAATGAGGGATGTGATATTAATGAGGAGATACAACCAATACCGTTTGACCAATGATGGGAAATACTTCATAAAAAATGCACACAAAGGTAAATTGAGGATCTCCCTAGTAAATGCCAACCAAGCAAAAAATTTGATCAATTCAAGTAGGAAGTTTGTATTGCTTTTTTTTAGACAAAATCAATAAGATCAAGGTGAATCGATAAAAGTGAATGCATCCATGGAGGTATGTACCAAATATAAGAAACACCATTTGGAGAACCTTTTGCAAGCATACAAAGAAGTGTTCCAGGAGCCTAAGAGGATACCTCCTAAGAGGGAGGTGGAGCACAAGATACAACTATTTCAATATTCTTCATTGTCGAATATTGGACTACATAGACGGTCTATCGTAGAAGCAAATTAAGTGAAGAAGAAGTTGCAATAGTTGATGGATAAGGGAATGATATGACCAAGCAACTCACCTTCGGGGTCATCTATCATCATAATACGCAATAAGGGTGGGACTTGGAGGATGTGCATTTCCTACAAAGCATTAAATAAGATCACACTCAAGAATCAGTACCCTCTGCCCAGGATTGATGATCTGTTGAACCAATTGCAACACGCCAAGTACTTCAAAAAGTTGGATCTCAAATTGGTACACCACCGGGTGTGAGTGAAAAAAAAGGCACTTGGAATACCACCTTCAATACTAGGCAAGGTCTATATGAATGGTTAGTAATGTCATTTGATTTATGCAATGATCCAACTACATTTATGTGTTTGGTGAATGATTTATTCACGATTTATTGCACCCTTTCTTAGATTCATTTGTTTATAGTATATCTAGATTACATATTGGTTTAGTGCTACCTAGGAAGAGCATATCTCATATCTCAAGCAAGTGTTTGAGAGTCTGAAAAAGCACAATTATTGGATAATTTGAAGAAATTTGAGTTCGCCCAGTAGTCATTAATGTATTTTGTGTATGTGCTCAGTAGAGGGGAAATCAAGATTTATCCTACAAAGATGGAGGCCATAATTAAGTGGAAAAATCCAACAAATGTCATTGAAGTTTAGATTATTTTTAGGGAAATCACAATACCTTTGGAATTTCATAGCTTCATTTTCAACTATGGTTGCACCTCTCCATGACATAACAACTAGCAACAAGGGGTTCCAGTGGGGGTAGAATCAATATAATGTCTTTGAAGAGCTAAAGTGAAAGATTAATCAAGCACCAGTTCTCCTGTTTCCTAACTTACAGAATCCTTTTGAATTGGACACAGATGCAAGTGGGTATGTCATGGGTGTGGTTTTGATGCAAGGAGGGTGGCCATTATGATATCATTCTAAAATATTTCATGGAGGTTTCCTAAACTACCCTACCTAGTATAAGTAATTGTATGCCTTTGTTCAATCTATTAAGAAGTGGAAGCACTATAGAATGAGAAAGGAGACCATTCACACTAATCACCAACAACTACAATATTTGCGGGCCCAAAATAAGCTACAACAGACTAGACATTATAAGTGGAATGGATTCTTGTAACAAATCCATCTAATCATGAAGTATAAGTATGGAATTACAAACAAGATGGAAGACATGCTCTCAAGGACACCTACAACAAAGATTTCAACTTTGGAAACTCTTATGCACATGGAACCTTTTACACATTATGCATACAAGGAGGAATACATAGAATATGAGGACTTTGAGGAGATCATATTTCAGCAACCGCAATGGCTATTCCATGTAGAATAATGTGATAGCAAAGATGACTATCATCTCCTGGATGGGTTACTCTCTATGCTGAACATGCTTTGTGTTACTAAAAGAAATAGATTGTAGCTTATCAAATAGGCACACACCTCCAAAGTTGTAGGGGATTTTGGTGTAAGGAAGACAGTTGCAAACTTACAAAGGTATGTTTACTAGCCTATAATGAAAGAAGATATAGTATGGTTTATTATAGGATGCATACTTTGTTGTACAAGCAAGCGAAATAATAGGAAGCAATATATGTACCATCCCTTACATTTTCCTACAAGACCGTGGAATAACATCTCCTTGTATTTTTTGGTGGTTTAACAACCACAAGGAAATCACATCACTATATATTTATGGTAGTTGACATATTCAACAAGATGTGCATTCGTATGCCTTATAACCATCATAGGATAGGAAGAACCAAACATATTCTTTGACTAGGTCTGGGTGCACTTTGGGATACCCAAGAGAATTATTATAGACAAGGATACAAAATTTCTCAGTGCCTTCCATACTACACCTTGGGATAAAATCGACATGAAGTTGAAGACATATACAACATTCCAACCACAAATAGATGGGAATATAGAAGAAATCTATAATACTTTGGTGCATATTTTGAGGGGTTACAATAAGAAGAATCCAAAGAATTGGGATGAAAAAATTATCTATATTGAACACTTTTATAAAACACCAGTCCACACTTCCATTGCTAAGTCGCCTTTTGAAACTTGCTTTTTGTATATGTGACCTTCACCTCTAGATGTTGTATATGGAAAACAAGAGGGAGTAAGGGAAGACACCACAAGTGACGCATTAAGAGTTGAAAATTTCATTGATAAGATTAGGAAAATCCCATTATAAGTACAGGAAGAATTGAATAAGTCACAAGAAAAATGCAAAGTTGAGCATGACCAACACATGGTTGAAAAATCATTCAAAGTGGGATGCAGACTATGGGTACACCTAAACAAGGAAATACTACAGGTTCCTGGTAAGAATATAAAGGATATGAGGTATGTCCCTTTTGTTGTATTGGAGAAGGTGGGAAATAATGTCTCCAAACTCATTCTACCCCCATACATGCACATTTAGTCTGTAGTGGATGTGAAAAAACTCAAACTCTATGAACCTTCCATGTTGGATTAGGAGCCTGAGCAAGTCTTGCCTTCTGTAGAGGATTTAGCACTATAAGATCAGGAAAATTTAGCTTAATACATATTGGTGCAAAATAAATTCAAAACTACTAATCGATGATAGTATGAACTCTGGTAGGTGGGGTAGAAAGAACAACTTCCAGGAAAGGGTAAATGGTACTCCAAGGACAAGGTAGAGGAAAAAAATTTTGACCTCATAATCTAAAATATTTTAGGCACCAAAAGCCTCCCAAAATGGGGAGGTGTGATCCAATATGGATCAATATATAATTTTTCACATATTTTTAGCCTTTGGGGTTGGAATATTGGATGAATTGGCTTGTAGGGCCCATTTTATAGGCATGTCAAATTTTGCATATTTGGGGTCTGGAACATTTTGAGGCTTGTTTGGGGGTCTAAGTGGAATTTTTTTGGGGTGAAACAAACCATATATAGTGTGATGGTACATGAAACAATTCTACACTTAGAGACCTTTCCAATGGTCCAAATATTTCCTCAATTGGAATCTGTATGCAAAATATATGTCTCCTTCAAGTTGACCCATGTAGTTGACCACCATAGTTCATATAAAGAATATTAGAGGTGGACGAGAATTTTATCTGTACCACATTGCAGAGGGATTTGAATCTCAGTAGCATTCACCCTAACTTGGAAGAGAAAGAGATCAAGGAACCCTAACACATCAAGATCCAAGTCAAGAAGACCAAGATCAACAGTATATTCGATTTCATCTCATGGGAAAACCTGATAGTAGAGGATATGGTATGTAAGCTTTGATTGAAATTACATGATCATCCCAATCCCTATCCATTGGTATGGGTAAATAAGGATGAAAAACTCAAAGTCACAAGACAATGCAAGATTAATATTTCCATAAGTGTAGAGTATATTGATGAAGTGGAGGTAGACATAGCACCCTTGGATGTTTGTGGTTTAGTGTTTAGAATACCCTACATGTATATAAGGAATGTTATCTTCATGTTATCCTCAAGGATGGGAAATCATTCATCATCAATGTGTAGAAAGGTAAATCAAATATATCTCTTGTAAGTGCCAACCAAGCGAAAAACATGATCAGTTCAAGTAGGAATTTTGTATTTCTTTTTGTAAGACAAAATCAGCAAGAAGGTGACTTCGTAAAAGTAAAGGCATCCCTGCAGGGATGTACCTAAGAGAAGAAACACTAGTTGGAGAACCTTTTTCATGCGTACAAAGAAGTGTTCCAGGAACCTAAGGAGATACCTTCTAAGAGGGAGGTGGATCATAAGATACGACTATTTCCAAATTATCCATTGTCGAACATCAAACTGTATAAACAATTAAACAATCTATCATAGAAGTAGATGAAGTGAATAAGGAGTTGCGATATTCGTTGGAGTAGGGCATGATCCGAACTAGCACCTCACCTTGTGGGTCACCTTGTTGAACTTTGGTTGTCATTGATTTCAACTAATTCATTTTGTTGTCATTGATGTCATCTAATGTCATTGATGTCAACTAATGTTAAAGAAGATTTCGACTAATGTCAAATAGGATTCAATATTCTCGTTCCAGCTTGAAGAAATATAGAAAGGCCACTTTAAAGAAGTATATTCCTGTGCCATTCTGAAAAAGTATATGGAATCCACATTGAAGAGGAATACACGCAAGCAAGATGGAGAAGGGTATGGATTCCAGTATGAAGAAGTACATCCAGAAGTGCATCTAGTATGTTTAGAGGTACATCATGCGTATCCAGTGTGTTGGATGGAAAAAGGTTTGGGAGTGCGCAAACAAGTCAAAGAGTGCGCAAGCAAGCCAAAGCATTCATTGTAAAAAGGTTCAACTGTTAAAGGAGCTTGAAACAAGAAATGTTTGAGCAGTTATGCAAGTCCTAAAAGCGCGCAAGTATCACAAATACGAGGAAGCTTTCAGTTGTTGAAGCGCGCACAAGTACCAAGAAGGGCGTGGTAGTTGAAGTTATCATATGCATAAATTACACAGGAAATGGTACATAAAGGGAACAATGCCACACCGCAAGGGTTAAAGTCCCACTAAGTCAAGGACCATGTATGCACAAGACTCATAAGAGATGACACATCAATGGCGCAGAACATGACAAGTGGAAAAAGCACAAATCGTGAAGCAAAAGAAGAAGGAAATCCACAACCAACTTGTGGACATACAATCCATGACAGACATGTATAAATAAGAATCAAGTTGGAGATTTTAATTAAGCTTGATGGAAAGGATGAAGAGCTAGTAAGAAGAAGGATAGAAGATACATATTTATATTCAAGGCATCAAGGGCTCGAGGAATCAGAACAACATGAGATAGTGATGAGTCAATCATGCACAAGGAGAGGAATGAAATAGATGATGGTGCACAGAATGATGATGTAGATCTGTGACGATTGTGTGAAGATAAAAAGTCAGAATGCAGAGTATGCGCAAGTGCATGAGGACCGAATGGAAGTATCACAGATAGTCACATATGTTCTAAGACCAGAAGCACAGATATAGATCCGAAGTATATCAGAAGATGTGCGAAGTGAATAATTTTAATTGATGCACGAGGATTGAGTTGAAGTGTGCGAAGTAAAGAAGCACATTAGATGCGCAAAGACAAAGTTGTAACAAAATCAAGTATGTGCGTCATGATGAGGATGATCTGAAAGGATGAATCATATGATGCAGAGTTTGTTGCAGATTGTCTAAATATTGCTACACCTAAATAGAATGGACATATATTTGAGGGTGTGCAGTTCCATATCATACTAGTGTGCAAAGTTAGAACAACAAGTTATCAGTTTATGTACAATATCATTTGAAGAATGCAGTAGTGCAGTAATAGAACATAATATTGAACCTTGGCACAGACTATAGAATATGATGAAGCAACACACACTATATGAAGTGCGACGTCAATTAAAGTGAAGTTTTGAGTGGAATGAGAAGCCACGTGATGTATGCAGCATAGTGACAACAATACTACAACATATAGAAGGTGCGCACAATAGAACAAACATAAAAATATCTGAAGTGTATGCATATTAGAAGTATTGCAAGGAAATATATTATTGTATATATCTGGGTGGCAGGACGGGACAAGGAGTAGGGCTTGTAGCCTTGTTCTAGTTGGTGATAGAGAACTCAGGCATATATAGCTTCATTTAGGTTGATGCCTCCTTCCAGTTGGTGTTGGTAAACACAGGAATTCGGTGCTTCCTCGAACATAATATTTTCATTATAAAGAGCATTATGTGGTTTTCTCCCATTTGGGTTTCCATGTAAAAATTATGTGTGTTCTGTGTTTTGTGTTTTGGTGCATATGTGGATAAATGTTTTATTTATGGTGTAAGCATAATTAAAGATCAAGATTAAGTTCAAATTAATCTGTTAAATAAGTAAAAATTGTTCATAAGTACGCTAATACTGATTCACCCCCCTATCAATATTAAATAGATTCCAACAATTGGTATTAGATCGAATGTATTCAATAACAACTTAACATATAGAATATAGATCCATGCATAGATATGGAAAAGAAGGGAGGTCTCTTCACCAACAAAGCACCAAGGTTCGATGGCATCAACTACACCTTCTGGAAGTTCAGGATGGAATTTTATCTATAATCATTAGGAGATGATGTTTGGCATTCCATTGTGGATGGTTACAATGTCCTAGCGGTAACACCTATTGACCCAGTTGAAAGGAGACTATATGAGTGCAATGCAAGATCCAGAAACACCCTACTGTGTGGGTTGATAGAAACTAAATTTATCAATTTTATGCATTCAGCCTCAACAAACGATGTATGGGATAAGCTCAAAGGTGTCTATGAAGGTGACAAAAAGGTAAAGAAGGAAAATATGTAGAATTACTCTGGGTTGTTTGAATCCTTGAAAATGAAAGATGGAGAGAATATTAATTCTTACTTCTTGCGAGTGGATGAGATAGTTAATGCTATAAAAATTTCGGCAGTTACTCTAGAAGAAGAATCAATAGTACAGAATATATTGAGAATGATGCCTTCAAGATTTGATACAAAAGTATATGTGTTAGATGATAGAGCCAATATTGAAGACCCGAAGAAGGATGAGCTTCAAGGGATTCTGATTGCATATGAAATGAGGACGGAGAAAGAAATTCCCATCATGAAGGAGGCAGACATTAAATCCACTAGGAAAGGCTAAGCATGATCATGACAAGGACTCTTGCAATGAATTAGATGATGAGGAGTCAAATTCTTTAATAAGCTGAAAAGAGGATGAGGTAAGTACAAGAACAAGTTTCCTTTCAAATGTTTCAAATGTGAATGAATAGGCCATTTTTCTTCTAAGTGTCCTTACAGGGAATATGGAGACAACGACAATGAGGAAGAAGATAATTCTCATGAACGAAGAACTACACGTACTTAGCACAAACCTAAAAATAAAAAGAATATTCCAAAATAGAGGAAGAGTATGTATACTTAGGAAGACAACAATGTGTCTGAAGAAAGTGACTACAACGAAAAACCAGAAGAGGTACTGCATGGATTTTGTGGAAGAATCAAGCAATGATGAAAAGAAGAAGAGTTGTTCATTAGTCAACAAGAATACTCCAGTTGCGCAAATCAAACTAGGATCACTAGATAAATACTTCTTTAGTGGGTCCTTCAATACACCTCCAAAGACAGTTGCAAAAGTTAAGACTAATAGTCAATCTGAAGAACAAGAAGCCACATAAGTCGATTGGGAAGGTGAATTGATTAGTGATTTGGATGAATTGAAGAAGTCAAGAAAGAAAAGAAAGCTCTTGTAGGAACAACTGTCAAAATACAAAGAACAGGTCAAGCAGGAAAAAGAGGTTCAATAATCTCATGAAAAAACAAGTCAGTGAAAAGGTGATGGATTACGAAAAACAACTGAACTACGTAGTTGACAAGATCAAGATACTTGAATAAAAAAGATCCATGTTGAAGACTTCTCTGGGATAATTAGCAAAGAAAATTTAAATGCTGACCATTCAACTCGAATTGAAGGACATAGAGAAATCTCGCTTAGAGTAAAAATTAATCAAGATGAAGGGGAATAAACAGCTTCAAGATCACACCACCAATGAAACTCCGATCTGCGCAAATATAGAAAGTGACAAGATTGATATTGAAGATGAAATGAAGAACAATTTCAACAGTAGCACTTCGATATTGAATAAGATTATGAATGACCAGATATCACCACAAGACAAGTCTGGACTTGGTTATGGAAGAACATCTAGGAAGTTCTACGACAATGAACTTTGTCCAAATCAAGTGAATTCATTAAAGTATGAAAATTCCTTCAAATATTACAACTATTTTCATCACACTAATCAACGGAGGATCAATAGAAGGAAGTGCGCAAGGTGCAATCACGTTGGTCATATTGCAAAGTATTGCCAATGTATGAGATGCTATGCATGTGATGGTTTCAGACATAAGGCTTTGTATTGTTGAAGAGTAGTAAATTGTCTTGATGAAAACATGATGCGCAAATGTAATCACAATGCAAGGATCCATGGAAATGGCAGTCGGGTGCAAAATAAAAATGAAAATGCGCACATAAAAACATGGGTAAGGAAATATCCTAAAACATGTACAGAAGAAGCTGACAATCCAGGTACATCCAAAGTAGCAAGAAATTTCTGCCCCTCTTGATGATATCAAGAAGATTAAGTGAGACCCTTGAATTCAAGACAATGCATCTTAGGAATTCAAGGAGTATGTTAGTAAAGATTATGGTTGGAAAGTGTTTGTCACATTAATTATTAAAGTTGCATGTGTTAAGTTAGATTTTCGGAAAAGAGCTTCAGTATTTCAGATAAGCAAAGATGTGTTCATGTATATATTCAGTTTGATGTTGAGTAATAACAAAGTTATCACACAAAGGAATATATATGAGATGGAAAAGTACAAACTAATGGTACTATGAAGTAAAACTTATGGCTCCATAGAAACATATATATATATATATATATATATATATATATATATATATATATATATATATATATATATATATATACTCATATTTTATATTATATTAAAAAACTATGTTTACAAAATGCATTAGTATTCTACAAACTGAATATCACAAGAGGCTTCATGCAGAGGAAAAAAGGCAAGTCCAAGAAAACTATTGAATATGGAAAATTTGAGAATTGAAAAATAATTTAAAGCCGCAATTCAAGATCCCGCTCTACGTTTGGTTGATGTGTAAGTCGAAGCTCCAATCCATTGGAACTAGTGCATTACACTCAAAGGTTAGGTGCAATGGAAGAAGCTTTAGAGTTGCAGATGACGACTGTCCAGAATGCTCAGACCGAATTAAAGATAGTTCATCCAAAATTCGTTGTTGTTGTCGCTCCATGATGTCAACCCAGTTTCTTAGACTAGTCAACTGTTCATCATGACTTTGGTTCACTTGCAATTGGGTGAACTGGATATTAAAATATGATTCCTCGATTCAGCCCTGCCAGTCTCCCATGTCAACTCTTAAATGAGTGAACTCAGATTGTTGAGATTGGACATCAAGGTGCACATTGTCAAGGGAATTGTTCATCCTCTTGAAGAAGGAATCCATGGCCAATAAAGATGAGAAATCAAGAGGCAGTGCGACGTAGCATAAAATAGTAGTAGAGAAAAAGGTGATGAACCAGGCATTTCACAAATTTTTTATAGAATTGCATGGATTATTTTGCATGCATGGAGTTAATTTAAATATATTTTCATTCAAGACCGCATGATTCAAAGAAGGTGATGGACTTGCCAAAACTAAATGTTGAAATTAATGGATTTGGGAAAAAGTACAAAAGGGCAAAAATCCAATGCATTGCTTCGTGTGATGAATGATGTTTCCCCAAAAGATCAAGTACATATGCGACACGTCATGGTTTCCACATGAACTGATTGTCATATTCTTTTTAATGTCGAGTTGGATGATAGGTGAAAAAGCATGCCAAATATTTGGTTGTCATGGAAAGGGATGCAAAGTCATTAATGGAAACAAGGATTGGTGGAAATGTACTAAATGCAATGAGGGGAATAGTTAGAAGTGAAAGGAAATCAATGACAAATACAGTGCAAGTCTAGTAAGATACCAAATTTTGTACTGCGCAGTTGATACAACAGACAGACTACATCAATACTTGCAGAGGGAGTGATGAATATTTGTGACAAGAACAGAAGATCAATATAGGAAAGAAGATAGAAACTGTACAATGGGAGTGTATCTAAAATATGAAAACAACGTATAGATTGCAAGGCATCAGCATAGAAATGTCAATGAGAGACCAGAGCATGAAGAAAGGGGGATTTATCCTTGTAAGCACATGAGTGAAGGCCACTACAAAATAGAAGAAACGAGATCCTATAATTGTGCAGTAATGGCACCTATTTTCCATTGATGTCAAAGGGTCAGAAAGATCATGAAGATGAGCACACAGAGTATGAATTTGATCATAAAGCATGCAACAACACATAGTAAGAATGATCATGAAGCATGCGGTCAACATAGAAGTAAAAGAAAGTAGAAGAAGCATTGCAGCATAATGCACATATGTCAAAGGTTCAAACTGACAAAGAACATAAGGGGAGTACTGCGACAAGAACAAATGAAGCATACAATATTTAGGAGATGATTATGCACATCTTCATAAGGTGTTGACATCAATTCCAAAGGGGGAGATTGTTCAACTTTGGTTGTCATTGATGTCAAATGATTTAGTTTGTTGTCATTGATGTCAACTGGTTCAGTTTGTTGTCATTGATGTCATCTAATGCCATTGATGTCAACTAATGTCAAAGAGGATGTCAACTAATGTCAAAGAGGATTTAGTATTAATGTGCTATCTTGAAGAAATATAGTGTTAGGAACCCGTGTCAACCCTTCTCTTTACTTTGTTAGTATATTTTTGTTAGATGCATATGATTTGTAAGTCATCCCGTGAGTATATCGTATTATCCCATATTGTTAGTATATTGTTGTTGGATGCATATGCTTTGTAAGTTGTCCTGTGAATATATGGTATGATCCCACATTCATGGGGAGTAATAGTTGTTTAGCTTAGGCTTAGTATATAAGTACGTTTTGATGCCAATGAAGGCATCCATGAGTTATTTGTATTGAGCTTGCTTAAAGGAGGTTACCCCTCAAAGTGGCCTGTGATCAATAAATCCATTCTCTGTTATGATATTTCTGATATATCGTGCATTTTCATCATTTAATTCCTGGAGGTTCCCCACATCTGGTATCAGAGCACTCTCTTGGGCTCGCTGCAGGGAATTTCTGCCAAATTTTTTTTGCAGTGGCTTCTAGGAACTGTGATTATTGTAGTAGTTCTTTTTATTTGCATCTGTACTGTTCCTTTCAATTGCAGGTTCGGATCCGAGAATAATCATTATCTACTTAACTGTGGGAAGTACCTAGGCATATCCCTAAAACAAATTGTGAGGAGTACCACAGGAACCCTGAAGTAGTTGGCCCATTGAGAGGACCTACCAGCGAAAAGGGAAATGACCCCTACTCGTTTGACTTGTTCCCACCTGTGAGGTAAACCAAGAGTTGTCATTTGTGGCAAAGTGGTTATCAGTTTTACCTGAGTCATGGAGTGAGGGATACTGCCCTAATACGCAATCTGTTAGACATCATTGGTAGCGTAGTGAATCCCCTGAACCTCTAGGAATTCAAGCATACATAGAGTCCATATCTATTTCCAACTAATAAATAGCATATTACATTTGTTCAAAAACATTGTAGATCAATTCCGAGCCGTTGTAGATCAATTTTGGGAAAATTTTTATTTATTTTTCCATATCTTCTTTTCTTTAGCTCTATTTCACTTGAAAATTCACTAGAACCCCTGCACTTCCATTTTTCATATTTCCTTCCTGAGGACCCTATGCCAAATTCCACTTCCCAAATCTAGAAATCCCACATCTCTCTATTTTTAGGGTTTTCCATAACTTCTTCGATTTTCACCCAATCACCTTCAAATTTTTCCATAGCGTTCATTTCCTATTTCTACTTCTTTTTCCATATTGGAAAAATTTTCCCATTCTTTCACCCCGCTTCTAAAATCCCCATTTTATGCTTCCTTGTACATTAGAAACTGTCCAAAACCTAGTCAAACCCCAATTACCCATCAGAGTTTTTCCCAAATCCAAATTTTCCTTTACTAAAGAAGTTTATGTTTTTTATTTTCTACCCATTCTCCCCTTCAAAAAAATATAATAAAATCCTAGTTATGGTTGTCACCTGCGCAGGAGAAAAAAACATGGAGGAATAACTTGCAGCCCTCAAAACCAAAGTCCAAGATCTGGATGAAAAAATTCTTGGCCTCCATCTTCAACATTCAACATGAACAATATGTGAGATTTTCAATTGCTAGGAACTAGATTCATAAGACAATTTCACATGGAATATTTCAGACAATGAGAGAAGAAGAATAGAGATAATAAATTGTGGAAATCACTCTATATCTTATTCATTTATATAATAACAATATATAATACATCCTCCATGGATAAAATCGAATTCCTTTGAGGCAATTTGGAAAGAGCAAAAAGAAAAGGCTTAGAAAAGACAAAAAAAACCCTAGGTGGCAAAAGCAGTTTCCAAAACTATCCTAGAGGCTCACGAATTTAGTAAGTATGGAATGGAAGCTAATAAGTAAGGTAAATAGAATGTAATGATGGATTTAGAAGGTTATATATGATGTGGAGATCGAACTGGTCAAGTGGCAAAAGATTCTATGTCAACTAGCTTTACCTTTTCCACTAAAAAGCAGAAAAAACATGACAAAGCTAATTAAATTAGGAAAGCACCTTCTAAACCAGAAATGGAAAGAAATCAGATAGAATCCAATGAAATATTATCCAAAATCTTCTCTAAGGATCCCTAGTGACTTAGGATGGAAAATGGTCCACTAAAAGACAAAACTGGCTTATTTTACCTAGTCAAAACTCAAGAAATTAATCATAAATGATTAATTAATTTATCCTAAGTCTAGAATGACATAGTGGGTTTTTTAAATATTCCAACACCCCCCCTTAAGCCTAACTTTATGTGATGGGAATAAAAAAAATATCATAAATATAGGGCCCAAGCAACAAGGCTTATGGTCACCCCAATACAAAAATAACTAGTCCATGTAAAGAGAGGAAGAAGGGAAAATCTCATGGGAACAAAACCCTCCCTCAAAAATGGACATGCTTGATGTCTTCATACTATCATGTTGCTCATTTGAATGAGCTGAATGGGCTTCTTCTGAGTAACATACTTTATGAAGAGGTTGTGGATGTCATGATCATGCATCGATGCATCAATGTTGTGTAGGAAAGAACCATGTGTTGACGCTCTATGAAGCTCATCTTCTGATGATGGAGGAGCATCGAATGAATTTTTCTTTCTTCTGTAACATATATAATCAGATCTAAAAACATAATCAATGATGAAAAGAATATCTATGAATACTCCTTCCCAAGGAGAAACAATGAACTCAACATGATCAATTTCTTCTGTAGCTGCAATGTGGTGCACTAGTTCTTGTATCTTCTTCTCAAACTAATGTAGTACCTTTATGATATTTAAAATGAGATTATGCAGATCTGAAATATCAAAATGTGAGTCATATGGAGCAACAACCAGTAAATATGTGGAGTCTCCATGATCGAATAGAGTTTCAGTACGAAAAGTGTGAGCAACTAGATCACCCTAACAACTAAGCGAGCCTAGAGAGTGTGAGGACTTGAATTTTGAACCATGAATGATGGGTTCAGGTCCAGATGTGTGGAATATCAGTCCAAAAAAATCCAAAAACATGGCTGTCCAACCAATGAAAGATATGCAAGAAAAAAGTGCAATAGAGGCAAGCGACACAGTGTAGGAAAACATAGAATTGTGTAGTTTCTTAACTGGAGAACTTGGGGGTTGTGGGGTCTTTTGTGCATCCAATGGTTGGGAAAATGGTGTGGGAGATGTAATGACCTGCATATAGACTGTAAATCATCTTCTAAATTAGAATCTAAAATATTTGAATGGAGGTGGAAATACCTTTTAGAAGACAAGTCAGAAGCTAGTAAAAAATGACTAGTTTTGAGAGTAGACTTGGATGAACTGACTGAATATTGTTCCAAGGAAGAGTTGGAGATTTCTGATTCTAATATATCATAATGTTAATCAATATCAGAGACATCAGAATTATATGTCACTCTAGAACTCAAAGCATAAACATAATTTCCTTTGGGAGAGGCTTGGAGACAGTGTTCTTGTTCTACAACAAGCTTGCCTTGTTCTTTCTTTGAAAAGTCAGGAACATCTATGTTATGTTCTTCAAGCATTTTGGCCATGATGTCCAATTTATTCTTGAAGCAATATTTATCAGGATGAGTGCCTTTGCAGCAATAATAACACTTGGGCTTATCCTTCTTCATCTTCTTGGATTTGGAATCGCCATCATAATCCTCTTCATCTGACAATATCTTCTCTTTGGATTTGTCATTCTTGAAACTCTTTGCTCCATGAGCAACAAGTGAAAAGTCTTTGGAGGGTGATTGATCCCTCATTTGGACCAGATTGTCCTTCTCTTGAGTGAGCGAATCAATGAATGCATCGAAGGTTGGCATCTTCCACTTGGGAACTGCAAGTCTTGCAGAATGAAAAGTAGACACAAATACTAAGTATTCAGAGCTCAGTTTTGACAGAATGGTAAGGATTAATTGCTCATCCTTCTTTTCTATGCCATATTGCTTGAGTTGAAGCACTAGGTTCTTGAATTTTGAGATGAACTACTCCATAGAGTCGAAATTACTTGGACTAAGATAGATCATTTCAATCTCCAACAAATGACCTCTGAGCTCGTCTTGTTTTCCAAAGAGAGATTCTAGCTTTGTCCATACTTCATTTGGAGTGGATAGAGAATCAATATGGAATAGAAGATATGGAGATATAGAGAGACAAAGTAACCCATAAGCTTCATAAATCCTATTTAACCATTTGGATTTTAATGCAATAGCTCCTGGCTCAGTTTCAAGCCCCATAGTGACTCTATACAATCCTTTGTTCCAAAGCTGGATGATCATATGCACCTTCCAGTCAAATAAATTGAAGGGAGTGGGAGTCACAGATTTGGCTTGATTTTGATCCATACCGATGCGCTCCTAGTGATGTAAATACTTGCAAAAAACACTCTTGAAAGTTTCTTTGGATCAAGCTAGCTCTGATACCATGTGAGATTTTCAATTGCTAGGAACTAGATTCATAAGACAATTTCACATGGAATATTTCAGACAATGAGAGAAGATGAATAGAGAGAATAAATTGTGGAAATCACTTTGTATCTTCGTTGCTAGGTTTCTGTGGTGACTAGCTTTAGAATGCATGCTCGGAATTTCCACAGATCTCATGATTTTCATCGACGTTTCAAGTCCACAAAAGGACTCATCATCAGGATGGTGTGTCAAAGAAGAGTAGGTGATCTCAAAGATGTAGCATTAATATTGAAGTGCAGAGGGATAGTGTTGAAATGTCAGGATGGTGATTAAGTATCGGCTAGGGTTTAGTTAAATAGGTTAGTTGTAATATGTTATAATTTTTAAGTATTAAATTCATGTTTTTAATAAATGGTATTAAGATTGTATTTTAATAATATATTTTTTTTTATTATAGATAGTATATGGTTATGTGTAATGTGTTAATACTATTAAATTGTTATTAATTTTAATTATTTGTTTTTTAATTAATTAATAACTACATAGATCTAAGATTGTATAGTATATAAAGTTTTTTAGGTTTATTTAATTATAGTTTTATGTAATGTTAAAATGTTATTAGTGTTAATAATGTTAGTATTAGTAATATTATTAGTAAATAAATTATTTGTAAATCATTAGGGTTAATTTACTAATATTAGTGTTGGTATTAGTTATATTATTAGGGTTAATTTAATATTAATGTTGTTATTAGTCATAATTATAATTATAATTTTTAATAATATTATAATTATTATTCTTAATAATAATTTTTCATAATGACTTAACTTTGGGTTAATAGTCACTTTGAAAAATAATTTTAATAGTATTAATTTTAATATTATTATTAATATTATTTAATTTAGTATTAATAATAATAGTAGTAGTACATTTATTGGTGTTTAACCTAACAATTTGCGTGTTAATTATTATTATTCTTAATAATAATTTTTTATAATGACTTAACTTTGGGTTAATAGTCACTTTGAAAAATAATTTTAATATTATTATTAATATTATTTAATTTAATATTAATAATAATAGTAGTAGTACCTTTATTGGTGTTTAACCTAACAACTTTTGTGTTAATTAGGATTAGTATTTAGAATATCATAAGGTGTTTTTCTTAGGTCTTGGGTTCATAAAAGTTTATTAATGCCGTCTATTGTGGTGTAGGAGTGGTGGAAGCTAACTAGTACTAACCTCCATGCCTCCATCTCTGTTTAGATTGTTGGGTTGCTTTTTTATTTCAAGGGCTTCTCTAAGTTTTCTTTTAAAGTAGTGATCCTCTTTTGCTAGGATCTTGGTGTCTTCTAAGCATAATTGGTGTTTGGTTTTGGAGGAGTGTTCCACTAGTGCTGAGGTTCGGATTTGTTCATTCTTGATATCAACTTTGTATTCTTTTAGTCTAGTGTTGAAGGAACGACTAGTCTCACCAATGTAGCATAGCTCACATGAGATCTGTGGAAATTCTGAGTATGCATTCTGACACTCTGTATCTTATTCATTGAGATGATAACACTATATAATATATCCTCCATGGAGAAAATCAAATTCCTTTGAGGCAATTTGGAAAGAGCAAAAAGAAAAGGCTTAGAAAAGACAAAAAACCCCCTACATGGCAAAAGCAGTTCCCAAAACTGTCATAGAGTCTCACAAATTTAGTAAGTATGGTATGGAAACTAATGAGTGAGGTAAATAGAATGTATTGATGGATTTAGAAGCTTATATATGATGTGGAAGTCGAATTGGTCAAGTGGAAAAATATTCTAAGTCAACTAGCTTTACCTTTTCCACTAGAAAGCAGAAAAAAACAGGACAAAGCTAATTAAATTAGGAAAGCACCTTTTAAACTAGAAATGAAAAGAAATCAGATATTATCCAATGAAATCTTATCCAAAATCTTCTCTAAGGATCCCTGGTGACTTAGGATGGAAAGTGGTCCACTAAAAGACAAAACTGACCTATTTTACCTAGTCAAAACTCAGGAAATTAATCATAAATGATTAATTAATTTATCCTAAGTCTAGAATGATAGTGGGTTTTTTAAATATTCCAACACAATAGACGAAAAGCAAAGTTTTCTGCAGACACTAGGTTCTCTTCTTCTAGCAATTTTCGTTGGCCGAAGCTTGATTTTCCTCGCTTCAATGGTGATGATCCGAATGGATGGATATACAGGGACAGTATTTCAGTCTGCATAATACTTTTGATGTCAACAAAGTTCCACTTGCATCCTTTCATTTGCAACATGAAGTGCTTCAATGGTACCATTGGTACATCAAGGCTCATGAAGAGCCAAAATGGACATATTTTTGCCAACTCCTTTTGCAATGATTTGGTCATAGTGCTTTTGATGAATTCACGGGATCACTCACTAAACTTTGCCAAATTGGCACTGTGACAGAGTGCCAAACTGAATTTGAGAAAATTGCCAATCACATAGAAGGATTGCATGATGAATTTTATAAGATTTGTTTGTTTATTGGTCTGAAGGATGCAATCCGATCTGAGGTTAAAATGATGACCACCCAAAGATATATCTCCATGATTTAGCCGAAGTCACCACCCCACAAACAATGCGGGTCAAGGGTTACTTCAAGAAGCTCCCTCTTACAATACTCATTGATTCTAGTAGCACTCATAACTTCATTGAACCTCGGATCGCCAAACAAGTTGATTGTTTGTCCATCCTTGCTCCAGATTTGAAGTCATGATGGCCAATGGGGGCACCTTACCTTGCAAGGGGAAGTGTTTCACTGTGCATATCTCTATTGGAGATTATAACCTGCTCTCTGACATGTTTTCCTTTCCCTTAGGTAGATGTAATGTGGTTTTGGGCGCTCAATGGTTACGCACACTTGGCCCCATCTTATGGGATTTTTCTTAACTTTGGATGCAGTTTTCAATCAATGGGAAAAAACACACATTGAAGGGCTTACAACCAGGGTCTCTCAGCATCATTAGTTCACATCGCATGGAAAATCTCCTTAATAAGAATTCACATGGTGTCATCGCTCAGCTCCATTCCATTCAGATGCATCCATCAACAGTCTCCACTACTCCTTTGGATCTACAACAAATTTTGGATAGATATGCATGCTACTGAGTGTGCATTTGACAAATTAAAACAAGATATGTGTACTACACCTGTTCTAGCTATGCCCGATTTTTTAAAGCCCTTCACTATTGAGTGTGATGATTGCGACAATGGACTTGATGATGTTCTCCTTCAAGATGAACATCTCATTGCATTCACCAGCAAATCCCTTTCTGGTAAGAATTTAGTCGCCTCTAGATATGAGAAGGAAATGATGGCTATTTTGCATGCAGTACATAAGTGGTGGCCATACCTATTAAGGAATCATTTATGCATCAATATTGATCACCAGAGTCTGAAATATTTCCTAGAACAATGGGTCTCCTCCCCAACACAACATAAATGGGTTATCAAACTCATGGGTTATGACTGTGAGATCACTTACAAGAAGGGTAAGGAAAATCTTATGGTGGATGCTCTTTCTCGCACATTTGATGACCAAGTTTCTCTTTCATCTATTTCTATGCATGTTCCAAATTGGTTGCAATCTGTTCAGTAGGGCTATGTGAATGACTCCTCATTATCTCAAATCATCCAATGGTTTTCCAACAACCCTTCTGTTGTACCACATTACTCTTAGGATGGTGCTTCCCTAAGATACAAGGGTCATCTGGTGCTTCCCCAGAGCAGATATATTCAACAAACTGTCTTCTATGAACTCCATCCTTCTCCATCGGCAGGGCACTCTGGGTTCCTCAAAACGTATGAGCGGGCATGGAGTAACTTCTTTTGGAAGGGAATGAAAAGGACAATTCAACATATGGTGGCTGAATGTGATACCTGCTAGTGCAACAAAGGTGAAACGACGCTCCTTCTGGGATTGCTCGAACCCTTTCCCATCCTTGCATGGATTTGGACAAATATTTATATGGATTTCATTTAAGGGATCCCTAAATATGGAGGGAAGACAATTATTTTCGTTGTGGTTGATCTCCTCTCCAAATATAGTCATTTTTGTGCCCTCAACCATCCCTATACTGCCTCCTCAGTCGCACAGATCTTCCGTATTCATGGAATCCCTTCTTCCATTGTCTAAGATCGCGATGCAACTTTCACCATTCATTTTTGGACAAAACTATTTCGCCACACTGGCACCAAACTGAAGATGAGTTCAGGGTATCACCCACAAACATATGGTCAGACTAAATTTATCAACAAATGTTTGGAAACTTATCGTTGTTGCTTCACCTCTGAACAAAAACATCAGTGGGAAAAGTGGCTCCCTCTCGTTGAATGGTGGTACAATAACTCGTTCCAAATTGCATCTAAAATGACTCCATATGAAGCAGTCTATGGTCAAGAACTATCGATGCTTCTTCCACACACTCCCAGCAGTTCACTAGTTTAGGTAGTTGACATGGTTCTTTGAACCCGCAATCAGATTCTTCACATTTTGCAAGACAACCTTCACATGGCAAGAAATCGAATGAAACGACAAGCTGATCAACACCATTCAGAGTGCACTTTTCAAGTAGGTGATATGGTTTTTCTTCATCTATATCCTTACAAGAAATCCTCCCTGAAACTCAAAGGGAATCATAAGCTTGCCCCAAAGTTCTATGGGCCATATAAGGTTCTTTAGAAGATTGGGTCTGTTGCTTATAAATTGGAACTATTGATGTATTTGTAACTTCGGAAGATATTCACTTGTATATTGTATGTGTTACATTTGTACTTTATTGTATCCCCAATGGAGATGTATTATTCCTCCGATTGCAAGTGTCGTCATTTGCATTTGCAAGTGTCACAAGTTATATTGTAAGTGTCGTAAGTTATATTTGATGGGTTATTAGACCACCTTAGAGGGGTTGGCCCAGTATGAGTTAAAGGGTTATTAGACCACCCTAGTGGGGTCGGCCCAGTGACAAGTGGTAATGGGTTATTGTTACGGAGAAAACTTCCTATGGCTTCGGGGCATACCACAATAGACAGCTGACTACCAGAAAATGACTCAATTCTAAATACAATGCTATATAAATGACAATGCTAAGATAATGGAGAAACTACCAACCTTCAACCGGATGTTCGAAGTAGATCCCCGTTGAGCTTTCAACTTCTATAGTTGAACCTGCAGATTAGTCTCAACAACAAGTACAAGCAAGTGCATATAATATGTGAAATATATTAGCATAATCAATAGCACGATCCATGATATTATAAGCAAATATAACCCAATGTAATTTAACAATATTCACAATATCAATTGGACGAGAAAATGAGTATTTCCATTAATGAAAGGAGTTTGGTAGGTGAACATAAGGAGTTCACAACAATAAGGATCAATGAGTGTAGACTCAAGTTACGACAAAAATCCACTAGAGTTATCTTGCTCTCTCTTTCTCCTCCCTTCCATATACCATAAGAGCTCAATATATAGCCTTCCAAAGTTAAGTGAAAGGACACATCGAGTCATTTCAGGGCATATGGAGGGCAAGGTCATCCTAAGACCGCTTTTTGGGAGTAAAAGGTAATTTTCTATTGTTTTTACCATTAAACTAGGTGTACGCGGGCTACAGTGGGCTAGCCTGCATATACACGCAGGCTATAGTGTAACAAGTAGCGTATACACTTGGTCTATAGTGTAACAAGTAGCATATATGAGGTGATGTTAGCGGGTTGTAGTGGGACAACTAGCGTACATGAACAAAAATAGGGACATAATGTGTTCCTGGAGGATAAACTAATAGATCTGAGTCAATGAAATGGATCCTGAAGGCCAATCAATGCTGATGCTCACAAGGTGGAAAAATACGCTATAACAGATGCCCCCTAATGTGTGAGGTCAAAGAAGTTACTACGATGGCCGAAATACATTATAAATATCATAAGTGGAGTGATGCAGACACAAGTGGAAGGAATAGCACACTCGTCATAATACAATAATATCTCTGAATACATGTCGGTATAATACAAAAATCCGATACAATGGCCATGATAGGAAGTATATATTGAATACATGTCATAGGTGATCATAGCCATGATCCATACAGTAAGATATGGTCTCCTGCTAATAAGGAAACAACTGGTGCGATACTGGAGGTACAAACTGCCGATGTATAAGCTCTCATGAGTATAGTCACGATCAAGAGTAGCATACTGAATGCTATTAACGTCTGGGGTCTTATACACAAATAATCTACGGTGCAAGTCCCATCAAGTGAATAAAGGTGTTGGGGTCGAACTTGATGTGACATCATCTGATTACTGGTCAATGGTGTATACTGTTAACAGACGCGAGATAACCCGCCAATAATGACAATGGGCATCAAGGAACAGAGTACAATCATCAAAGTGTGAATAAATGTGTTGAAGTCGAACACTAGGATGAATCCATCGATCAGGGGACATTGATGTATTCCCAAAACTGTCAACGACGAGAGAACCTACCACTAATGACTGCAAACCTCAAGGTACTCAACCGACTTTAAGTCTCAATTCCGGAATAAATGGGTTGAAGTCGACAGAACAAAACTCTCTAGAAGGAGGGCATTAAGGCATCCCCCATCAACCGGCATGAGGTAAAAGCTACGCTGAAAGATTTGGAAGAACTCAAATGAAACAGACTGACTCAATAAGGATGGCCGACATGCAATAGTCGACGCCACTCATGGATGTGGTCCGTGATATGGGTAGCCTTGTTTTTTCTGCAGGATAGGAGGATCTCAACGCCCGCGTCATAGCGGACAGGCAGCTGGAAGAACTGCAGGAAGGTCGAGGCAAGGGAGGCAAAGGTGGCGTGGGTCCCATGAGGTTGCTCGATATACCACTTGGCTGCAGAGCCAGTGAAGGTGCGCTGTAAGAGACAGAGGCGAACAGAGTCATCCATTATGGAGTTAGAGGAACACCATAGGTGGAAAGACATGATATGGTTTTGTGGGTCCTCACCGGCCTTACCCTCGAACTTAGGGATGTCCGAGGGAAGCTTGGTAGGCATATGAGGCCATGCAGGGTCGTGTCGAATAGGGTCGTTGGTCAATCTGGCCAGGTCAGGTAGGTTGAGGCTAGCCATGAATGGAAAACTGGAAGAAGGATGTGACACAGTAGTGGGTTGGACCAAGTTGGGGCCAGTGCCCCCAAGTGGAGGGACAAGATTTGGGGTGGTGCCCCCAAGTGGGGGAACTGAGGTAGTGGAGGATGGTCCGGCACCACCATAGGTAGTGTGAGCCACTGATGTAGTGGGGATAGGTATTCCCATTGCGGGAATAGGTACCGTGAGGGGTACAGTAGATGAGGGTCCCATGGAGGGCATACCCAAAACAGGTGTAGTAACTGGTGTAGTGGTGGATGTGCCACCAATGGTCCCTATAACAAACGGAGTGGAAGTCGTGCCAGCCATGGGGCTAGTAGGGGCCGTGTAAATAGGGTTCTCAGACTCTTCGTCAGAATCGGAGGTAAAGTAAGGGGTGTCACTATGTGGTGACGGAGTCCTACGTCACTGACGAGTGGAGTCAAGTGACAAGGCTCTAGATCTGTGATGAGTGGTATCAACGGATAATGATCGGAATCTATGACGTGTGGTGTCAAGAGAACCATGCTGTGGGGGCTCGCCCCTGAGGCGCCGAGAATGTCTCGGGGACTCAATGGTGACAGATGGTGTCTAATCTCTGTGGGTTGAGGTGAGTATAAAAACAGCTCAAAAAGGCCTAAAGCAACCGAGTGTGCAGAAGGAGAGCTAAAAAACAAGGCACTCAGGCCAACAACTAACTCAAAACACCCACTGCAACAGCTGTGCTACAATAGGTGGAGTAACAACAAAGATGGTCAGAATACCAACAAGCAGCAGGTTTCCTAGAAAATGAAAAAATGGTGGACTCACTAGACCAAAGGGAGGTAAAGGAGCATGCAAACACCTAACTAAAAGTATTCTGACTCAACTAAACATATCCTCTGCAAGGTGATGAAATCCAAGTCAGACAATATGAGTAGGAAATCCAAGTGGCTATGATATCCCCCTACCGGGAGGGACACCGGGTAGTCAATCCTAGAAGAATGGCAACTAAGATACCCCGTTCATGACACGTCCAGAAAGGTGAATCTGCCGTTTAGTTCGTTGACCGCAATACCCCTATACAGGGATATCCCGCGAACCGCGAAAGGTAGCCCTTCGGTTACTGAATGGAGTGCGGTATTCCACTCAGGCCTCCGGAACCAGTCTCCCGACTTCAACCCTCCTAAGGGAGAGGCCCTCTGATAAACTGGTCGTGACCGTGCCAAAAAGTACTAGGGGATTTTGGTTCCCTATTTGGACAACAACTATGTCTCAAGTGAAATAACCGAGGGGTGTTATTGGAAGCTTATCCCCCCGATCCTACCTAACTACAATGATTCTTTTGTGTTCCCCAAGTGGGGTTAGAATGTTGGTTCAATTAGGTACTTTTTAAGGCTCACTTGATTTATGTGACAGAGTGTGTGCTCATGAGGTGATGAACCCAAAATAGAAGTGCCACAAGGGGGGCAACTTCTAACTATCAATAATGCTGAAATTGAAACTTTTAACTTGCAAAATTTTCTGAATTAAAAATACTGAAATTTTAAAAGAATTCTGTAAAGGGAACAGAAATTGTGTTGCAGAAAGGCTATAAGGGAGTGAGCTGCAGGTAAGACACGGGGTTGTTCAGATGCAGAAAATATTGCAGTAAAAGGGGCTGGGTTCAAAACAGGAAAAATGCAGAAATCAGACCGCGGGTCTGTGGCGAAACAGAACAGGAAGACCGCGGGTTTGAGGGAAACAGTGGCGGTCAGGTCGCGGCTTTCGGGCCAACAGACGCAGTCGGGACGCACGAAAGAGGCAGATAGCCGCAGTCGGGACGCGGGAAAATGGCCGACAGGCGCAGTCAGATCGCGGCAAACAGGCTGATTAGCCACGGTCGGATCGCAGGTAACAGACTTGAATCCGCCGGCAGGGCGTCGGAAGCAATCTGAGAGCCGCGGTCGGATCGCAGGTAAAGGCCTGAAAGGCGCGGTCGGGACGCAACTGCAGAGGGAAAAGACGCGGTATGCGGCGGCCGAAAGGGACAGCTGAAAAGAAAAAATTAAAAACGGAAACCAGAAATTCACAATCTAGGGGAGTCGCCAAAACTATAGATAGGGTTTTACCCCTAGCTTGTGCCAATGAGCACCTACTAAGGAGAATGGACTCCTTAGTAGCAGTTCAGTAAATGTAAATAATTAAGCTAAAACAGAAATTAAATTACTTCTAAAACATGCATGAAACATAAACAACAAATTTAAATAAATGGCTTTTGTATTGATATTACCTTCAATGTGAAGGTTTGATGAAGCCCTTTGCAGTGTCCAAGAGGATGCTCCAAGCTTCAATATGCTCCTTCTCCTTCTCCAATGGTGGGAATGGGCCAAAAGTGGCTCTCAAGGTGAAAGTAGTTCAATGGTGAACTAGGGTTTCGAGAGAGATTTTGGCAGAGTAAGGGTGCTTGTGATTGTGGATATGGAATAATGGATCTCCATCACCTATTTATAGTTTTTTGGTGGTGGAGTGCTGACCCATGGTTTTGGGAAACACATGGTTTTGTGCAGCTGTATAGGGTTTTTTCCTCCTTTTCCTCATTATTTTATATTTTGTATTCCCTTTTTAGGGGATTTTTGCTATTTTTGGAGGAAAAAGGGGGTTTTTTAGCCTTTTTAGGCTATTTTGGTGGTTTTGTGGCCTTTTGGAGGCATTTTAGGCCTTTTGGAGGCTTTTTAATAGGATTTTTTGGGATTTTAAGGGAAATATGGTAGGAAAATGGACAAATGAGCCATATAATGTGGTAGATGAGGTAGTGAGCACTTTTTGGGTGTTAACAGTAGTCGACTCTGGTTTTAGGACTTCCTTTGAACAAGAGCATGATCATATGGATAGACTCAGGCAACATTGACTCAAATACTCGGTGATAATGACACTATGTGATGCAGGACGAATCAACAAAGGGCTCCATAATGACTGGAAGCTTAACCAGCTGATGGAGTAACAAATGAGAAATGAGTACATCTCCTAAGGTCCTACTATAGTCCCGAATCATAATGGATGGAGTGGAATAAATTCTCTATTCAAAGGCGACACGACAGCTGCCAACAAAAAGAAGTAAAAATCCTCTCATCTGGCTTTTTGGAATATTTGATTTTTTTTGGTCTTTTTCATATTTGGGAAATCTTGAAAAAGAATAAAATTTCTTATAGTACAACAGGTGAGGGAACGAGTGTCAAGTAGCGAGCAAACTAGTTCCAAGTAGTGGAACATACCTATGATCAATGCAAGGAAGCATGTGCAGGATGTGGACACTCAGGGAGGTGTTCCCTTAGGCTAAAAGGTCATCAAACTGTGAAAGGAAAATGAAATCTCTGCAAGGCTCATTAGGGAAAGTGCTCAGGCACATGGCTAATAAGTGAGTAAGTGGGAGACGACACAAGGCTCAAGCGGCAAGCAGGATAATGTAATGCAATCACAACTCGAAATAAAAGGGGAGTCATTTTTCGTAAAGTTAGTGTCCTCACCCAAAAGAGTGTAAAACAATGAGAGAAGAACTCTTCTAGTCACGTATGACTAGAGTATACCTTTTTCGTAATTAATCCAAAAAGGTCCGGAAAATGGATAAACTTATACCTAAGTGGATGTCGCTTCAAATCCTTTAACAAGCCTGAAATGACAAGTATACTCGGCAATCTTGTTTGATTTGAAAAAGTCTAACAAGGGCTTAAAAAAGACTTTATAAAAATATTTTTTATAAAGGTTTAACGAGCCCAAAAAAGTAAACTCGTGACCTCCTTACTGTTTTTAAAGAGCTCAAAGGAGAGATGGAAGAATGCTCATAACCTCCTTACTATTTTTAATGAGCTCGAAATAAAGGTGGAAGAATGCTCGTAATGGGAGCAGACAAGTGTCAGGGACATGTGAGACTAGTTCCATGCGCATGGAACAAAGCTATGCATAATGCAAGGAACATGAGCAAGATAAGGACACTCATAACAAGGCGTTTTTGGGAATTCGTATGGAAAAAGGTTCAAATGCACCATAACAATGGGGAGGCCTAAACCTATATGCAAGGTTCCGAATATGCCTTCCATGACCGAAGCAAATGTCGAAAAGGACAAGTAGACAAGTACAAGTCCAGCTAAGAATCCTGTCTCCAAGAAACATAAGTACCAACACTAGGTTTTTTGGACCCAAAATCTGACGGCCACAAAGTCGGATTTTCTACATCTTGTGTTCGACTATCCGACAATCTCAGTATTTTTTTAACATCGGTCCAAATTCAGATTAAAACCGACGTCTCATACATCGTCGGTTCTTTAACACCATCGGACGTCGGATAACTGACGCTCGTCACAACTAAAAATGTCTTGGATCCGACGTCTTTTTGCCATCATATCTATGGCATACTCGTCGATCTTTTTCACTACTGTTGTCGGATAACCAACGCCACTCAAAATTGAAAACGGCTGAGCACCGACGTCTTTTTGCGTTGGATCTATGGCAAGGTCGTCGGTTTTGTGCACTAGGGAGGTCAAAAAACTAATGCCCATCCCACTTGAAAATGGCTGAGCACCAATGTCTTTTGTCGTCGGATCTATGGCAAAGTAGTCGGTTTTGTGCACTGTGGAGGTCGGCAAACCGACGCCCATCCCACTTGAAAATGGATGACCACCGACGTCGTTTTCCTTCGGATCAATGGCAAAGTCGTCGGTTATCTTTGTTTTGGCCGTTGGTTATCCGACACCATTGGGAAATTAAAAAAAAAACATTATTGTTTGGAAGTGTATGTTGCTATAATTCCAAATAAAGGTGTAGAATAATTAATTGTAGCAAAATACAATAAGGAAAAGATTGGGGGTAAAGGTAGAGCTTGTACAAGAAACTCAAGAAACAATGGAAAAGTTGTAATGGATATATGTTGTAGTAGTGAGTGGTGTTGTTGTAGAAGATGACACTATAGAAGAGAGTGGTGTTACAATGGTGGAGTTTCAAGGACATGATATTTAATTAGATGTAGTAGTGGAAGATGCAAATGTGAATGTTTTATTCCCATAATGTGTAGTGTGTTGATATCATTGCAGATGAATTTGAAAGTGCAACAAAAGAAAACAGAGTGGATAAAAACAAAGTAAAAATATAGCAGTTGTATCATAACAGAGCAGTTGTATCATAAGAGTTTATGGAAAAGAGTGGAGATGAAGTAGAGCAACATTGTGTTGAATATGATTGCAATAGAGGAGTTATTGCGTTAAACAAAAATCAAAATGAGGAGATGATTGAGAAGTCCAATCATTTGTGGAGTTTGTTGCTTGGAAAACTCATAGTCCATTGTAAAGGTTTGTCTGACAAATGTGACTGTTTGGGTCATGTTGAATCAAGAAACCGAAACCATCACATTTGTCAGACAAAACTTCGTATGAGATCTTTGAGTTTGTCATATTGCAGCCGAAGGGAAACATAATACCATGAATCGACACCATTGCTAGGATGAAACTCTAGACCGCTAGAAACACTCCTTGGACGGCGGGCGTGGGTCATGCTGAATCGAGAAACTAATTGAGGGAAAGCGTAGAGGGAATTTGAGACTGTTGCATAGTGAAATGCATGCATAATGAATCAAGCAAGGTGGTATCTTGTCGTCTCCCACTATGAAATGTATGCAGAATGAATCAAGCTGCTTGAAGGTGGTCTCCCATTGTCAGTTGCACTTCAATCTTGAAGGTGTTAGCCTTGGGACTAGACATAGGTCGCAGGTTCGAATCTCCCCAGTTAAGTTACAGCCCTAAAAAATGATGAACATTGGCAATAGGCAGCATGTTTCTAATTGTTGTTGGTGTATGCTAGATTAGTTGCAAATATCATGCTTTATAAGTCAGGCTTCAATGGTAAATAGACCATTTTGGAATGGTTTAATGTGAGGTTAAGGATATTGATTCCAAGGAAATTAAACAAAAGTTTAAGGATATTGGTTCCAAGGAAATTAAACAAAAGGTTAAGAATATTGATTCCAGTGCATCATTTACTCAGCCTTTGAAGTTGTGGAAACTCGAAATTGGTTATGATGAGCAACCAGACATCACAACAAGCTCCAAGAAATTGTCAAAATTAAGATGACACACGAGTGGGTTGTAGAAATCCAACATCATAGCCATTCATTGAGCTCCTCTCTTTTTCGAGAATAATTTCATATTCTCTACTGAACAGTGCCAACCACGTGAAGGTGGAAGTTCTTATGGCCCCTCCCCCCCCCTCACATCACTCTCAATTCCCCATACCCAATGCATGTACTTGAAAAAAAAAAATACATGCAAATTCATCCATATTTCATCATGAACTTTTATCTACCATTCATTCAATAAAGGCTAACATTCATTAAACCATTGTTTCATTCAGTCAACACATGCATACAATAAAAGATAAAATTCAGTAAACCATTCATTCATTTAGTCAACACATTCATTCAATAAAAACCGACATTCAATAAAGGTAACATTTTACTACACGGAATCATTAAACCATTAAGCCATTCATTCATTCATTAGGCCAAAAATCATGGATGATATATTGTTATAAAAAATAATTAGACGACATTTTTCCAGTCACTTCTTTTTACTAGTTTTTCTTCTCTTTATAATTGGTAAATAATCTCTATGAGGAGCATCTACATCTGGACTTTCTCTTCCCGTTCTTAGTTCTTCATCAGGCGCTTGTGGTGATGTCTGCATCCTAGAGTGTTGATCTAGATGTGGATTTTGCGGCAAGGGGTTCGGATTTGCTGCAACAATGTGAAAATGTTACATTGTTGTATTTTGATATTGTAATGACAATTATTTCATTTTAAAAAAACATTACAAAGGTGTTTTTTTACCTGGTGTGACCACATCATGTAGTTCATGTTCTTGTCCATGCTCAACTTCTACAGTTTCACCCTCTACATGCTCTGCAGTTGAAATATGGTCAACTACAATTAATGTTCACCATTTGCAATGCTATACATAAAATTGTAGCATATGAATAAATTCATTACCAGGATTCAAAGCATGATCTCCGATTTGTTGTTCTCCCTCCTCGACATTAGGGGGATCATTGATTTCCTACTCAAAACAGAGTCAATATTTTTTGTCAAGTATTTATAACGAATAGATTGCAGAAATGGTTAATATTCAATAAAGTATATAGATTCTATTTACCTGTGCACCGGATGGATTGGTACCAGATGACTGTGTTTGGATAGACAAGATTTTTCGGCGTTCAACAACAGCTCCAAATCCTTCCTTGAAGCCAAGCTTCATGTCTTCCTCAGTGGCCTGTTCATTGAATCGTTCGGCATGCATATTTGCATAACGTCGTTAATTAACATTTTCCGGTGAATAAAACGAAAAATAATTTGCAATTTATCATTTGTCTACATTATTGGTTTTTCGAAACTTACAAATCGGGCCGCGAAATTGGAATAACCACCAGGCCCAAGCTTGTGCTAACCTATTTTTTCAACTCTTGCTTTCGTGGTATTTGATGTGTCTGGCAGCCTATGCAAGTGTTGAAATACGTTATATGTTCAAAGTTCGATATAGAAATATTTGATATTAATAAGGTTTTGAATAACATTGCGGAAAGTATTGCATACCTCCCTGTGCCTGGTGTTATCTTTCCTTCTCCTCTCTGAGCCCTCTCCCTTCCATCCTCCACTAGAGCTCTCCACTCCATTGGTGGAATCATTGGAGGGCACTCATACCTAGGGTTTTTTTCCAGGTGGGTCCTATATTGGTCTCGAACAACCTTCACATGTAGTCCAGCGTTTTTCATGACCTTGAATTTATTGAAGGTCTTATCGCCGAATAGGCCAACCAATCGATTAGTGAGTTCATCTTTTAAACATTTTGGTTGTTTATCCCACCTTTCTCGGATGGTGGGCCCGAAGATCTCCAAGCACGCGTCATTCATTTGTTTATAGAAAACATCATTTCCTACGAAACGATCATGCCATGATCATAATTAGTTGAAAGAAAACGTTTTATCGGTATATTACAATGAAGCTATAAACACTAACTTGATCAACGTATATTAATTACCTGGGACCTTATCGATCTTTATTGGGACGAGATCTACATCGACCAAAAATGTTACATCCATTGTTCCCATGCTAGTGACACGGGTAGATCTTGGAAATGTAGCTAGGTCGATATCAATATTGCCAGGATTTTGATCGATGTCGACCCCTTCTTCTGGAGGATCCATTGTACATCAGTCACTAGCGGTCGGTCTGCTCACAGTGGGGGTCCATGGTGTGTCAGAACATGTTTCCGACTGTTCAGTCGACAACAATGGCGAAGGAGTAGTTGATGCACGTGAATTCGTTTGCTCATGATTCCACGTCTCTCCACGAGCCTTGCTAGGGCCAACATCACCTCCACCACTATTGTGTGTTTTCCGATAAGTCTGTAAATACAAACCACTTCTTACATGTTCAGTACTATCATATAAAAGAGAAAATTATAATGTCATAAATGAATTATTTAATGAATCAAGATTCCTCAACTTACTTTCAAAGATTCAGATTTCTGTTCCAACAATTCAATCCTTGCTAGGTTCTGGCTTGTCTGCGGAATCTTGATTAGCAGAGAAACGAGTTCCACACTATATTTTTCCAACAATTTGTCTATCATCTTAATCGTGTTTGTGGCTTCACCAATTACATGGGAATATTTAACGATCTCAGCCACTTCAGGATCTACTGAACATTCTTCTGATGTTGTTTCATACAACGATTCACTGGGTTGCAACAAAAATATATAAAACACTATTGAGTTATATCATGATAGACTCCTAAAATTATTATATTAACAAAACATATCTATGATCATGATAGATTCCTAAAATTACAACTAGGTTTACTGGGTGTCTAGCCGATGGTGTCATCTGATCCACAGCTGTCAACTTGCCCCGATCATCGGGCCCCTGCAAAAAACAATTAGAAAACATTATCACAACGAAACCAGTATACACACGAAAAATACATAAAAAGATAAACATTATGCTACGTATTATATTGGTACAATTCCAATGGATTATACCTGCAACGTAGAGGATCGTGATCCACTCCTCGGATCGATGCTCATAGGTGACTTGCCCCAATCTTCTAATATCTAGGAGCCGCCCCTTACAGATACCTAAATAAAAAACCTAGTGAAAGTAATCACCTAAACGAGTCCAAACCTAATCATGAGAAAACACATCGATTAAAAACTATTATTAAGTATTATATTTTTACTATTACAAAGAATATGTATACGTGTTGCATCGAGGGTACTGTGACCCTTGTAGAACCGGATTGCATCAAAAACATAGAGAAAATTAGTACGTAAACGAAATAATTAGATAACATTATAGGAACGAAACCAACATACTAATAATGAAAAAACAAAGGAAAATAAATGTTAGGATATTCCTATACTCCATCCTAGTCCTACTAGTTTTTCAGTCATTTTCATTTTTAGTATTTTAGGGTTTGCATGCACTTTTAGGGTTTGCATGCATTCTAGGGTTTGCATGCATTTTGCATGCATTTTTAGTCATCAGTCCCAACACCTATCCCTCAGTTAAATAGCCCTTGGAGCTTCTTCCTGATTAGTTTCAACCCAACTAGTGCCTAGTGCACCCTTATTTCACCTACTGCATGAGAGAGGCGCACTTCTTCACCTACCAGTCCAGTTATGTTCAGTTAACAAGAGTTCTCTCCCTGATTTTAGGCTTGACTCACTCTTACTGACCTTATTACTCCGATGGACCTCCAGTGTGACTAGATAGGCTATTCTGACTCCAATTAGCTCCATGAGCGCCCTCCACTGAGCCTCCTTCACTACATTAGTGCTTCCATGTGCCAGTTACACCTACCACATTCAGTTATACTTAGTTTGACTTCTGGTTGACTATCACTTGTGCATTGATTACTTCACTGATGATGAGTTGGACTCCTAGTTATGACTTGATGACACTCCATTGATTATGGATCTGTCCATGCAGGCTAATTTGAATCACACCTAGGGTATTCGAATCCTGAGCATTGTATATCTACCTTTTTACTATTCAGATTAATGTAACATGTGTAATTATTCTGCCTCTATCTGATCTCCTTTGGATCTGTGTTCTTCTGCTCTATTCTTCTTTTGTCATTCCTAAATTCTTTCATTGTGAGGTTTACATCATCTCTTTGGATCTACTGTGAGCATCTTCACATGGTATCAAATCCATTTGAGAGTATATTCTACCTCCATTCTTGAGAGTTTTTTTGCAGGTATTTCGAAGTTGCAGCAACAGTATCAGTAGTTTCTTTTTGCACTCATTCTAGCAATCAAGATGAGCAATTCGAATGCTCCTTCTTCTTCTATGATTATCACTCCCTTCAATTACTTTGAATGGAAGGGTAATATGAAATTACCCTTGCATAATAGACAGCTAAATCGAATAGTATTTGAAAAAGATGCCATACCACATCAAGTTGTAGAGAGAATCAAGCATTTAAATAGAATGGATGAAGCTTTTGGATTCATATGCCTTCATGTGTCAGAAGATCTATTGTTTCATGTTGAAGGATTGAAGTCTCCAAATGAGTTATGGACAAAATTGGAGAGTCTGTTTGGAAAACAAGATGGGCTAAGAGGCCACATTCTCGAAAATGAATTGGTTGCCCTGCAACCTAACAATTTCGAAATCATTCAAGAATTCTCCTCCAAATTTCATAAATTGGTTTTACAATGCAAGCATTGTGGCATCACTAAAAGTGATGAGTAATTGGTACTCTCCGTATTGAGCAAACTTGGATCTCAATTTTTTTTCTTTGTATCTACTTTCCATTTTGTTCGAATGTCAATCCCTGGATCGAAGTTTCCCACCTTAGAAGACTTTTCTAAAGCTCTCATTCAAGAAGAGGACAAATTGATTCAAATGGGTGCCATCAAGGCCTCCAAAGATCTAGCTCTTCTAGCTGGAGAAGCAAGTGGAGCGAATGCAAAGGGGAGGAAAAAAGATAAGGACAAGAAGTCATCTAAATCCAAAAGTGACAAACACAAGAGGCCTAATTGCTCCTACTGCAAGAGAGGAAACCATCCTGAGAAAGCTTTCATGCACAAGAAAATAGACCTACTAACCAAGCTTCTTGAACAAATCAAAATTGTTGTTCCAAAAGAAGCAAAGATGTCTGATTCTGGAAGTGGATCTGATGATTGCCATGCATTGATGACTGGTTTTTCAAATTCAAAAGCCCTCCTCATAGATTCTGGAGCCTCCAACCACATGGTTGCCTCTGAATAATCCTTTTCCTCTTTAGATCTCAAGGATGGGCCTACTATTCACATGGGAGACAACTCTCAGATCTCTGCCAAAGGATTGGGTACATTACATATGGAGCATGGTAAGTTCAAAAATGTTTTATTTGTTCCTTCTCTAACATCTAATTTGTTATCAGTATATCAGATGAGTCATACAGGATCACCAAAGCAAGTAATTTTTGGTCCAAACACAGTAGAGATTACAGAGATCTCCACTGGAAAGATTATAGCGAATGGGGTTGCTAATCATGCCTCTAAGGCATATGAGTTCTCTCACTTTATGCCCTTCTCTCTGACTATTTCTTTAGATTCTGATCAAGATCAGAGTGACTCCTCTTCTGATGAAGAAGAAGATCAATATTTTGATGTTGATATCATAGTTCAAGAAGATTGAGATCCAGAACCAACACATATTCTTCGTCCAGATTCAAGGTCAATATGGGCTCACACAATCCTTTCTACTATTGAGAACACAGTTGAGGATTCATCTATTCACAGAACTACCAGACTTCAGCATCATGCCAACCTTGCATTATGCCATCTACCTCTCCATGAGAGATGCAGCATGATGATGGGGTTCTCTCTTCCATTTCTTGGGAAGACTCCTCATGTTCCATTCACTCCAGTTGCAGAAATAATTCCTGAGAGACTTGCTTCATCCAATACATCCTCTACACAGTGGAAGGCACATCAGAAGACTAGATCCACATCTAGCACCTGTTTTGGCATCGTACAGGGGATCAACTTGTCAATTTTTTTGCAGAAGTTTTCACTAATGAAAGATCCTTCTTTTCTGCTTAGTATGATGGTTCTTTGAGTTATTTACTGTTCTTTTGAGGGGGGGTATTTTTCCCATGAGGTTTTCCCCATTTCCTCGGTTTATGGACAGTTCTTTATTTTTCTATCTTATTTGATTGTATGGGTGACCTTTGGTCCTAGTTACCAGGGCCCAGGATGGATTAAGAGGGGGTGTTAGGATATTCCTATACTCTATCCTAGTCCTAATAGCTTTTCAGTCATTTTCATTTTTAGTCTTTTAGTGTTTGCATGCATTTCCAGTCATCAGTCCCAACACCTAGCCCTCAATTAGCTAGCCCCTGGAGCTTCTTCCTGATCAGTTTCATCCCTCCTAGTGCCTAGTTTTCCCTCCTTTCACCTACTGCATGAGAAAGGCGCACTTCTTCACCTACCAGTCCAGTTATGTTCAGTTAACAAGAGTTCTCTCCCTGATTTTAGGCTTGACTCACTCTTTACTACCCTTATCACTCTGATGGACCTCCAGTGTGACTAGATAGGCTGTTCTGACTCCAGTTAGCTCCATGAGCGCCCTCCACTAAGCCTCCTTCACTACATTAATGCTTCCATGTGCCAGTTACACCTACCACATTCAATTAGACTCAGTTTGACTTCTGGTTGACTATCACTTGTGCATTGATTACTTCACTGATGATGAGTTGGACTCCTAGTTATGATTTGATGACACTCCACTGATTATGGATCTTTCCATGCAGGCTAATTCGAATCACACCTAGGGTATTCGAATATTGAGCATTGTATATTTACCTTTTTACTATTCAGATTAATGTAACGTGTGTAATTATTCTGTCTCTATCTGAGCTCCTTTGGATTTGTGTTCTTCTGCTCTATTCTTCTTCTGTCATTCTTAAATTTTTTCATTGTGAGGTTTACATCATCTGTTTGGATATACTGTGAGCATATTCACAAAAAAAAACTATTTTTTCTTATTATATTTGCACTATTACAAAGATGTATACCTGATCCCTCGAGGAAGATGTACTCCTCCGACCATCTGCTGGCGGGTTTTTATCCTGATCACTAGCCTGCGAAGTAAATATGGAAAATTTAAATGAAATAAACTAACGAAAAAATCCTTAATATGTTAAATTCATTAATAAAAGGTTGGGTAAATTTTTATATGTACCACTCCCATAGTAACCTTTTTTGTATCTACTCGGTTCAAATTGCAATTAATAAGCAACTCTTCCCCTACAGATATTGATTTAATGGAAACTACAAAAACACGGTTTCCTTCACACCCCTCAAATTCATAGTTTGGTTGCTTAATTGTAGACCTTGGTGTGTACTATTTATAAACCATGCAATATTCCTTGTGGCCTTTGGCCTTCCATCCATGTACAATGTTGCTCCTTTATTTTGATTTCTGTCTTTCAACTGTAAATAGTTTGTTGACAATCCATAGCTACACATATTTTTTATAAATTGGACCAGGCACATCCAATCTGTGTAGCTATAACAGGGTCCAACATACTCCATCAATTCTGTACATGTGTTGTAAGGGACCCTTATGCCATCCATGCTGAACAACACGAAACCATGTATTGATGATGGTGCTATTCGATATATCCTCTCGATCACACGAAAATCTGTGTTCGATTAAGGAAGATCCTTGGGTACGCATTGTTTCACTAAATGTCTGTACCTCAAGGGAACCTCAAGGTCGTCTTTTGTCTCATCACCATAGGAACATGACCCCTCTTGACCATGAAAAAATTCATTGCGTTTATCGAATTTTCTTCTGGTATTTTGACATCTAGTTGATACAACTCTTATAGACCTACTGGATGTCTCACTTTCCTCTGGCCTTCCTAAACTCCCCTCGCTCGAGGAAGACAAATCTGACAAATACCTGTTTGGTTCTACCTGCACCATGGATAAAAAGTTTAGATACGACCGCAAGGCATAGCGCCTCTTAAAAGGTGGCGTACTATAGCGCCTTTTATAATGTTACTTGATCCTCATTCCCTTTCTCAAGCTCACAAGTTCAATTGAGGTCGAGTTCCACCACTCTTAAAATTCTTTACCAACAAATATAATTTGATTACCAACAATTTTGTCTTATAGGACAAGCCTTAACTGTACCATTGTTCTCTCAAATGTACCAATGTTCCATATAACCTGAAAGACCATCATCACAGTAAACGAAAAAGTCCACACGGATGATGTGATCATGTGGTCCTCTAGACTACTCCTAAGGTCAAGCATTAGTGGCTCCATCAAGGGGTGTTCAGTCCCTTGAGAAGACCATCTAACTCAACCATCTCGAAGAACAAGGAGAAGAGGACATCACACATCATCAGATAATTGGTAACTGACCGTGTAAGAACTCAAAAACCCTAAATCAATCGAGCGTGCAGAAGGGGAGCTAGGAAAAGACATGGCTCGCAGGCCAAAAAAGAAAGCTCAAAAAACTGTACTGGGATGGGTGTCAAGTAAGTGAGCTGAAAAAAAAGTGGCCATAATGCCAACAAGCAGCACTAAAAAGAAAAAGACCCTCTAAAAAGGTGAAATAGCAAGCAAAACCTCCTAACTAAGAGCTGGAGACCTCAACAAGTTGTATCCTTCGCAAGGTGATGAAATCCAAGTCCAACAATACAAAATGAGAGACCAATAATGGAAGGATATCCCTCTACTGAAAGGGATCCTCGGTAAAAGAGCCATAGTAGAAAAGTCACTAAGCTACCTCGTTCATGACATGTCGAAAAAGGTTTTCGGCGCTTTTGCCTTATCACCCTTGTATCACCAGTATGGTGGCTGGAGAATACAAGGAATACAATGATCGATGTTGCCTTAGGGCTAATTGGAGTGCGGTATTCCACAAAGTCCGTCCGGTTCTCGATCTCACAGTGGTTTAACCCCTGAAACAACAGGAGGCCCCTCCACAAACTGGTCGATGACTGTGTCAACAAGTACAGGAGTATTTTAGCACCCTAGAGGGCAAAAAATATGTCTCGGATGATAATGACAAGGGGGAATTATTCGTATGCCTATCCCTGGTGTCCTACCTAACTAACAAATTCTTTTTATCCTCAAGCGAGGTTAAAGTGTGTTGAGTTAATGAGTTAAATTTTAATGGTTGTATTACTCAGTCGGGTGATGGAAGTGCAACTCGTGGTGTGATGACTGACTCAAACCATGAAAATGCATATGAATAAAATAATCATTTCCTTTCAATGAATGCTAGCTAAGGTAAGGAGAGAGTTCTTTCAAACTATAACTACTCTTTCAAATCAAATGAATTCAACAAGTTTTCAAGTTCATTCATGGGACCTCAAGGAGAGATTCAGATATACTCGAGTCATGCAAATGAATTCATCACATAAAAAAAGTGATAATAAATATAAGGAATTGTATATATCCATGTTCGTAATTCTTTAGGCACACTTATAACATTCTTCAATCATTCTTCACAAAAACACAGTGATAGTGAACTACAACTCCTCTTCCTCCAGGAAACCATAAAATACATCTAATTACATCATTCATTATGCAAGACAGAATTGTGAACTTAAAGAACAGTCATTTACTAGTACTGATTACAATGTGACTCGATCCGAGGAGTGTTTCCAGCAGTCTTGAGTTTCAACATGGCAATGGTGACGATTGGCATGGGTCACCATTGCCAAGCTGAAACTCAAGACTGTTGGCAACACAATTGTAGGCCAACTTTATTTGATATCCAAATTAACTATTAGATGGTTTTAGATAATTTTAAACCAATTTCAAATGGAAATCAAAATTTATAGGGTTTTGGTGAGTTCTGGGCACCTTGCAGCTGCTTACGAAACCCTAAAACAATGTTGGGCATATTTCAGGGGGTCATCTTTTCAAATGTTGGACATATTTCAGCCATTGGATAAGTACTGGCAGTCATAATTATGAATTTTAGGCCACAAACCTCAGTTATCCCTTGCAACAAGTTATTGGAAGCGGATCTATGGAACTATGGAACAATCAACACCTGATAAACAAGTGAATCCTTTTTCCCTTCTGCTAGGTTTTTGATAGCTAAAGATAGGGTTAGGTTTAGAGTTTTGAAATCCTCTTAGAACTTATATTATTCTTATAGAAGTAGATGGTCATATTCTAATTATGGTTGTATTACTCAGTCGGGTGTTCCATGTCTTCTTGCCTTGGTCCCTATACCAATTCCCCCTATTTGAACGCACAAGTGTTGCTGCTTGCAAAATCAGATGTGGAAAGCATGTAGCAAATTCATCCTCTAAAATCCACTTAGCCTGCATGTAGCTTACCCTTGCTGCTGACTAAGTGGTGATGATGTCGAGTCAAGTGGTATGTGTGCATTGTCCACTGGATAGGAGATAGGGAGCTCTTCTTCCAGTTGGTAGGGTTCATATAGCTTCAATTGTGATACATTGACCATAGGATGAATACCAAGCTATGGTGGCAAATCTAGTTTGAAGGAATTGTCTCCCAACATTTGCAAAATTGTATAGGGACTATAGCAAAGTGAGTGAAGTTTGTGATGCTTTCCCCCCTGAAAATGTTGCTTCTAAAGGTACAAGTTACAACTAGATGCAATCTCTAATTTGTAATGGAGAGGAAACTTGATGGTGATCTCTAAGTTCCTTCACATGCTCTTGATTTTGTTGGAGCACTGCACATACTTGAAGATGAATCTAAGCAATCTTTCAGACAAAAGAAGTGGCATGTTGTTGGGTATTGAGCTATTGCGGAGAACCATGAGGCAACAGTAAAGCTATAATCTCATAGGTTGCTACTGCTATAGGACAATACCCATAACAAACTTCAAAAGGGGAGTGTCATGTGACTGAGTGAACGACCCTATTGTAACAATGTTACGATTGTGAAGGGCATTATACCCTTATCGATTTTTGGAGTATGCTATGCAAATAAATTGGAACAAGGTGTGATTCGCTACCTCTGTTTAGCCATATGTTTAAGGATCAAACGTGGTGGAGTATCAAAGCTTGCATTCCAAAAATTGCCAAAGATGTTTTCTCCATTGGCCGAGGAAATGAGCATCCCTATCAAGAATGATAGTGTGCAGAAATCCAAATCATGCCCAAACATGTCTAAAGAAAATACCTATGGTTTGTTGTGTTGTAATCGTCTTGGTGCAAGGAAGAAACAACACCATTTTGAATAAGTGGTAGACAACTACAAAAACAAAGTCATGTTTCTGGAATGTCATAAGAAGACCAAAAATGAAATCCCTGGACATGGCCTCCCATGTCCGAGAAGGAATCAAAGTGATTGATACAACCCAAGCATATGGTGTGCAGATTTGTTCCAACTACACAAGTTGTAGCAATGAGCAAATTCATTGACTTGTTGTTGCATGGAGGGCCAAAAGAATTGTTTTTGCAAATGTTGAAGTGTTTTATTACTGCCAAAATTCCCCTTGTACAGAGAAGAATGTGCTCCGCATGTCAACATAAGCCTGGCATTTGAATTGGGCACACAAAACTACTAAAGCTTATACAACCATCCATCCGTGACCATGTAATATAGAAATGGAGCTTGGTTTATTGCAGTAGGTTGTTGGAGAGTTGATAAGATGGGTCCAAAGTAAGGATCAGAGGTATATTGGTGTTACCAATCATCATAGGAAGGAACCCACATGTCCAAGAAATGCAATTTCTAGGCAAGTGGGTAACTAAGGATATCAGAAACCTTATTGGTACAACCCTTGTATTTAATCACCCAATGAGATTGTTGTATGTAAGTCACCCATTTAAGTTGCTGCTCATCTTGGATATTGGATTAGGAGTTGAAAAAGATAAAAGGATGATGGTATGTGTGAAGGACCATTTATTTTCCCAATAGACAATACCAACAATGTTTCAAACTCTGCACTGATGCAAAAAATTCCTTGGCATAGGTGTTGTAGTTGAGTTTGGCATCTGATCAACTTTATGAATAATGGGCCACTGGATGGCTACCTGTTTAAGCATAGCTCCAATGGAATTATTGGAGGCATCACATTCAATCTCAAAGAGTTGTTGGAGGTATAGGATACCTAGAAGTAAAATAGGAGGCACAAGATAATTATGAAAATCCCTCTTAGATTTTTAGTTTTTTTATGGTTTCTACCTAATATGAAACTAGGAATCAAACTGAAAGCGAAAACCATGGCCTGCCTAAAATAGCACCAATTTTTGTCCCTGAGACAGATGTATGATACCTTTCAAAAGGGAAAAGGGTCCCGACATAAAAAGATATAAGGGATGAAACAAGACATAATTTCATGGAGGAGAGGAGTGTTGGAGTTGGAGACCCTAAACATCAATGAGGAGGTGCACAAGAGTCAAAAGAGCCCTAAAATATTGGAAAGGTGCCTAGGGTGGTATACCCTAGGTAAGTGGATGATTTCATGCATTTAAAATATTTTTTCTACTCTTTGAACACTAAAAATACTAAACCCTAGTTTAGGGTTTACAAAGGATGGAAGCCTGTAACTATTCCATGGGAGTTAACTCTTGCTAGATAATTTATTAGAGATAGTTATTTGGTTGACCCTTGCAAAATACATACACACTATGTGGCAAAATTATTAGAAATTCCTCCTTGCTTATATAGGCAGAGAGCTCTTGTCTAACCACTCTTTTCCCATAACTTGATTATGAATATTTAATAAATGCAGCTTTTTAAAGAAGAAGAAAAATATTTCCAGTGCCTATGTATAATATTTCCATTTCTTCATAGATCCTAATCTTTATCAGCTTTCGATAACGTTGGTAATATGGTATAGGAGTTGATTTTGCACTCCCAATTTGTACTTACACTAGATGCACCCTTTTAGTCCCTGTGACCTACTTATTGTGGGCATTCATTGGACATTAATAAAATTATCTCATATTATCTTTTCATATAGTAATGTTAGTGTGTTTTTCCATGGGCATTTCCTCATTCTCTGGCCTTTTCCCATTTTCATGACTCAGTCGATGTGTTATTGTGAATGTTATCAAGATTCCTCATCAATCCCCAGTGTTAGATGTACTTCATGAGTTATAAGATTAGTACATCTAAAACACTACATTCTATAAGACTTGGGAGTTTTTTTGAAGAAAAAACTCAAAAAACTGAATCACAGAAAAGTGGAAACCTTAAGGAGGATTTGATTGATCCCTTCTATGAAGAGGTTACTTTTTGGTGTTTTTTTCTTCATAATGTAGAGCATGAGAGAGGTTTTGACAAAGTTCCATGGTTCAAAATTCATGAATAGGGTAGGATTATTCATGAAATATTGGGCCACTGGTTTCAATCCAAGGATGAACCATCCTATCTTCCACTATTGTTTGGGTTTGTTTACCATTTCTACCCTTTAAATTATGGAATCATCGAAATAACTTCAGAAGGGAAGTTGGAAACATATGTCCAAATTTCTGTTACTGAATAGAAGTGATTCAGAATGCTCCATTGTAATGGAAATTTGCTATGGTGTCCCAAAGAACCAAGAAGGGGTACCTCTCTCCCTTCATTATCAAAACCACCTTCATTTGCTAAGTAGAATGACACATTGTTGTTGTTTGGGGTCTATCATTACAAGGTAATAAACGTTGAAAGCATCCCCGTGAGGGGAAGGATTAGGATCAGTAGTTCCATTGCATCCCCGTGAGGAGAAAGGGGTACCATCAGTAGTTCCATTGCATACTCGTGAGGGACACGAGTAGCGAAGAAAGAAGGGTTCAATGGGTGGAGCAGCATTTTGTCTCCTGCTAGGTGGATAGTGGGTTCACGCGGGGCTTTCCCCATGGTTGCTTGACCTGACATGAGAGCTACAAAGTTCAAACACAATATTTCTTGACCTGACATGAGCCATGATACATTGTAATTTTCTGTAAACGTTGGTAATAATAGACTGAGCATCGCCATTCAAACTTGCTTTCCCCAAATTGGGTTATAAGGCCATAAATCATACTACCCTGCTAGCACCTAAATGAGAAATTCCCTACTCGGTGAGAGCTCCGTAGGTCATGGGTAGTGTGCATCCCTACAGTTGTTCCAACAAGCCCACACATTCGATAAAAGCAAAGGGGTTTGGCCCTGCAGGGCATGTTTGTGCTCCGCAAGACATTGTTTCACACCTAAATGAAAAATGTGCTACTCAATCCATAACTAATTGAATTTATTAAAACTTCAAACACAAATGAATGAATAACAAGGGTTTTCTAGTTTAGAAGCAACTAACCTTGGCCATTGTGATCCTCCCCTACTCGCTCTCTACTCGCGCCCAAATAAAAAATGCGATACTCAATCTCAGCCTTGGTATTGGTCTTGTAGATTCTCACATTAACGTGGTCTCACTATTGGAATAAACAAGAAATTCCGACCAACTCGCTCTCTACTCGCGCCCAAATTAAAAAATTGCTACTCAATCTCAGTCTTGGTTGTATTGGTCCTATAGCTGGTCACATTATTGCGGTCTATATCTTTCTCACAGAATGAAATATTGGATATGTTGGTGTCGGTCTGGTCTTTGTATCGATTTCTGCTTTGGTCTGGCCAATGTTTCCATACAACAACACTTTTTGTGTTACCTCATCCTCGCCTACCTTTGAGCGATTCCTCCACTGAGAGTAAATTCGTAGATTGATCCCAAGTTATGCAGAGTGAATTATCTCTTTGTTAAACCTCATATTATGCTTCAGTGATCTCGAGGAGCGCCTGAAAAACCCACGATTACAACCCTTAACATGCAGAAATAGTACATGAAAATGTTGAGTGCCAAAAGCCCCTAAATCATGGAATTATTTACAATTTATAGACTCAAATGGGTTATCCTTGACCTTCTTATATATTCCCTAGTGGATTTTGATATTGTATTACTTAATAAATGATAAGAAATACATTTAATGTACCCATTTGGTGAAATTTAGAATCCTTAAAATAGAAAATTAATATGACACTTGTGTTCCACTTTTTGTCTTTCTCAGTTGTTTCAAATTCCCCTTTTAGACTTTTCATGAAGTATATTAAACGTAAATTTCACATTTAATATGTAATGGTAAGATGATCCCTTAATTTGTATGTGCATGTGAATTGTTTCCCCACATTACCATATAATCCTGAACCATACTTATTGCATAATAATTTGCACCATATAAGATCCTTAGTCAAATCAATCCCCCTGGTTGTTAATGCTATGGTATTATTTTGTATTGAAATTTATATATTATTTGGTATATAATCTATGAAAATTATAACTAATAGGTCGTAGCTCTCATCGATACCTTTCCAATGGTATAAAAATGATTGAAATAGAGCCCCAAGTCAATAATTATGGCTAAATTATAGAAATGACATTTCACTACGTCGTCTTCGTCGCACTTTGGAGTGTTAAGCATTATCGAAAACTGATGAATTTAGAGTTATCACCCATCATCGGTGGAAAATTAGTTTCTTTGCAAGTGATATTTGGATTCTGCATGAGCTTCACTTGCACATTTACTCTTCTAGGAAAACATGCAATGACTTCTTCAAAATGACCATATTTCCAAGCATCCTTTCCAATGAATATATACATTTATTGAATATGTGGAAAACTTAATTTATTATTTTAAAGCATGGGTAAGTTGTGCCTAATTCGAAAAGATCCCAAAAGTTGTCTAGTCATTTTAAACACAAAAAAGGGGAAGTTTGAATAATATTTTATTTGTTTTTATTATTGTGTTGTTTTTTTAAATTGTATTTCCCTTTAAATAAATATATTTTAAGAATTTTGTAACCTTAAGGATCCAAAATTTTAACTTTCTAACTAGTGCGAGGATAGATCAATGGATTGACGTTTAGGATGAAAAAAATCTACAGAGACTCAGATTATGTCATCTTCACATTAAATTCCATTTAATCAACTTGCATTCTCTTTCATTGATGATTCAAAAATTGTTGCACAACTTGCTTCTTTAGTGAAAGGGATATTCTAATAGATAGTGGATATTTAGAAATTATTGAACACTTCGACAACATCCGCGTGATAAGATCAATTTTCATGAAGGGGCCTAACCTTTGAAATGGCATGGATTGACAGTTGACTTGTTCGGGAAATCATCAGTGGAATTTTGCCACTTCCAAGAATTGTATTTTAATGATGATGATGATGATGATGATGATGATATTGATGATGTTGATGATGACGGTGATGAGGATGATGATGATATTGATGATGTTGATGATGATGATGATGATGATGATGATGATGACTAAGATGATGATTATGATCATGGTGATGATGATGATGATGGTGATGATGATGATGGTGGTGATGATGATGATGAAGATGATGATCATGATGAAGATGATGAGGATGATGATGACGATGACGATGACAATGACGATGATGATGATATTGACGATGTTGATGATGATGATGATGATGATGATGATGATTAAGATGATGATGATGATGATGATGATGGCGATGATGAGGATGATGAAGATGATGATGATGATGAAGATTATGAAGAAGACGATGATGATGATGGTGATGATGAAGATGATGATCATGATGAAGATGATGACAATGATGATGACAATGACGATGATGACGATGACGATGATGATGACGATGATGATGATGATGATATTGACGATGTTTATGATGATGTTGATGATGATGATTAAGATGATGATGATGATAATTGTGATTACAATGATTATGATGATGATGATGATTATCATGATTAAGATGATTATGATGGTGATCTTTGAGTCTTGATAATTGTGCATTTTCTTACTAAGCTTCTCTCTATTTCGAGAATAATTTAATATTCTCTACTAAACAAGGCCAACCACGTGAAGGTGGAAGCTCTTATGGCCCCTCCCCCCCCTCACATCACTCTCAATTCTCCATAACCCGACAAAAATATCTATGTACAAAAACTTTAAATGTGTTTTTTGACATACTCTAAAACAAGAAATGTTTCTAATTATATCATACAGGAAAATGGAAACTCACTAAGAAACAATTAATTTATTATTACTGTATACCTCGTAAACTTCAATGGTCTTCATCATCTTCTTCATCTAGGTCATCGTCTGTACTATCATTCGATGATCCAGATTCAACATTGTAAGGATTGGCCATATCATCCTCATCGTCGATGTCAGTTATGATCATCATGTCATCGCCGATATCATCTTCATGGACATTGTCTGATACATCATCTGATTCAATAAGTTCTTCGACATCTTCTTCTGGACCATGATCATCTAACTCATGTTGATCATGATCATCTTCTATGGCATATTATTCTTCAAGAACGTCTTCATTACCTTCATCTACGTTATACTTTACCGGCCTTCCCCTTGGATCGTATCTCACAACAAATGACCACCCCTCTCTACCTGGAACCTCAGAGTAAAATACCTGTTCACATTGGGTTGGGAGAACATATGGTTCCGTTCCTGGCTCAAACAACCTTGTATTTACCATGGTAAATCCATTATCTTGTTCAATTATTGTTTTATCAGGATCACGTTGATTCAATCGACACCTGTATCATTTGACAACGAACAAAAATACCTTGAAGGAGTTAAATTCACATTGAAGAATGTCTTCCAGATACCCATAGTATTGATTTTCAGAGAGTTCTGGATGTCTGTCACTTCTAGAATAAACATTGGTCACCTCAAAGACTGCAGATATCCCACAATCAGATGTTTTCTTTGTTTCATCCAACTTTTTGATTTGATATCTACATCCATTGCACCACATAGCCTCACGGTGTTTTACCTACAATAATCCATAAAGGAAAAGATTACGCAATGATCCAATATTTATGATTAACTAGTGCATGTTTATAATGCCATACAATGAAAAAAACAACATGACGTACAATGACATTACTTTTTACAAAAAAAAAAATAGTGTGGATGATTAATATGCTTACCTTCTTATCTTTTAAACCTCTTGCTAAATCGATTTCCCTTTGTGTTAGATTGGTGTCTCCATTGCGATGTGCAGCTTTAACCAATGAAGCCACACCTTCCCATGATTTTCCATGACCAGATTGTTCACATTGTTCAATCCATACCTTCATCCAGTCAAGATTGTTTGCGATGTATAAATGAATTGCATCCCACTCTCGACCAACAGTTTCATGACAATAAAATTAAAATTCAATACAAATGTAATAGTAACTTAACAAAGTATATTACACTCTAAATTTATGCAAAATACTGAATATAAAAATAGAATATGTATGATATTATATATACATAAAAATCACCAGTCAAATGTGTTATATTACCTTTCACCTTCCTCGATCTACCTTTCTACTTCGGGTACTCCCCTTCGAAACTCTTATTGGATTCCAAATCACAAATGCGACGTAAATTGAGCTTTTCTGCTAATTTAGGAAGATATTCACTAATATACAACATGTTTTGGTATACCATATATCTCTCCATCATAGAACCCTCAGCATATGCTCGTTGTCTGACCAAACCCTTCATAAATTTCAAGTGCCTCTCAACCATCCACATGGACCTTGAATGCGCAGGTCCACACAGTTCAATCTCCTCAACTTGGTGTGTGAGGTAGTGTTCTTGTGCATTGAAAAATGCCGAAGGTAGATGCTTTTGCATTTCACACATGAGACAAGGAATTTCTCTCCTCCAATACTTTATGTCTTCTTTATGGATTTCTTTAGATGACAACCATCTACAAGTGATCACATGACAACCAAATCAAGAGATTAAAGAAAAAAAAAATATATTACGTAACATCATGAATTACAGAATGAAAATCAAATATAAGTTCTATGTTGAATTAAACAAATATTTGACGGTGGTAACAAAATATTCACCTATCATGCTACAACAAATTAAAATAGAAATCTAGTTAATATGATATATAAATAATATTAATGGAACAAATTTCATCCGTAATAATTTGACTTATATATGAATGAACAACAAAATACACAACCATATATATTTTGTGATGGAATATATTACATACCTTAACATCCGTGAGACTGATACGTTTGAAAGACCATTCATAACCTTCAAGTTCATTATCAATAATATAGCAGAGAGAAGATTTGTCTTGGAGCCCTCATAAAGGGGTTCATATGCCTTATCAAGAAGAGGTATATCATGAATATCATCAAAATGTTCATCATTTTCATGATCATCATCATCATCATGATCAACATCCATTCCAACATTAAATGAATCATGGATCAAATTATTTGTAACATCATCTTCAACTATGTTTTCAGTATGATCATCTTCTTCATTAATGTGATCATTAACTTGTTCTCCATTAATATTCATAGCTTCCGATACTTGTTCTGGAAGCACTTCCTCCGGACGAAGTGCCCTAGGATGTCTTTCCTTTATAATTACATGAAACCATCAATAGATAAAAGTTAATATAAGAAATTCAAACGCAAAATGTAAACATTTATGTGATGCATTTAAAATGTAACAAATTTTGTACTGCTGGGATGAAAAGAACAACAGCCAATTGTACTGTTGGTCAAATAGGTGCATCCAAACTATCCAAGAGACATAATAATTGACCCAATTACTAAGAAAAGCTACTCAAATATAACCCAAAATATCTCATACTGTACTCCACTAAGGTAAGATAAATGATGCTATGGTAATTTCTATAGAGAAAATATAAGAGAAATTACAACAAGCCAATATAGTCGTTATTTCTATTATCACGATGGAAAGTGTCACAAGTCTAGAGAGTTAAGTGCTTTCCCTAGTGAGTGGGTTAGTCTCACTAACAAACAAATAAATGAGTTATTCTACTATTCCCTAGATTCAACATGCACAAAAGAAAAAGAAATAGTATAATAAATATTTAATATTAAAATAATATTTATTGTCCATGTTAGTCCCCATCTATTTAAACCACGATCAATACATAAATTTACAAAATCAATCAAAATAAAAACATATATAATGCAAAACTTACAAATGGATGGAATTCATGTCCCCCCTCAGCGTGCCCATGCTCCCTACAATGTTTTTTGGCTGTTGTGATCAAAATTCTTCTCGTCTTAAAGCCCCTACATTGACTATATGGACAATAGCATTTCCTATCACCCCTTCTTTCAACTCCTTCCCACAATCTAGCAAGCAATTGTCGATTTTGTTCGTCTGGATCAGGAATATTGCTAGTTGACATTTTGTCGTAAAGAGATTGAATGAAGATTATCGATCTTAGAAAATGAAGCTCCACACTTCGCTCGCTTGAATCTCAAAAACCATGGAAATAATGAAAAACAGTCCGCCGAATAAAATCACTTCCGCAAACCGTTACTTATATAGCAAACATGTCGGAATGTTTCAATATTTATAAGTTTTAATAGTCATCTTTCCGTCGGATATCCGATGCCTTGAACCCAGTTACCGTTGGAGAATTGATGTCGTATTTCCGACATCCTCAGATTGAATAGCTTGGCGTCGAATATATGACATCCCAATGCATAATATGATGTCGGATATCAACAAAGCCGTTGGATATGAGCATATTCGTCGGATATCCGACGTCTCCTTCTATCAATTTTAAAAAGATCATCAAATTTTGAAATTTTTAAGGTGAAATACGACGACATAGTCCTTCGTCAGAGGTCGTCAGATTTTGGGTCCAAATCCACTAGTGAAAGATCATCTCTAAAACGTGCGTAAAGAAAAATCGGATACAATTCACTGCAGTAGAAACATTTTCAACTTCACTATTGTTAACCTCAGACAACATGCAGGTAGAGCTAACCACTGAAGGTGTCATAGCACCAAAACCTGAGGGATCAAAATGATCATCTTCAAAATGAAGAGCAAAGATGAAGGATGTGAAAGAATCTACAAGAGAAAATTCATCATCACGGGAGTTGGAAATTCTAGAAATAGAATCAAACTCTTCAGGAGAACTGATTTGCGGATCTATAGGAGAGCTCAAAGACTCATCAGACTCAAATGTCAAACCAAAGCTGGACAAGACTATGACTGGATCCAAATCCAAATGGGTGGCAGATTGTATTATAGGCTCATCTCATTCAATATGACCAAGGGTGGGAAAGGAATGAGATCTATGATAGGAATCCCCCCAAGGCTCGTCATTACCATGCATGGACGCGATAAAATCCTCATCTGAAGGTAGAGTATCATCAAGGAATCCGTGTGAACAAGATGGGTCGACTACCTGTGCGGGCAGCATAACGGGTTCTTCCTCTCCTATCCATGAAGAAGAGAGATTCGAATCTACAATGGCTTGTTGAACATGATGAGCAAGATTGATTTCAGACAAGGGCATATCCATCCCAATGCGTGAAACGTCTCCAGATGGGGAACTCATGGAAGGTAGATTCCATGGATCATTGAAGTACGATGTATGGAAAGGTATATGATTTAGCGAGGAAGGAGCATCAATGGAGATGGTTCCTACAAAGTATATTGGTGTAGGGAGTCAAAATATACCATCAAAGAAGGGTACAATCCTACACCAATGTTCCTAATTTCCGGTTGAGAATCATTGATCTGGGGAACAACAGTTCTCGACAATGCTGCGGAATTGGAACTAGCTAAGTCTAGCTGATCGACCGTCACAATTCTGCCTTCATGAAATAATCCTAAATACAAACGATACAATTGCTTTCCTAGCGTAGATCCAATTCCTACCAAGAAGAAGGTTGTAGTCAATGGGCGCATCAACCACCTCGACTTCAATAGGCATAGATTTCCCTCCCAAGTGGATCTCAAGGGAAGGGAGAATACCATGCGGCCTAAACCACCAACCATCAAATGCAGTAAGCATGGTCATAGACTTTGATAAGGGAGGAGAGCCAAGAGCCTTCCAAAAATCCAATGACATTACTGAAGTGGAAGCACCTTCGTCAACCACCGTACATTTAACAAACTTATCCAAGCACCTTACATGGATTTGAAAAGCAACATGGTAAGGCAAGCAAGGCTAGATGTCAGTAGTGTCGAATTTAATGAGACTAGGTTTGTTCCCATCCTGAACTCCTAAATCAAATAAAAGGGCATGTCGTTGTGAAGGACATGCCTATAACACCTCCAGAGCCGACATGGCACATGGATTTTGACCCAAATCTTCTACAATAGAGTAGTTTTGGGCGGCTCGAGCATTGGGATTATGTGCCGAGTGCTTAAGAACACCTTTCAGTATCCGTGGCATAGTAATGGGCTTCTTGATATGCAGTGAAGTGTCAGGAGGAGGAGGAGGCTCATTCCCCATATTCGGTTGTGGTGCACGATAATCGCGTTGACGAGTAGCAACACTAACCTCAGATTTAACCATATTTATGCATCCGTAGACACCAGCATGAGCAGATGATGTGGTAGTCTCGTTAGTCCCATAGCTAGTGACGGGAGCATTCGAAGCCATATTCTCATGATGACATGGAAGGGGATCTTTTAACATAGTTGGGCCCTATGCGAGATGCTTCGATGCTTCTTCAATACGTGGACACAAGTGAGTAAGATGATCTTCCCCACAAAGCTTGCAAGGGAATTTCACCTTACTTCTAGGATTACGGTCCCCACCAGCATTTCCATTATTCCCATTATTCCCACCCTTATGATTGTTTCTCCCCTTCTTTTTACCACCAGGCTGCTGGTTACCCGATGGGTTCTTCGATTACATAGCGTGTACATCAGATGATGGGGTGGAAGTGGACAAGGTGTGAACCTGTCCGGGAGTAGATTGGTTAAGAGAAAATTTTTGCATTTGATTGGTAACCAAATTTATGGGTCGAGTAATTGTGGATCCAACAATGCCATCAACATGTGGTCCAGGAACTGGCTTGGGCTCATTTCGTGACCATGGTGCATCAGGAATAATGTCATACAGGATGCCAGATTGAGCATAGAGTAAATCTAGCTGCTAGACTTTTAATATAGCTCGTTCTTCAGTCGTAATGCCGGACATCGAAACATCCTTAGAGATGTATGGAAGCAAAGACTTGAAAAACCATTCCAACATAAACTCTGGAGGAATGTTGGATTTCTCAACCTCTTCTGACGACGCCACTCTTGAACGTGGTCAGATATGTGTGTGGCCTTATTCTGGTGGAAGGTAGACAAGATTGTAGTGCCAGTATCATAGCGAACTGGCAGCTGGAAATGATCCAGGAAAACCAAGGCTATCTCATTGAAAGCCCTGTACGTGCCCCCAGGAAACTCAACATACCACTTCGCGGCTTCCCCTGTGAGGGTGCATTGAAATAGTCTCAAACGAATGGAATCGTGATTTAACGAGTTTGATGAGCACCAAAGGTGAAAAGTCGTAACATGATCACCTGGATCCTCACCACCCTTCCCCTCAAACTTGGGAATGTCTGAAGGGATCTTGGTAGGAACTGGAGGCCAAGTAGGATTGTGACATACTAGATCATTCGTGAGCTTCGAAAGATCCAGAAGATTCGATCGAGGAAGGAAAGGAAGTTGCGGCTGTAAAGCTTGATTATAAGCTCCCGTAAAAGGTTGATTATATGGACCTGAAGGATAAGATGGACCATAACCATGACCATGACCATAAGGCTAATAACTTCCTCCAACCTGACCTGTGTGAGGGTAAGCAGGTATATATGTATTATGAGCACCGTAATGAGGTGGGTTGTAATGAGGGCTAGAACCGACTGTATTATAGTAAGGGTTACCACCATATTTATGAAGCATATAAGTATTACTCGTAGCGGGAACCATATTGTAATGACCATAATTGTAAGGTATGTTCCCGCCCCCTACATAAGCACTATTTGCAGCAGGAGCAGTCGTATTGTGACCATAAGTATAAGGTACATTCCCTCCCCCTACATAAGTGTTACTAGTAGCAGGAGTAGTTGTATAAGTATACGGTATGTATCCACTCTCGGTATAAGGAGGATTATTGACATTAGCGAAAGTGATCGTTGGTTGATGTGTAGAGGCATGTGTATTGTACTGTGGAATGTGAGCCGTATTGGGAACAGTGTTCCCACCAGGAGGGGTAGTCCTAGGAGGCAGCCTTCCTCCAAAATTTGGAATGTTTGAAGGGATATGGTCTGTCCCATACTGATATGTGGACGATAAAAGTGCGGTGACCCCAGCGAGGGTAGTGCCCTCAGTGAGTGAAGTGTTTCCAACACCATGACTAGTGTTAGCATGACTACCTGATGTAGTGGAGGTATTAACTATGTTGAAACTAGGCATACCATAAGAGAACGGGATAGTGTTCGTAGTGGTCTAGGTCCTGTGTTAACATGTAAATATGGCATCCCATATCGGAAACCATGTGGATTCAAACTATCAAATGGGTTATCCTTGGGTGGATCCGGCCCAAACTGAATAGGTTGGGTCTCTAGTTGTGGTGGATCGCTCCCCCATGCCTCTCTAGGATTAGGAGGAGCAGAAGTGTCTTCAAATCTACCCAACAGAGTCGTAGGGATTTCTCCCATGCCAGAATGAGAAGTCATAACGTAATCTTGAAGTTCTTCAAAAGAATCAAAAGGATCGGAGGGGATCCTCCAGCGTCTCTAATGCAAAAGACGTGTAACTTCGTCGACCGATAAAACAACCAAACGACAAGACCAACGGAGAGGTGGACCTTGTGCCACGATACCTCTGAAGAGTCCATAAATCAAAGCGTCTCCTAACGGCCAAACTAAGGATAAAAAATCACACTCCTAAAGAAACTACAGCCAAATGCACACAAACAGGACTGGCTCAAGGGACCTCCCGACACTACAACCGGTATGTCTCATCTAGGAGAGGCTTGAGACTCCCAAACTATAACCGGAGGTAAAAAAATCAGTTATAAGGGATCCCAGACTTCACTGTGTGCACAAGGTCAAATCCCTATACAGCAGGAAACTATGCTGTCTAACCCCTATCTGACTTAGGATACGTACAGTATAACCACTGCAAGCACCCTATGTGATACCTAGGTAAAGCAACTAAGGTCACCACAATATAACCAATGCTCAAGGGGACAATCGCAGGTGGGATCCGTCGTATGGACAGGGTAGCTAAGGCCGAAACTCAAGAGGTATAGATCCCTCAAGAGCCCCCGTACATGAGCAAATCCTAGAAATATATCCCACGTTCAACTAGTATTTGAGGGCTATCTCCGCAACCAACCTCCCATGACCTTGTGCTTAACTCTGGTTTGAGTAGAGCTCCCTAAGAACACTGATGTATATCATGGGTTTCACCACTCCCTGGTCAGACACATAATGTTCGTTCAATAGTCTTGGATTATTAACTCACAATGATCTATTCCAAGACTCTAAACCTAATCTAGTTGGTGCACCTTATAAAATGAAAATCGTTTCTAATCAATTTTAAGATTAAGCGTTGATTTTAATGGTTGTAATTACTCAAAGGATATGGTCGTGAAACTGATGATATATAAGACTCAATGATATGCACAACGAAAAAACACTAGATTCAACTAATCAATAAAAGAGCATGCCACTAATATGACAATCAATCCAATGGTTCGAAATAAAATGCAATTTCTTTAACGTTTCAATGCATAAGCAAGTCCTGGATGAAATCACAAGCACTCAGATGCAAAATCTTGTACATAAATCAAATATTTTTGTATTTTTCTCTTATAAATGCAAGGAAAATGCAAAACAATGTTTTTGTATTTTTTCAATATAATGGAATGAAAAAAATGCAAGCAAAATCCAACTATTCAGTAAAGAAATGTAGAGTACATCAAGTAGACAACCCAGCAAAACCCAAACAGTAAGATTTAACCAAGCTATTGAGCTAGAAAATAAAAAATTGTGAAAAAATTCAAAGCTCAAAAACTAAGAGAAAGAGGAGTTTCTGATCATGAACAAGGCATGGAATAGTCAGGAAACGGGCCAACTAAGACGTAGGAACACTCAGAATCAACCCAGCAAACACCCAAGGCCAAAAATCAAACAATCCCATAGTTGTATGCAACTGTTCAAAGAAAAGTTGTGGGTAGACGCGGGATACAGTTCAGACAGAGGCAAGTAGATGCAGTCAAAACAAGGTTGACCCGCGTTTAGGGAAAAGAAAATGAGCTCAAAAAAGGTCAAACAGTCCAAAAAAAAGCTAATTTTCTACTGTGGATCCTGATGGGCAATAAATAACACAGAATCTCGACAAACAACAACTCAAAATAAGGACAAATGCCTACAAATCCCCAAAAATGGATGTCTTCCCCAGTGGAGTCGCCATTTTTGTTACGGAGAAAACTTCCTATGGCTTCGGGGTAGACCACAACAGACAGTTGACTACCAGAAAATGACTCAATTCTCAATACAATGCTATATAAATGACAATGCTATGATAATGGAGAAAAGACCAACCTTCAACCGGATGTTTGAAGTAGATCCCTGTTGAGCTTTCAACTTCTACACTTGAACCTACATATTAGTCTCAACAACAAGTACAAGCAAGTGCATATAATATGTGAAAGATATTAGCATAATCAATAGCACTATCCATGATATTATAAGCAAATATAACCCAATGTAATTTAACAATATTCACAATATCAATTGGACAAGAAAATGAGTTCTTCCATTAATGAATAACAAGAACTACATTACACGACATCTTGCCGGCAACCAATCTGAACCAAGAACTGGGTTTCTCCACTTGTTCCTTCACCACTTCAATCCCCCATGCGATGGCAGACTCAAACTATGAAAGGAGTTTGGTAGGTGAACATAAGGAGTTCACAACAACAAGGATCAATGAGTGTAGACTCAAGTCATGGAAAAAATCCACTAGAGTTATCTTGCTCTCTATTTCGCCTCCCTTCCATATACCATAAGAGCTCAATATATAGCCTTCCAAAGGTAAGTAAAAGGACACATCGAGTCGTTTCGGGGCATATGGAGGGCCAAAAGTCACCGTAAGACCGCTTTTTGGGAGTAAAAACGTATTTTTCTATTGTTTTTACCATTAAACTAGGTGTATGTGGGCTACAATGGGCTAGCCTACATATACACGCAGACTATAGTGTAACAAGTAGCGTATACACTCGGGCTATAGTGTAACAAGTAGCGTATATGAGGTGATGTACGCGGACTGTAATGGGACATCTAGCGTACATGAACAAAAATAGGGACATAATGTGTTCCTGGAGGATAAACTAATAGATCTGAGTCAATGAAATGGATCCTGAAGGCCAATCAATGATGATGCTCATAAGGTGGAAAAATACACTATAACAGTTATTAGACTCTCCTAAGGGAGGTCGGCCCAGTTAGAGTAAAAGGCAAGTAAAGGTAAAGTATAAATAGAGAGGAGCACCTCTGTATTTATCCATTCATTCACTCACTGACTTTGCATTAGTGATAGAGAGGAGGAGTGGGCACAAGTGGAGGAGGAGAAGCTGCTAGGATACTATCTCTTGTTTTGGGGTTTTGTATTGGTGCTCATTCTATCTCTGAGGAAGTTGCGGGGTTTTCTCCTTTATGTTTTCCCCGGTGAAATGCTTTGTGTCTCTTGTCTCTTGTCTATTGTCTCTTATGTTTGATATGATGTACATGTTGTTCTCTCAGTTAAGATCCTAGATCATATTGAATTCAATGATGAAAAACTAACATGGTATCAGAGCTATCCTGAAGGAAGGCATTGCATGGCATTTACGACACTTGTTTCACTTGCGACAAATTAGAAGCTAGGGATTGGAATAGTAAAAACTACTAATCGTGGAACTTTCACCAAGCTGAATATGAAATGTTCATGTACCTTGTGTCTGAATATAAGCCTCGGATTCGTTGTACTTTGTGAGATATTATTTGTACAAGTTAGGGTTTCTGCCTCTTCCAGAATGCAGCCCTAAACAGGTGACCTAGGAACAAAGGTCATATCTCAGGCTAGGAAGCTCCAAAGGGAATTCCATAAAAAGTGGCAGTTAGGGCACGACCTGTAGTTTCACAGGTCCAATTTTCAGAGGCTGAAGATGAAACAATGACACGTGGCTCTTTGTACAAGTTTTCTATGGTGTTTCATCCCATAAGCATGTCATGTTGCGACACTTGGAATATATCTCTCTCAAAGAATCCATTAAAGCTCAGATCTATGGGTTTCGAAAGTTGACTTGTCAGTCTACCACAGGCCAAAGTTTCAAACCCTGAGGATCCGAAATTTCAGAGATACATCAGAAACAATATGGCATATATTTCTGTCAAAACAGAATTAGATTCTGAGCATTTTCATTTTTGGCTTGTCACTGCTGTGGGGAATTATGGCTTTTGACAGAAGTGGAATTTTGGATTTCTCTCAGCACGGTATTTCTCTCCTCAGCAAAATCGAAATGTAGAGACCAAGATCGAAGTTTTTGGTTGGGTAGAACCCCAGGATCTATCAAACCCTAGTTCCGGTTTTGGACCAGAAAACCAGATTTTGACAGAAGCTGCAGATCCAAAATTTGCAGGTCAATTTTTGGAGTATTCAAAATATGAGCACACCAACTTACTCGCCTCAGTCAATTGCATCTCCCTGTCCAAATAGAAGTGTGAAATTCCAAGTTTGGATTTTTAGGGTTTCTCTGACAAACCCTATCCAGCTCTAGATCTAGTTTCAACAAATCAAAGTGGATTGGGTTAATCCTAGAAGAGAATGATTTGGACACCTACATAAGTGAAGAAGTTCCAGTTCCAAGAGGGAGATGAGGCTAAGGCCTTACAAAAGAAGACTACAAGCAATCCTAACAAGTATGACTTGAGGAGATAGAGGTATGTTTTGAAATCTGTTCATGATTAAATTTGTCTTCATATTATTTAGGTTAGTACAATCTTGATTAATTTTAGACTTGCCTTATCACCTTAGTAAAAGTATGAATGCATGTGAATGATAGAAAACATTCATTGATTAGGGTTATGACACTTATGATTGTACTAATGCACTGTGGTGTTGTATGAGTATGATTTTGTCCGCTAACATGAAAGGTACATCAAGAAAGACAAATCAATTTCTAGATCGAGAACATATGACCATGGTGACATAAAGACAAAGACTCATCCATAGCCATTGATCACATAGAATCTCTGTTAGATTTTTAGAATTTACTTCAATATGATCTAGGATCTTAACTGAGAGAACAACATGTACAGCATATCTACAGCATATCAATCATGGAGACAATAATGCAAGCACACAAGAGACACAAAGATTTACTTGGGGAAAACCATAAAGGTGAAAAACCCCAATAACTTCCTCAGAGATAGATAGAGCAATGATACAACCAACCAAGAGAGATAGCCATAACCTAGCAGCAATCCTCCTCCTCCATAAGTGCGCCTCTCCTCCTTGAGAGCATGTGTGAGAAGTGAGTGAACAAATAGAGTGCCTCCCGCACTCTATTTATACTTGACTTGACTTGCCTTTTTACCTAACTCATGTAGGCTCGAACTTAACCACATAATATAATGCTGACTGGGCCGACCCCCAATAGGGTGGTCTAATAACCCTTCGACCCACATGGCCGACCCCCAATAGGGTGGTCTAATAACCCTTTGACCCACATGACTTATACAGGGCCGACCCCAAACAAGGTGGTCTAATAACCCATCAAGTATAAGTTACGACACTTACAATATAAATGACGACACTTCCGTATAGAGGAATAATAACATCTCTATAGGAATACAATATACATATATGTGAAATACATTCTGAAGTTACATATACATCAACACTCCCTCTTAACTAGGAAGGTATTTCTCAGCACAGTTCTTCTAGCACAAGTCATCTTCTCTGGATCATCGTCACTAGATAATCGTCATCGAGTCATCATCATCGTCACTGCTGCTGCTATCTCAATCAATCTCTGAATCTACTCGTCATAGGAAGTTCTACAGAGCCAGTCCTTTTTCATACTGGATGTAGGCCCACCACCTGCAGGTCTTCATCATCACTGGCCATACTGTGGAATCCTCAGGACTTTTACGTGCGTCACAAAACCTCGAAAGAGCATCCCAGGCTGTTACGAGCACACAGCTCTACCTATAGGATCTCCCAGGGCACCGAATTACATGTGACGTCACCACAAAACCTCGCAAGAGCATCTGCCAGATATCCCAGGGAACCGAATTACATGCCATAGGCAAAACCTTGAAAGACTATCTACAGATCTCCCAGGGCACCGAATTACATGTGGTCATGGCAAAACCTCGCAAGAGCATCTGCCAGATATCCCAGGGAACCGAATTACATGCCATAGGCAAAACCTCGAAAGACTATCTGCAGATCTCCCAGGGCACCGAATTACATGCCATAGGACAAAACCTCGAAAGAGCATCTGCCAGATATCCCAGGGAACCAAATTACATGCCATAGGCAAAACCTCGAAAGACTATCTGCAGATCTCCCAGGGCACCGAATTACATGTCCTCCCAGAGAAAAACCTCGAAAGAGCATTTGCCAGATGTCCCAGGGCACCGAATTACATGCCATAGGCAAAACCTCGAAAGACCATCTGCAAATCTCCCAGGGCACCGAATTACATGCTCATCTGCACAACCTGATCCACGGCCACAGAGTATCAACCTGATACTCACCATACATCATCCTGATGTATCCATGATCATCCTGATCATCATCACTGCAACGTCCTGCTGCATGTCATCTGGAGCAACATCCTGAAGCTCGTCATCTATGATCATCCTGATCATCACTACAACATCCTGCTGCATGTCATCTGGAGCAACATCCTGAAGCTCGTCATCTATGATCATCCTGATCATCACTGCAACATCCTGCTGCATGTCATCTGGAGCAACATCCTGAAGCTCGTCATCTATGATCATCCTGATCATCACTGCAACATCCTGCTGCATGTCATCTGGAGAAGCTCGTCATCCACGATCATCCTGATCATACAATGCATCCATCTGATGCACACATAGATACATGATCCACACAATGTATCCATCAATCATACATGATCTACCTGATCATACAAAGATACATGATCCACACAATGTACCCATCAACATACATGATCTACCTGATCATACAAAGATACATGATCCACACAATGTATCCATCAACATACATGATCTACCTGATCATACAAAGATACATGATCCACACAATGTATCCAACAGCATCCATGATCTACCTGATCATACAAAGATACATGATCCACACAATGTATCCAATAGCATCCAACATGATGCGTTCATACAAAATACATACACATGATCCAACCGATCATATCCAGCATCAACATGATGCGTACAAACATAAATGATCCAACTGATCATATCCAGCATAAACCAAAACATCATCCTGATGCCCATTATCGAGCGCTTACATCCACAGCCATGTGAAGGATCCTCCTTCCAACATGCTTGGAATGGCTTCAGCAAATGTGTCCATCACTTCTTCCTCGAAGTGTCCTCGATCTGAAGAACACCAAGCCTCTCTCTGAAGTACTCAAACTTCACTCTGGCTAGCGGCTTCGTCAGGACATATATAATCTGCTCGTCTGTCGTAACATATAGGAGCTTCACAGCTCCTCTCTGCACCATATCCCTGATATAGTGATATTTGATCTCTATGTGTTTTGACCTGTCATGAAACACTGGGTTCTCGGACAACTTCACACAACTCTGGTTATCACAGAAGATACCAGTAGCCTCCAATGGGAGATCAAATAACTCAGACAGTAGCTTCCGTAGCCATACTGTCTCACAACTAGCTGAACAGGCTGCAACATACTTAGCCTCAGCTGTACTTAGTGCTACACAGGACTGCTTCCTGCTAAACCAAGAGATCACACCTGATCCCATACTGAAGCAACACTCAGATGTGCTCTTCCTATCTGCAGCACTGCCAGCCCAATCTTAATCAACATAACCGTGTAGGTTAAACTTTTGATTCGCTTCATACTTGAGCCCATAATCCACTGTACCCTTCAGGTACCTCAGAACATGCTTTACAGCAACCAGGTGAACATTCCTCGGATCCGTCAAGAACTGGCTCAATGTGTTCACAGCAAAGCAAATGTCTGGTCTCGTGTTCGTCAGGTACATCAAGGACCGAATCATCTGACGATACATACTGATATCAACCAGCTCAGATGAAGCATCACATAGAAGCTTCAGATTTGATGCCATAGATGTGGCCATGGCCTTGCAATCCATCATCCCGAACCTCTTCAGGATCTCTACTGCATACTTCCCTTGTCCAAGGAAGATTCCATCTGCACTCTGCCACACCTCCATGCCAAAAAACAAATAGTGCATCATCCCCAAGTTCTTCATCTCGAACTCGATAGTAAGCTTCCGCTGCGTGTCGAAAATCAATCTATTTTCACCTGTAACAAACAGGTTATCTGCATACAAAAGTAGTATCACTAGATTTCCTTCTTCAACCTTGTAGAAAAGGTTGGAATCTGCTTTACTCTTGGTAACGCCCAAACTGGATAGAAAGCTGTCTATCCTACCATACCAAGTTCTGCACACATATATGACTACACCATGATGTCTTGAAATCCATCTGGTGCATCTTCTATTTCATCACTTTTATATTTCTCAATGCTGCCATCTGCAACATGCTTGATCTGATAGTTCCATTTGGAAGTCATAGCAAACTTCCCTTCATGTCTTGGGATTACATCCCAAACATCATTCTTCATGATCGACGGATCTTGGCATTTCATTTCTTCATCCCAGATCCTGGGAACTTCAATATCTTCAATAGATATCTTTGTTGCTGGAACAAATGTTGTAGTTCTTCTTTTGTAGGAGATGGCATACGATCTTTCCTACACAACAAGTTAAATTGCATGATTAGAAAACATCTCATAGTTTTCAGAACAAATTCTTACACATAAAGAAATATGTCATACAGTCATGCAATTATCTTAGCCAATGCTTCAATACAACATTTATCCATATCCCATAACTTTCTAGATGCCTTCCAATCTCTACCAGAACATTGTTAAGAGTGTGCACAACTCCCAACATGTCAGCAAAGAGGTTTCATTCTAGATAAGTAGCAATGGAATGTTGTACAGTGCCATAGGCCACTTACCCATGCATATTAGGAGTTTACTGTTCATCAATGCAATTATTCTAATATGCATAATACACAACCTAATTCTAGGAACATCAGTATATACATTATTGAACAGTATTATTTAAGAAAAGATGATTAAAATACTTATCTTTCTTTGTTCGTTGGGTGGACTCCCTCTGAGTCTTTGCTTCCTTGCAGGAGCTGTTGGAGTCCTAATCTGAAGTAGCTTCTTCTACACCTTTCTGTTGTGGAATGTAGAAAGATGGTCAACTCCCTCTGAATATCTGCATCCTTGCAGAAACTACTGAAGTGTGCTCCTTTGCTTTCTTGCAGGAGCAACTGGAGTGTGCTCCTTTGCTTTCTTGCAGCAGCAACTGAAGTGTGCTCCCTCTTGATCTTTGCTTCCTGAATTACCTGTTCTTGAACTCATATTCATCCTTGGTCCCTATACATGCTTATTAGTATCATGAATGTGTTATCCTTGTGATCTCATATAAAATCATACATTCATTAGTATACTATTAAAACACAATAATCTCAAGCATGTATAGTCATGATCATTTCAAACAGAAAATAATAAGCATTAGCATTCAAGGTTTATGTAGGATTCTTAAGGTTAGTCAAATCATAAGAAATATAACATGTCTAAACCTGTAATTACTCAAACCTATGACTCTTCAGATTAGTTGAATCACCAATCAAGATAAGAGATATAATATGCATAAAAGCTATACCTTCATGATTCTTCTGGTTAGTCATATCATCAATTATGGTAAGAAACATAATATGCATACAACCATGATTATTCAAACCTATGACTCTTTGTGAATAATCATTATCAACAACACAATAGTATAAGATCCTAACACAAGGTAGAATTCTAGCTTGATATAGGAAAAACATACCTGGATTAGCATGCTAGCTAGTTATGTCTAACATACCCGTATAATGTCTTTTGGTTCTCTTTAATGACTTGTGCTAGTAACCTGCATGTCTCAATGGTTAGCCATTATAAAACCAAGTTATACATACCTCGTAAATGGATCTTCTATGAGATCCATGACAATGGATGAGTCTTTATCCTCATGTCACCATGATCATATGTTCTTGAATTGGAGCATGATTTGTCTTTCTTGGTGTACCTTTCATGTTAGTAGACAACATAAACCTCATACAACACCATAATGCATTAGTACAATCATAAGTGTCAACACCCTAACCAGTGAATATCTTCTATCATGCATTCATAATTTTGTTAAGGTTATACGACAAATCTAAAATCAAAATTGTACTAACCGTAATAACATGAAGACAAACATACCATAAACTTAATCATGAACAAATATTGAAACATACCTCGATGAGTCATACCTGTCAAGATTGCTAGTAATCTTCTTATGTAAAGCCTTAGCCTTATCTCCCTCTGAAACAGGAACTTCTTCACCTATGTAGGTGACCAATCCATCTTCTTCTAGGATTAACCCAATCCACTTGATGTGCAGGAACTAGACCTGGATCTGGATATGGGTTTGTCAGAGAAACCCCAAAAATTCAAACTTTGAATTTCAAACTTCCGAAAGGATATAAATATGCGCCTTGATGAGCTGATCAAATTGGTGTATTCATAATTTGAAAACTGCAAAGTTTCACTCCTCAATTTTGCCTTTGAAACTTCCGGATTCACTGGACGTGACCCTGAAATGGGGTTTGATGAATCCCACTCTTTTTCCCAATCAAAAGGTTTGATCCAAAGCTCTAAGCTTCTATTTTTCTGAGGAGCTTCCAGCCGTGGTCTCAGATTTCAAAAATTCCCATTTTTACAGAAGCCCTAATTTTCCACTTTCCTGATCAAAGTCCCGAACTAGGGTCTGATCAAGCCCGGCCTTCTGCCCAACCAAAAATTCTGATTTTGGTCTCTAAATTTTTTATTTTGATGAGTAGCATTCAGCCATGGTCTCCGATTACAAAAATTCCAACTTTCTTCAAAGCCCTAAATTCCGGAAGCCATGAATGAAGGTACCAAAAAATAATTCTGTTTTGACAGAAATATGTACCTGATTGTTTCTGGTGTAACTCTGAAATTTTTGATCCACAGGGTCTGAAAAAAGTTTCCTGAGATATCCTGACCTGTTACCTTTCCATCCTGATAGGTCTGACCTCAATTGGATTCTCTGAGAGAGATTTATGCCAAATGTCGCAACGTGACCTGTTTATGGGATAAAACAGTAGAGCGAACTTGTACGGCGTTCCACGTGTCACTGGTTCAACTTCGGCCTCTGAAAAAGTTTTCGGAGATATTACAGACTGTGTACTACCTGTCACTTTTTACGAAATTTCATTTGGAGCTTCCTAGCCCAAGATATGACCTTTTTCCCAAGGTCACCTGATTTTGACTCAGATCTGGAAGAGGCAGAAACCCTATATTGTACAGATCATAAATCACAACGTACAACGATTTAGAGGTTGTCCTTTGGACACAAGATACCTGAAGATCTTAGCTTCAGCCTGTAACAATTTCAGATCCGCAAACTTCGCCAAAACGGATTTATAGCGAAAGTGCTACGATGACTGGTTTTTGCTATATCAAGCCCTAGCATCGTAAGTGCAACAAGTGTCATACATGCCATATCATGCCTTCTTTCAGGCTAGCTCTGATACCATGTTAGATTTTTAGAATTTACTTCAATATGATCTAGGATATTAACTGAGAGAACAACATGTACAGCATATCTACAGCATATCAATCATGGAGACAATAATGCAAGCACACAAGAGACACAAAGATTTACTTGGGGAAAACCATAAAGGTGAAAAACCCCAATAACTTCCTCAGAGATAGATAGAGCAATGATACAACCAACCAAGAGAGATAGCCATAACCTAGCAGCAATCCTCCTCCTCCATAAGTGCGCCTCTCCTCCTTGAGAGCATGTGTGAGAAGTGAGTGAACAAATAGAGTGCCTCCCGCACTCTATTTATACTTGACTTGACTTGCCTTTTTACCTAACTCATGTAGGCTCGAACTTAACCACATAATATAATGCTGACTGGGCCGACCCCCAATAGGGTGGTCTAATAACCCTTCGACCCACATGGCCGACCCCCAATAGGGTGGTCTAATAACCCTTTGACCCACATGACTTATACAGGGCCGACCCCAAACAAGGTGGTCTAATAACCCATCAAGTATAAGTTACTACACTTACAATATAAATGACGACACTTCCGTATAGAGGAATAATAACATCTCTATAGGAATACAATATACATATATGTGAAATACATTCCGAAGTTACATATACATCAACAATCTCTACTTATGAGGTATGCATAATTTGGTTCTAGAATGCTTAACCTATGAGATATGCAGGTTACTAGCACAAGGTCTCTAAATCATTGAAGAGAACAAAGAAGACATTGTTTGGGTATGTTAGACATAACTCGCAAACATGACAATCCAGGTATGTTTTTCCTATATCAAGTTAGAATCCTACCTTGTGTTAGGGTCTCATATAAGTATACTTTCATATGATTGATAATGATTATTCATTAATTTATAGGTTCGAGTAATCATGGATTTATGCATATTATGATTCTTAGTTTGATTAATGATATAACAAACCAGAAGAGTCCTATGGTCAAATAAGAATATACATGAGTAAAAGAAGTACTCCCTAAAACCTTGAATACTAACGCTGTGATAAATTACCTGTGTATGAAATGATCATGACCATACATATTTAGAATCATAATGTTTTGATAGTATTGAGATTATACTAATGCATGTATGATTATGTATGAGATCTTGAGGATGACACAATGATGACACTAGTGCACACTTAAGCATGCATAGTGGTCCTGGATAGATATAAGTTCAAAGACAATCCAGGAAGAAAAGATCAAGAAGGAGCACACTCCCGTAGTTCCTGCAAGGAAGCAAAGATCAAGAGGGAGCACACTCCAGTAACTCCTACAAATAAGCAAAGATTGAGAGGGAGTCCACCAAACAACCAAACAAAGATAAGTATTTAAATTGTCATTTCTTGTATATATGATTACTTAAATGATGTTGTTCAGTCATGTACATACTTATGTTCCTAGATTTAGGATGTATATTATGCATTTTAGAAAAGTTGCATTAATGAACAAGATAATACTAATATAGTGATGGGTAAGTGGCTTATGGTACTGTACAACATTCCATTGCTACTTATCTAGAATGGAACCTCTTTGATGACATGTTGGAGTAGTGCACACTCTTAACAATTTTTTGGTAGAGATGGAAGGCATCTAGAAAGTTACCATATGAATACGGGATATGGACGAATGTTGTATTGAAGCATTGGCTAAGATAATTGCATGACTGTATGACATATGTCCTTATGTGTAAGATTTTGTTCTGAAAACTATGAGATGTTTTTAATCATGCAATTGAATTTGACTTGTAGGAAAGATCATGTACAATCACCTACAAAAGAAGGACAACAACATTTGTTCCAGCAAAGAAGTTCAAGAAAACTACCTATTGAAGAATTTGAAGTTCTCAGGATCGGGGATGCAGTAATGGAAGGATTCCATGATCGAGGAGTACCAGTCGATCATGAAGAATGATGTCTGGGATGTGGTCCCGAGACCAGTAGGGAAGTCTGTTGTGACTTCCAAATGTATCTGTAAGATTAAGCATGTTGCATATGGTATCATAGACAAATACAAGGAAAGGTTTGTGGCTCGTGGCTTCTCCCAGAAAGAAGGGATAGATTATGAAGAAACTTTTGCACCTATAGCCAGATATACTTCCATCAAAACAGTACTTGCTCTGGCTGTAGTAATGAAGTGGAAGATACACCAGATGGATGTCAAGATAGCTTTCTTGAATAGTGTAGTCGAAGAGGAAGTGTATGTGGAGAAGCCACTCTGATTTGAGACACATGATAGAGAGTCACATGTGTGTGAATTAAAGAAATCCTTGTACGATTTGAAACAAGCACCCAAGACATGGTACGGCGGGATTGACAGCTTCTTGACTAGTTTGGGCTTTACCAAGAGTAAAGCGGATTCCAACCTTTACTACAAGGTTGAGGAAGGAAATCCAGTGATACTTCTATTGTATGTAGATGACTTGTTTGTGATAGGTGAGGATGGGTTGATTGTTGATACGAAGAGGAAGCTTGCTGCCGAGTTTGAGATGAAGGACTTGGGTATGATGCATTACTTTCTAGGTATGGAGGTGTGGCAGAGTGCAAATGGAATATTCCTTGGACAAGGAAAGTATGCAGTAGAGATCCTGAAGCGTTTCGGGATGATGGACTGCAAGGCCATGGCCACACCTATGGCATCAAACCTGAAGCTATTGAGTGATGCTTCATCAGAGTTGGTTGATTCCATGATGTATCGTCAGATGATTGGGTCCTCGATGTATCTGACAAACACGAGACCAAATATTTTCTTTGCTGTGAACACATTGAGTCAGTTCCTGATAGATTCGAGACATGTTCACCTGATTGCTACAAAGCATATTTTGAGGTACCTGAAAGGTACAATTGATTATGAAATCAAGTATGATGTGAATCAAAACGTTAACCTAGAGTGTTATGTTGATTCAGATTGGGCAGGCAATGCTGCAGATATGAAGAGCACTTCGGGGTGCTGCTTCAATATGGGATCAAGTGTGATCTATTGGTTTAGGTGGAAGCAATCCTGTGTAGCACTGAGTGTAGCCAAAGCAGATTATGTCGTAGCTTGTTTGGCTAGTTGTGAGGTAGTATGGCTTAGGAAGCTACCGTCTGATTTATTTGATCTCCATTTGGATGCTACTTGTATCTATTGTGACAACCAAAATTGTGCGAAGTTGTCAGAGAACCTGGTGTTCCATGACAAGTCGAAGCATATCGAGATCAAATATCACTATATCTGGGATATGGTGCAAATAGGAGCAGTGAAGCTCTTGTATGTTGCGAAGAACGAGCAGATAGCAGATATGTTGACCAAGCCACTAGCCAGAGTGAAGTTTGAGTACTTTAGAGAGAGGCTTGGTGTTCTGCAGATTCAGGATACTTCCAAGAGGAAGTGATGGGACACAGATACTGGAGCCATTCCTAGCATGGTGGCAGGTGGGTCCTCCCATGGCTGAGGATATAAGTGTTGTATGATGAAAATCTGTACGATGTTCCAGATGATGATGATCTGTATGATCATGAGTAGCGGTGATCCGCATGATCATGAGCATCCGGATGATGATCCGTGGCCGTGGATATCTTGTAGGTTGTGCTGGTTAGACATGTAATGGATCCTAGGAGATCCCATAGGTTATGCTGGGCACATAATAAGTCCTGGGATCCTCTTGTGAGGTCTTTTATGTAGGCATGTAATCAGTCTTAGCGATCTCATAGGTTGTGCTAGGCATGTAATGAGTCCTGGGATGCTCTTTAGAGATCTTGCCGGTCGCAAGATGCTCTTTTAAGTTTTTTCCTGTTCACATGTAATGAGTCCTGGAGATCCTATAGGTTGTGCTGGGCACGTAATGAGTCCTGGGATGCTCTTTAGAGATCTTGCCGGTTGTGATGGGAATGTAAAGCATCCTAAGATGCTCTTTTAAGGTTTTGTGAGTTTGCATGTAATCAGTCCTCGAAGATCTTGCCGGTCGTGCTGGGAACATAAAGGATCCTAGGATGCTCTTGTCAGGTTTTGCAAAGATGCACATAATCAGTCCTGAGATTCCACCAATTTCCACACATAGAGATGATGAAGACCTACATGGAGGCTAGGCCTACATCCAACATGAAAAAGGGATGACTCTATATAACTTCCTATGATGAGAAGAATTGAGAGATAGCACCAATGATCGAGATGACAGGTACAACAGCAGTGACGATGATGCTCCAGTGATCCAGTGACGATGATCCAGCTCCAATATTGAAGACTTGTGCCTATATGTATTGATGACCCGTGTCAAGGGAATACCTTACTAGTTGAGAGGGAGTGTTGATGTATTTGTAACTTTGGAATATATTCACTTGTATATTGTATGTGTTATACTTGTAGTTTATTGTAACCCCAACGGAGATGTATTATTCCTCCGATTGGAAGTGTCGTCATTTGTATTTGCAAGTGTCACAAGTTATATTGTAAGTGTCGTAACTTATATTTGATGGGTTATTAGACCACCTTAGAGGGGTCGGCCCAGTATGAGTTAAAGGTTTATTAGACCACCCTAGTGGGGTCAGCCCAATGACAAGTGGTAATGGGTTATTAGACTCTCCTAAGGGAGGTCGGCATAGTTAGAGTAAAATGAAAGTAAAGGTAAAGTATAAATAGAGAGGATCACCTCTCTATTTATCCATTCATTCACTCACTCACTTAGCATTAGTGAGAGAAAGGAGGAGAAGCTTCTAGGAGACTATCTCTTGTTTTGTGGTTTTGTATTGATGCTCATTCTATATCTGAGGAAGTTGCGGGGTTTTCTCCTTTATGGTTTCCCCGGTGAAATGCTTTGTGTCTCTTGTCTCTTATGTTTGATATGATGTACATGTTGTTCTCTTAGTTAAGATCCTAGATCATATTGAATTAAATGATGAAAAACTAACAGGAACTTCCTCCTTCTTCATGCATTCATCCAGTATTTCATATCTCTTGTCTAAAGAAAGTTATTGGAACCAAATCAGAGCACAAACTATTTTACGAGAACTGGATAGTGAAGGATCCATCATTTTGGAGCTGGAGGCCATCCTCAATAGGCGCCCTCATCATATTTTCTCTCAATCCATCATAGAGGTATTAATTCAGTGGCACAAAATGCAACCAAAGGATGCTACATGGGAACCACTCCTTCAGATTCAACACCAATTTCCACATCTAAAACTTTGAGGACAAAGCTTTTTCTAAGGAGGAGGGGATGCTAGGAACCCATGTCAACCCTTCTCTTTACTTTGTTAGTATATTGTTTTTGGATGCATATGCTTTGTAAGTAATCCCGTGAGTATATTGTATTATCCTACATTGTTAGTATATTGTTGTTGGATGCATATGCTTTGTAAGTCGTCCTATGAGTATATGGCATTATCCTACATTCATGGGAGTAATAGTTGTTTAGCTTAGACCTAGTCCCTACTATATAAGTACGTGTTGAGTCCAATGAAGGCATCCACGAGTTATTTGTATTGAGCTTGCTCAAAGGAGTTTCCCCCCTTGAAGTGTCCTGCGATCAATAAATCCCTTCTGTGTTCTGCTATTTATGATATATCGTGCATTTTCATCATTTAATTGCTAGAGGTTCCCCACATATAGAAAGGACACTTTGAAGAAGTATATTCCTATGCCAGTCTGAAAAATTATATGGAAGCCACATTGAAGAGGAATATGCACAAGAAAGATGGAGAAGGGTATGGATTCCAGTATGAATAAGTATATCTAGAAGTGCATTTAGTATGTTCAGAGGTACATCATGCATATCCAGTTTAAAGAAGTACATAAGGAATACATTCAAGTACATGTGGTACATGAGAAGGTATCAAGTCCATTCAATCATTGTCCCTCAGGTGCAAACTAAAGTGTTGATTAGACAAAGGCCCTTAGGAGTGTGCAAGCAAGTAAAAAAGTGTGCAAGCAGGCCAAAGAGTTCATTGGACAAAGGTTCAAGTGCACAAGCATCTTGCAACAAGAAATGGTTGAGAAATTATGGAAGTCCTAAAAGCACACAAGCATCACCAATCAGAGGAATCTTTCAATTGTTGAAGTGCGTACAAGTACCAAGAAGGGTGTGGTGGTTGAATTTATCATATGCGCAAATTCCACAGACAATGGTACATCTAGGGTGCAAGACCACACCGCAAGGGTTAAAGTACCACTAAGTCAAGGACCATGTATGCACAAGACCCAAAATATATGACACATCGGTGGCGTAGAACATGACAAGTGGCAGAAGCACAAACTGTGAAGCAAAAGAAGAAGGAAAGCCACAACCAACTTGTGGACATACAATCCATGCAGGACATGTATAAATAAGAAACAAGTTGGAGATTTGAAGTAATCTTGATGGAAAGGATGAAGAGCTAGTAAGAAGAAGGATGGAAGATACTGATTTATATTTAGGGAATCAAGGGTTTGAGTAATTAGAACAGTGTGATCTAGGGAAGAATCAATCATGCACAAGTAGAGGAATGAAATAAATGATGGTGCACAAAATGATGTTGTAGATCTGTGACGATTTCGTGAAGATGGAAAGGCGGAAGTCAGAGTATGCACAAGTGTGGGAGGACCAAATGACATTATCCCAGATAGCACACATATAGTCACATATGTTCTAAGAACAGAAGTGCAAAGATAGATCCGAAGTATATAAGAAGATGCATGAAGTGAAGAAGTTTAACTGATGCACGAGGATTGAATTGAAGTGTGTGAAGTAAAGAATCCCATCATATGCGGAAAGAAAAAGTTGCAATAGAATCAAGTATGTGCATCATGATGAGGATGGAATGATGTACAAATCAGTCTATCTATCACTATTAACATATTTTATTTTATTTTTGCAGACCTTTGCTTCTCGTGCAAGTGTAAATCCTTGTTTTGCAGGTGATAGATCCGATTGCACCACCACTTGAATTTGTTTGGATCAAATTATTTCAAATTGATAATTATTTTTCTATGATGTTGGCATCAATGTTGTCGCTCATGCCATGGTAATGTGTTATTCCAAAACACAGTCAAGACACCAGATTAGAGTTTAGATACCTCGGTCAGGTCCATTGATCTACGTGAGGATTTGTTGGAGGCTCACTGTGAGATATTCACGTGGATATGAAAATGTTGTGTGGAGATCGATGAATCACTAAAAATCAAGTTCGATTTTGATTGTATCAAAATCCTTTCATAGATCATATGGGGGAGAAAAATAAATAAATTTTGTTTGCCAGATCATTCAGACCATTAAGATTGCATAGCTTAACCAAATTTCTTAGGTTTGTGATTCACACTAAATTGTAGAATTGCACGTATGTTGTAGGACCAATTCATTGTCTTACTGGATTGAAGGGAATAATTTTGTTTTGGTTACTATGGATGAGGGAAATTTTTAGGGGCGAAATTTCGCCAATTGGCTATTTTTTAGGCATTTTTTCAAAAAAATAAATTCTCTATTGGGTCATTTTTACTCTCCAATATCACCTATATTTACATAAAATATGTTTTTTTATTGTAATATTCGCCAAAATTTACAAACTTTAGTAGTAAATCGTATGTTTCATATTTAACATTCACCTACCTATCTATATATATGATTTTTTCAACCAAAAATAATCACCAAGAATACTATACTTAGGTATACTATTAGAATCGTTAAAAATACCCTGCTATGGATTGAATACCAATATGAATCCATCCATCCAGAATAAATAATCTACATCCATCTATGAATACATCTAAATCAAAATAAATCCATCACCCATCTAGATGCACGTGATGTGTTTGACAATATTATGTCTCAAAAATATTTTATTACATGGAATGCCATGATTGCGGGTTATGTTAGGAATTGGCGTTATGAATAAGTAGTGGAAGCTTTTTCAATGATGAAATTAGGATTTGTGAGGCCAAACTACATTACTATTTATGGTGTGCTTCTAGTCTATGCTCTCTCTCCTACAAAGTTGTAAGTTGTCAATTTTTTTTTAGTAATGCATTTGGTAATTGCATTTATAAACCCATTTATTCCTTCAAGTAGGGAAAAATTTGCATATTCTTAACGAGATAGAGTGGGTGGACCTTGAAATGTATAGAAATAACGTGCTATTGAGATTTTTGGAGCATGTATTCTAAGCATATTAATAAGTGCATTTTTTTAATAGAAGTGAAGTTTTATTCACATTTTTAAGCATTAGTTTAGATAGGCGTAATGCCTATCTTTTTTTTCATGTCAGGTTGTTAACTACAAAGATGAGCTTGCACAGTATTATCTTATGGATTGCATTATCAAATTATTTCTAGATGATTATCATTTGAAAACTTTGGAAGCACTCCTTCATGCTTTCCCTCAGCTTCAGGTATGTGAAAGAATCACAGATGTTCATGCTAGTATATCCTAGCCCTAGTCATTGAGAAATCATTGAGGATCAGTCCCATATAAATATTGTGTATTAGTACTCCAAGGTAAAGCATTAACATCCATGTTCCCATGGCATTCAAAATTGCAAACTTTAGTAAGCCTTTAATGATTTTATTTATCCATCTTCAAAATATTTCTTCCCTTGTTAAATTTTATTCGCATGTAAAGCGTATTGTTTTTTGTACCATGTATTTGATATGTCCCTATGACTCTAATAATTTCATTAGCTAAACCCCCTTTCTTTCTTGATCTTAATTGTGCATCAATATAAAAATGTTTCCTACATGTTTCTTGATGTTTTTCCTACTAGGTTCAGCTACAAGGAGAGATATAACAAATGAATGTGTTGATATTTTGGCATGTGTGTGTTATAAGTGTGGAGAATAAATATAAGTCCTCTTGAATATCCATTACTTGTACAACCCTATGCTGTTGGGAGTGGGGAGCGAGAGCAGGAAGCTAGAGCGGTTGGAAGGAGCATGAGCGGGAGCGGAAAGTAGAATTTTCAAAAGCTTCCATTTTGGGAGCATTTTTTATATTAATACATATTTTAATATAGTTTGATGCAAATATATTAAAAAAACATGTATTGTGTAAAATTAGCTATAGAAAACATGAAAACATAGATATAACTATTTAGTACACATATACCATCAATCATCTAGGGGCTATAACTTATAACATTGTCATTAAATGACCAATCATCAACAACATCAACCTTCAAATTTCAAGTTATAATATTTCCCATCAACAAACTCTAACAAATAACATCAACCATGAAATGAAATAAAAAAAAACATAATTTCATTTTCAATACCAAAGAGTTGTAAGATGCAATCAAGAATTTAAAGTTTAAACTTCAAAGGTAGGTTCAAGATTCAAAGGTCAAAGTTCAAAGTAGGCCATAATAAAAATGAAAGACAAAGTAAAATGATACTATCTACTAAGATTTCCTCTTGCCATGATAAACTTCCAATTTCTTTTCTCGTGGTCTAGGTGGAATAGCAATTGCTAGAAGTGATCGTGGAACATCAGAAGAAGATGAATGGCCCCCATGGATTGTTGGATGTTGTGAACCTAAAGGAAAAAATCCTGCATCTGGAGGCCTACTGGTGGTTGGGGGTGGCATCTCTAATATTGTACGAATTGGATCACCATCATGATAACCCAATAGATCAGCCTCCAAGTGCTCTAATGCTATTGCTCCATCCTCCACATTATCCTCCTCTGGATTGTTGTCCCAAGTCAAATATGTTCTATCATTCTTGGCCTCCTCACAATAATGGAACAACAACCTAAGGTTGTAGTGCACATAAACCAAGCTTTCTTCTTGTTCTACATTCAAACTGTTTCTCTTGACGATGTGGATGAAGTTGTAGGTGCTCAAACACCTCTCTAAAGAAGAACTACTAACAACCTATGAAAGCACCCTCACCGCCAATTTATGCAAATATGTGGTATTGGATCCATACATGTTCCACCAGTAGATAGGATTCAACCTATCTCGATCTTTGGTTGCATGCAGGGTACCAAAGACTCCATGTTCACTGATGTATTAGCTCAATTCAATTCGTACTTGAGCACACTCCTCCTCATTAGAGACCAACTTGTCTGATGCAAGCATATACCCATTTTCCACCTCTGGATATGTGTGTGGTTTTTTCCTAACTCCACCCCTAGGTGTAGGTTGGGACAACCAAGTTGGAGAATAATATTTTTGGGTAAGGACATATGCAAGGGCACGGAGTGGAACATTCAGATTATCCCACATTTTGACCACATGTTTATGAATATGGTTATACAAGATTGCATCTCTTTTCTCAACAATGTCTTTGATTTGACCAATCATGCTATCCATCTTCTCATATACCTCCCCAATCACCTGCTGATCTATATATGAAAAACGAATCATACTATAAATAGGCTTGGTGAACTATAGAACATACCTAACCTATGCCCATAACTAACCATCAAGAACAATTTCCTCCACCTCCTGAAATTCATGTCTATTAGCTATGCTTGCAAATCTATCTTTCAATTCCAACCATGAATCACTTGATACCATACTATCCAATGCCTCTCTTACCTTCAAAATCATCTTGAAGGTGAGGTAGTAGCTAGCAAATCTAGCATTTGCAATCTTCAATAGCTCAAACCTAGAGTGATTGTGAAAAATATGGTGGGCCATGCTATGATTGGTAATAAATTTTATCATTTTCTTACCTCTCTTATACAAGGCACCAATCCATCGGTAATTAGCGTCCTTCATCTTAACAATATCATGCATCAAAAGGTTCGATGTGTGAATCAAACATCCTAACCAAAATATGTTGGGATACTTATCCACAATGATTGCTCCTGCTGCCTTACAATTAGAAGCATTATCAGCGATGACTTGAATGACATTGTATGGACCAATCTCTTTAATGGTTTTAAGTAAAGGTTGTGCAATATTAATACTGGTCTTGTAGTGACCTGAATAGTCATGGGATGAAAGGAAGACTGCACCGCTAGCAGAAACACCAAGAATATTTATCAATGGCTTGCATTTAACATTTGTCCACCCATCAGATACAACGGATACCACATAGTTGGACCAATCATTTGTAAACTTTCCAAGAGCACTATTGATTTTGGTGCTTTCCCTGTCATGTCCCACGGTTCTATCTTTGTCATACCTAGGGTTCCTGTATCTTTTAGGGGCACCATTGATGGCTTGCACTATTTCATGCCAATAAGGTGAGCGAAGAACATTGAATGGCACAACACATTCATAGAGAAACCTTTAAAATTTTGAATCCACATCATCTCTACAACCTTGGTTAAGGAAATCTGATAAATTTCTTCGCATAGTCGAGAATCCACTACCATGGGGAGATGAGGATCCCGATGGATCTGATGATGATCCACTAGAAAACATTCTCTGTGAGTACGAGGATTCAAATTCAAACCTTGATCTCTTGGAAGTAATTTGAGCGGCCTCTTCTTGCATCTTGTATTTGTTTCTTTCTTTAGTTGGCACTTTGTCACATGTTATGACTCCAACAGCCTTACCTTGATCACATGGCATAATCCCACACAACTGCTTTCTCACATGGGTATATGAACGAGTGTAAGTTTTAGTATAATGGGGGCATATAAACTTTGTGGTTCCACCCCCTCTCCCTACCCCAATCCTTGTCACATACTTCCACAAAGGTGTTGTGTCTTTTTTTTTTTGCCCCTCATCACTCTCAATCTCATCATTATCATCATCCTATTCCTTTTCCTCCTCCTCTCATGTTGAAATTTTGTTTTGATTGATGTCAACTAATGTTAAAGTTCATAGTGAGTGATTTAGTTTGAGTCATTGATGTCAACTGAAGTCAAGTGGATTTAGTATTCACATGCCAGCTTGAAGAAGTATGGAAAATCCACATTGAAGAATTTTATGCACAAGCAAAGTAGTGAAGGATATGGATGTCAGTGTGGAGAAGTATATCTAAAAGTTGCATCCAGTCTGAAGAAGTGTGCCCAAGAGTACACCATGCATATCCAGTTCGAAGAAGTACATAGGTAACCTGTACTTGAGCTGGTCACAAGTCTATCTAGTCATAGTCCTTCAAGGAACAAGCTAACGTGTTGGTTGGTAGAAGTTTGAAGAGTGTGCAAGCAAGACAAAGAGTACATTGGACAACGTCTAGTGTGCGCAAGCAAGTCCAAAGAAGACTCTAGTATGCACAAGCAAGTCTAGAAAAGATTCAAGAGTGCACAAGCAAGTCAAGTGGAGTGCGCAAGAAGCATGGAACAAGATATGGTTGAACAGTTATGCAAGTACTGAAAGCATACAAGTCATATCCAATCAGAAGAATATTTCAGCTGTGCAATTGCGCACAAGTTTCAAGAAGGGCGTATAAGTTGAAGTAAGCATATGCATAAATTCCATAGCCGATGACAAAAAACCTGCACAAGACCCACAAGTGATGATAATGCAAGGGTCAAAGTCCCACCAAGTCGAATATCATGTATGCACAAGTACCGTAGAGAATTGAAACATCAAGTGTGAAAGACCCACAAGTAATGGTGCAACAAGGGTGAAAGTCCCACCAAGTCGAGGACCATGTTTGCGCAGAACCCACAAAGAAAGGACACATCAGCGGTGTAGAACATGACATGTGGCATAAGTACAATCTACGAAAAAAGGAAGAAGGAATGCCACACCCAACTTGTGGACATACAATCCATGCAAGACATGTATAAATAGAAAAGCAAGTTGGATATTTGAAGTAAGATCGATGGTAAGGATGAAGAGCTTCTAAGTGGAAAATATAGATTTATATTTGGGGCATCAAGGGCTCAAGGAACATAATAGTATGATCTAGTGAGGAGCTGAGTGTGAACAATCAAAGGAATGATATAGTTGACGGTGTGCAGAATGATGTTGTAGATATGTGACGGTTGCACAAAGATAGAAATGAAGAATGCATAGGATGCACAAGTGCGTGAGGACTGAATGACAGTAGCACAGGAAACACGTAAACAGTCACAAATGTTTTAAGAAAGAAGCGTAGAGACAAAACTGAAGTATATCAGAAGATACGCAGAAGTTCAACTGATGCATGAAGGTTGAGTTTAAGTGTGCAAAGTAGAGAAGTCCATAAGATGCGCGATGACAGAACAACAACATAATCTAGTATGCATGTCATAATGAAGATGATCATAGACAAGTGAGTTAAACTTAAAGGGCGAATCATATGATGCACAATACGTCGCAAATTGTTTGAGATACTGTGGCACTTAAACTGAACAAACACATCTTAGTAAGTGCGAAATTCCATCTAATATCAATGTGCAATATCAGAGCAACAAGCTATCAATTGAAGAACAATATCAGTTGGTAAGTGCAGTTGCACAGTAGCAGAATGACACAACAAATCAGTGGCATAGACTGTAGTAGATGAAGTAGCACATGATATATGAAGTGAGCCACCAGTAGAAGTGAATTATTGAGTGGAATGAGAATTCAAGTGTTGTATGCAGGGAAGTGACAACAATACGATTTCATACAAAAGGTGCGCACATCAGAACAAAAATTAGAAACATCTTGTTTTGTATATATGGGCGGCGGGATGGGAAAAGGAACAAGGGGTCGTAGACTCCTTCTAGTTGGTGCTGGAGAACACAGAGAATTGGTGCTTCCTTTAGGTCAATGCCTGTAAAAACAGGGGGTCGGTGCCTCCTTCTAGTTGGTACTAGTAAACACAGGAATTCGGTGCTTCCTTGAATGTAATCTTTTCATTACAACAGAGCATTCTGTGGTTTTCTCCTGTTTGTGTTTCCACGTCAAAATCATGTGTGTTATGTGTTCTTTTTCTTGATGCATATATGGATGAATGTTTTATTGGATTCATAATTAAAGATCAATATTAAGTTTATACTAATGTATTAAAGAAGTTAAAAACTATTGATAACCGCGCTAATACTAATTCACCCCCCCCTCTCAATATTAAATCGATTCCAACACTCTCCATGGTATGTGTCACTCCCTACCTCTTCCCCCTCATCATTTTTACCACCATATATTCTTCCCAACACCATCATAATGAGAAGAAATGGAACCAAAATCCAAAACCACATACCCATCATTCTTCTTGACTCAAGATGAGAATCACTTGTTTCCTACACTAGAATGATGGAGAAGAAGAAATGGTTAAGAGTAGGAGAAGAGAGCATTGCAAGATTTAAAATTTTAACACAGTGAAACATTTTTTCAAAAAAAAAAAAAGAGTGGGATTTAGAGATTACCTCTTTAGATCTCCAATGGTAGTTGGGGAAGCCTTCAATCTCCTCTCCAAGCTCTCCTTCAATTACCCCTTCAATCTTTCTTCCAAGCTCCCACAAATTTGCTCACAAAGAACTAGCAAACCCTCTCAAAGCCCTAAAAAGAGAGGAAATCAATGAAAAGAGGAGCATAATGAGTCCAAATGAATTCACATTGTGTTTCTATAGCCCAAAAAAACCCTAGGAAATCACCAAAAAATAAATTGAACCAAGCAAAATCGAGCAAATTCAAAACTGATCCTCCTAGCCCACATAATCGCCTTGGAATCAATTTCGGTAGCGATTTTTTAAGCCTGGGATCATTGAGGGAGCGATGAGGATTCACTTAGGGACCATCGATCTCTCATCACTCCCTCAACGATTCTGAAAAAACTGGGGATCATTTTTTTTCTTCAGTGGGGGATCACGAATTACAAAATCACTCCCGACTGGAAGCGATCAGGAATCATGATCCCGGGATTGATTCATGTCCACTTCTATTGGGAGCATGAATTGGGAGCGAAGTAGGGAGGCCTAGGGTGCTTCCCCACTACCTTGTTACAACCACTTAAAATCATTGTATATTCTTGTAGAGATGGAAATAGATCCATTTGTAACATACTTTGGATAATCATATGTGCTTCATTAAACATGTGACCTCTAAAAAATGAATTTATCAAAGAGTTACATGTTGGAACATTTGTCCCGAGACTTGAATTTAACATCTTTATATACCACTTCCTTTCTTTACCATCCTTCCCAGCTTCTTTACACCACATGTCATCTGAAAGGCCATAAATTGGCTCATATAGTTTGTATCCCACTTGTTGCATCTCCATGTGTTAACACCTAAAAAGTGCTCACTAGCTCATTCCCTTATTCACATGACCCATTTGTCCACTTTTCCACCATCTGAGCCTCTGAAACCAACAAAAGGTCACCAAAAGACCTGAGTACACCCCTTTTTCCATTAAAAAAGATTATTTTTCCTGAAAAGCATAAAAAAACCCTCAAAAAGGGTCCAAATTCCCAAAAATATTAAAAAGGGAATTAAAATATTATTTTTATTCAAAAAAGGAAAAAGGAGGGAAAAGTACCTAAACCATGTTGGTCAATACCATTTGGTTTCCACAAAACCACAAATGGTATTCCCCACCACCAAAACCTATAAAAAGGTGGTAGGGGCTCCTAATTTCACATCCATCCATTATCTCATCCTTATGCTGTTGAAATCTCCCTTGAGCATTTTAGCCATTGAAGCAACCTTGGAGAAGGAGACCTCTTGGAGTTTGGAGCTACTCATCTTGGGAGTTGCTCAACATCAACCTTCACCATTGAAGGTATTATCGCAAGCACTTGCTTGCCCCCCCATTTTTCAATACAAATTCATTCTTTAAGATTTTCTTGTTCTTGTTTTTAAAAGTTTAAATTATTTGCTTAGATTATTACATAGATCCATGATTAGTTTAGTTTAGTTTAGCTTATTTTTATTTAATTCCATTGAAACTGCTGCTACTAGTTAGCAGGTGCCCATAGCACTAAGCCTGGTTGCAAAATCGGGCTAACAGTTTTTGGCGACTCCGCTTGGTTTTGAACAATAGATCTCTAGTTTTGCTTTTAATCTTAGTTTTTTATTAGTTTTTAACCTTTAGATCCATAGATCTGCCATCTTAGACAGCAGATCCATTGCTGCTCTAAGTTTTGGCCTCATCTATTGCCATTAACAGCCCGGAATTCTTGATTTTTGGGTTCGTTTTTCGGCTTCCGTGCACGGCTTTCGCCTCGCGATTTTTAGCCTGACAGTCGCGCGGTCCATCGCGGTTTTCGGCCCTTTTTCCGTGCGGTCCATCGCAGCTTTTGGCCTTTTTCCGCGCTGTTCACCGCGGCTTTGCTGTCGGTTTCCGCGCTGCACATCGCGGCATCGCGGTCATTTACCGCGCTACACATCGCGACTTCGCGGCCCTTTTCCGCGCGGTTCACCGCGGCTTCGCGGCCTATTTGCGGGCTGCACATCGTGGCTTCGCGGATTTTTTCCGCGCTGCACATCGCGACTGTGTGCCCAAATCCCGCACGGTCCATCGCGACTGTGCGACAGAAACCCGCGCGGTCCATCGTGGCTTTTCTGTCAAAACCCGCGCTGCTGATTTTTTCATTCGGCCATCCCGATTTTAAAAATTAATTTTTACTGTACTTTCTGCCCATAGAACATTTTTTACAGTATTAAATTCTGCATATTTTACAGCTTTGAAAAACTTTTTACTATTTAAAATGCATATCTAGAAATCTTTTTAAAAATTTTCAAGAAAGTGAAAGAAAGACTTATTTCTGCATTTTTATCTAGATTAAAAATTTTTCCTATTTACTTCCTTAAAATCTTGCCCTTAGCAATTTCCTTGAAAAAAGAAATCCATTTATTTCTTTTAAAGAAGTCTATTATTTGCTTTCAGAATTCAAAAGATTCTTTATTTTTTGAGTTAATTTTGCAAAGCATTTAGTTTCCACTTATTGAAAGAAGTCATAAATATTTGCTTTTTATTTTTGAAAGATCCTTTATTTTTTGAAAATTTCCTATAAAGCATTTACTTCTTTCAAGTTCAGTTTACAATACCTCACGTGCACTCACTCGATCACTTAATTGAATTAAGCCTTAAAACGTACCCTAATTTAAACACACTTTTAACCCCACTTGGGGAACACTAAAAGAACTTTGTAGCTAGGTAGTATTGGGGGGATAGGTGTTCCAATAACACCCCTCAGTTATTACATCTGAGACATAGAAGTTGTCCAATTAGGGAGCTAAAATCTCTTAGTACTTTTTGGCGCGGTCACAACCGGTTTGTGGGAAGGCCTCTCCCTTAGGAGGGTTGAAGTCGCGAGGATGGTTCCGGAAGCCTGAGTGGAATACCGAAATCCATTCAGTAACCGAAGGGCTACCATTCGCAGTTCTCGGGATATCCCTGTATTGGGATATTGTGATCAAAGGACCAAACGACAGATTTACCTTTTCTCGATGCCTCATGAACGGAGTATCCTAGTAGCCTGTCTTTAGGATTGATTACCCGGTGTCCCTCCCGGTAGGGGGATATCTAGCCGTTGTCTCAACAATCATATTGTCTAAATTGGATTTCATCACCTTGTAGAGGATATCGATTGTTTGAGTCACAATACTTTTAGTTAGGTGTTTGCATGATTCAACCCACCTTTGGTCTAGTTACACCTATTTTTTCTAGAAGCCGTTTGCATGTTGGTACTCTGACCATTTGTTGCTTTCCTCCACTTATTGTAGCACAGCTGCTAGAATAAGTGCCTTTTCTGAGGTTGATTTTTTGGCCTGAGAGCCTTCTTTTTCACTCCCCTTCTTGCACCCTTGGTTGCATTAGGGTTTTGAGTCTTTTATATATATATCACCACCTGATACTTAAACACATTTTTCACACAGAAACCTAATTCTCACCATTGAGAATTTTAGATGCTCTCGTCGTCTACAGGGAGAACTCCCAGAGTTTAATCCACTTGGCTCTCCACATCACGGACGCAGAGCCTTATCCCTTGATTCGACACATCGTCAATCAGCTGGACAGTCATCCGATTCTGACACACCTCACTTCACATTTGATTTAGAGGTAGAATCCGAAAACCCCACAGAGTTACCACCAACCACCATTATGGCTGGAACACCATTTGATCCACTCTTTACCAGCACCATAGGAGAGACGTCTATAGACCCTTCTACTACAGTGTCGTCCATGGAAACAACCACCCCCCTGGGTATGCCCAATATGGGCAACACTCCACATTTAGGAATGCCCAACACAGGGCCATCTCCTGTTATAGGAATTCCCAACACAGGTCCACCACCTGTTATGGGCATGCCCAACATAGGGGTCACACCCCCTCTGGTTCCCACAAACCCTATCCCAGGAATCCCCACTGCTATTCCTAACCCAAGTGTAACCCATGTTGCACTTGGAGGCGCTGGCCCATACCAGACTACACCTATTGGAGGGCACATACCCTCCATACCTAGCATACCTTTAGGTTCTACTGGACCCCACACCAAAATGACTAGGCATATCCCAGTTCCAGTCACCACATCTGCTAGCTTACCTTACATGGCAAGTCTGAACCTGCCAGACTTAGCTAGGCTCACAAATGACCCCATCAGACATGATCCTGCGTGGCCTCACATTCCCACCAAACTCCCCTCCGACATCCCTAAGTTTGAGGGCAAGGCAGGTGAAGACCCCCAGAACCATATCATGTCCTTCCATTTATGGTGTTCCTCCAACTCCATAGTGGACGACTCAATTCGCCTCCGGCTTTTAAAACGCACCTTCACTGGCTCTGCAGCCAAGTGGTATATCGAGCAGCCCCATGGGACGCATGCCACCTTTACCTCCCTGGCCTCGACCTTTCTACAGTTCTTTCAGTTACCTGTCCGCTATGATGCGGGCGTCGAGATCTTACTGTCTTGCAGACAGAACACGGCCACCCACATCACTGACCACATTCATGAGTGGCGTCGACGCCGAAGCCTCTGCAAAATCAAGTTAGACGACCGTATCTTCCTAGATTGGTTTCTAAAAACCCTTCTCCCTCTCATTGAGAAGGATGTGGCATCCGAAAGACCCCAGTCTGAAGAAGAGGCCATCCTCAAAGCCCAACAGTTTGATCTCATTTACGCCCAATCGGGTTATCTGTATACCATTATTCCAGACGCCCCTCGGGGCGAGTCATCCCAACATGATGCACCGGGGGCATCCCATGCCGCTGATGGCATCATTGGTCGTATGACCGCACATCCCCAACCCTTTTCCATTACACATCCTAGCCATGGTCCGGACCTTTCGCGGGCTACATCTCAGTCTGGAGCAACCAGTTCATATGCTCCCATGGCACATCACCACCATACCCATGGACCTTCATGTCCACCTCAGTGTTTTGGTCATGCACCACCTGCATACGCCCCCCCAGCTGCACCTCAACCATTGTACTATCCAATAGCTCAGGGTTACCAACAACCCCAGCAGGCAACTGGACCACCTCCAGCACCACGGGCTTATTATCCACCACAACCTGCTCCTGCACCTGCGGTGAACCAAAATCCTCCCACTGCTCAAGGGCAAGTGTACACACAGCACAACCAGCCCCAGAACCAAAACAACCAGCGCAACCAAGGTGCGCAACAGAACCTTGGTAGAGGTCATAACCGCGGTAATAACCAACAACATCAGCAAGGTCCTCCACCTCCCAATCCTCCGCAGAATAACAATGCTGCTCCTCCCAACCGCAATCCAGATTGGAATCCTAAGCAGCCTAGAAATAATAACCTCAGAACAAACCACCCTTGTTCTATCTGTGGGGTCTATGGTCATTGCACGCATTCTTGCCCACATTTGGAGCGAGCTCGGCAACTCTGGACCAACGATTCCCATCGTCAAGGGCAAGCGGCTCCTCATCCGCCACCCAACCCTCCACCACCTCAACATCAACCTTTGGTGCTGCAAAACCCCTTTCCAAACCAGGGTGTAGTGAACACTCAGCCGTTAACCCCCCCTCAGGGAAACGTGCCACCACAGCAGATCACTTATGCAACCCCTGATCAACCCATGTTCGATTCAGGTACTCACCATTTGTTGATGATGTCAACTGGCGATGCTAACCTCCAAACTCGTTGGAACCAATATGGATCCACCTCTGAAGCCCCTCCCGCTGACAAGAACACTAACGTTAATCCCACAGATCAAACGTTACGTATACCTCCGGCTCCACTTGATGGCGCTTCCAAAGCACCTCGCTTCCCACTTCGTCGCATCAATAGTAATCCCAATGCTCGTGCTGCGTCGAATTACAACATTGTCGACGACTTAGCCCAGTCTCCTGCAGCCATGTCTGCTTTAGAAGTTTTAAAAAATTGTCCTTCACAGTGCAAGACTTTACTCTCTGCCATTGGCGTCATTGACCCCAATGATTCACAGCTGATCGCATTCGATTCAGACCAGTCTTAACCACGCCTGCCTTCCTCTTTAGCATTCCAAGTTTCCGTTTCTGTTCGGAATCTTGTTATCCATTGTTAGGAACCCATGTCTTTACTTTGTTAGTATGTTGTTGTTGGACGCATATGCTTTGTAAGTCATCCCGTAGTATTTGTTAATCAATAGTTTGTGTTATTGTTGTTGGCGCATATGCTTTGTAAGCCGCCCGTAGTATTGTTAATCCATAGTTTGTAACGGCCCATGGTTTCGACCCATAGTATTGGCGCCTAGAATTAGTATATAAGTGTGTGTTGAGACCTATGAAGGCACCGTGAAGTTATTTGTATTGAGCTTGCTCAAAGGAGGTTGCCCCCTCGAAGTGGCCTGTGATCAATACAAAAGTGATTCTGAGTTCTGTCATTTCTTCTATTTCGCGTATTCTTGTTAATTAATTGTTGCAGGTGCCTTACATCTGGTATCAGAGCACTTTCTTGGGCTCGCTGGGTGAAATTTCTGCCAAATTTTTTTTTCACATCTATTGCAGGTTCGGATTTGGGAATAATCCCCATCCGCTTAACTGTGGGAAGTACTTGGGCATAATCTCTAAAACTCATTGTGAGGAGTACCACAGGAACCCCGAAGTAGCTGACTCATTGAGAGGACCTGCCAGCGAAAAGGGCAACGACCCCTACCTGATTGACTAGTTTCCACCCGTGAGGTAAACCAAGAGCTGTCGTTTGTGGCAAAGCGGTTATCAGTTTTACCTGAGCCGTGGAGTGAGGGGTATTGCCCCAATACGCAAGCCGTCAGACAGCATTGGTGGCCGAGTGAAACCCCTGAACTGTTAGGAATCCGCACATACCCGGGGTCCATATCTACTTTCAGCTGAACTATTGTCGATCACTGCTGTGCCATTTGAAATCTATTTTGCAAGCCATTCCAGATTCAGCCGTTTTCAGTCCATTCGGCGCTGTTCCAGATTTCTTTCGAGCCGTAGCCGCTCCAGTCTGAGATAAAAAATAAATAAAAAATTAGTATTTTCTCCATATCTCCCTTATTTTTACTCTGTTTCCCTTGAAATTTTCGGGGAACCCCTGTCATCCCATTCTGCATATTTCAGTCCTGAGGACCCTATCCTCAATTCCCCTTCCCAAAGCCCGAAATCCCACATTTGTCTATTTTTAGGGTTTGCCATAACTTCCTCAGATTTCACCCAATCACCTTCAAATTTTACCACAAAGTTCCTTTCTGAATTCTACTTCTTTGTTCCCCTCTGCCAAATTTTCCCATTCTTTCACCCCGCTTCTGAAATCCTCATTTTTGCTTCCCTATCTATCCAACAGTGTCCAAAATTTAGTCAAACCCCAATTACCCTTCTGATTTTTTCCCAAATCCAAATCTTCCCTTACTGAAGTAGTTCCTGTTTTTGTTTTCCTACTCTGTAAAATAAAAAAAAAAAAAAAAAAAAAATCCTGGTTATGGTTGTCACCCGTGTAGGAGCAAAAACCATGGAGGAAGCACTTGCAGCCATCCAAGCCAAACTCCAGGATCTGGATGAAAAATTTCTCGGTCTCCATCTTGAACATTCAGCTATGAACAACAAACGGCAGTCCGAGTCTTCAGTAGACAATGGGTTCTCTGCTTCCAGCAATTTCCGTGGTCCGAAGCTTGATTTTCCTCGCTTCAATGGTACCGATCCAACTGGATGGATCTATCGTGCAGAACAGTATTTCAGTCTGCATAATACTTTTGATGCCAACAAAGTTCCACTGGCATCCTTTCATTTGGAACAGGAAGCTCTTCAATGGTACCGCTGGTACATCAAGGCTCATCCAGAGCCCAACTGGTCAGACTTTTGCCAGCTCCTTTTGCAACGATTTGGTCCTAGTGCTTTTGATGACTTCACAGGAGCCCTCACTAAACTTCGCCAAACTGGCACTGTGAGAGAGTATCAAACGGAATTTGAGAATCTAGCCAACCACACCGAAGGATTATCTGATGAATTTTACCGGAGTTGTTTTATCAGTGGTCTAAAGGATGCCATTCGCTCTGAGGTCAAAATGTTCTGCCCCAACACAATGATGGAAGCACTCGGGTTGGCTAAGTTGGCAGAAGACAAGCTTGCAGCCCAACAACGCTCCAAGCCCACTTTTGTTCCCTTCCGAAATATGGGTTCTCAGCGACCACCTATACCGCAGGCTCCTCGACCGACTCCTATCAAGCGTTTGTCTGAAACAGAGATGCAAGCACGCAAAGAAAAGGGGCTTTGCTATAATTGTGATGAGAAATTCACTCGGGGACATAGATGTGTTCAGCAAAAGCTCTATCTCCTGGATGTGGAGTCTACGCCTGCCTCGGAAATGGGTGACGAAGATTCAGAAACATTGGATGCTCCGGTCGACAGTCAGGAACCGCTTATTGACCCTCCATCTCAGGATGACCAGCCAGAGATATCTCTCCATGCTTTAGCTGGAATCACCACCCCCCAAACAATGCGGGTTAGGGGTTACTTCAAGAAGCTTCCTCTTACAATCCTCATTGATTCTGGTAGCACTCATAATTTCATTGACCATCGGATCGCCAAACAAGCTGATTGTTTTATCCATCCTTGCTCCAACTTTGAAGTCATGATTGCCAATGGGGGCACCTTGCCTTGCAAAGGGAAGTGTCGAAATGTGCGTATCTCTATGGGAGATTATATCTTGTGCTCGGACATGTTTGCCTTGCCCTTAGGTGGATGTGATGTGGTTTTGGGTGCTCAATGGCTACGCACACTCGGCCCTATCTTATGGGATTTTGCCGAACTTTGGATGCAATTTTCCCTCAATGGACACAAACACACATATACAGGATTACAACCAGGTTCTCTCAGCATCATCAGTTCACATCGCATGGAAAAACTCCTCAAGAAGAGTTCACATGGTGTCATCGCTCAAATCCATTCCATCCAAATGCAACCATCAGCGATCTCCACTACTCCTTTGGATCTACAACAAATTCTGGATCAATATACAGGTGTCTTTGCTGAACCAGTGGGATTACCACCTTCCAGGCCAGAAGACCATCGTATTCAGCTCCTTCCTGGCAGCATTCCTCCCAACATCAGGCCCTATCGCTACCCATTTCACCAAAAAATGGAGATTGAAATGCTCGTTCGGGACTTATTGAAGCAAGGTATTATTCGCCCAAGCACTAGTTCCTTTTCTTCTCCAGTTATTCTTGTCCGCAAAAAAGATGGGTCATGGCGCCTCTGCATTGACTTCCGAGCACTTAATCACCTCACCATCAAGGATAAGTTTCCAATTCCTGTTGTTGATGAGCTTCTTGTCGAGCTTCATGGGGCTCACTTTTTCTCCAAGTTGGATCTTCGTTCTGGGTATCATCAAATTCGGGTTCATGAGGATGATATTCCTAAAACAGCTTTTCGCACACATGATGGCCATTATGAGTTTTTGGTCATGCCCTTTGGCCTCACTAATGCTCCTTCCACATTCCAGGCCTTAATGAATAAAATATTTCGACCCTACTTGCGGAAATTCATTCTGGTATTCTTTGATGATATCCTCATCTACAGCAAAACATGGGATGAACATCTCCAGCATCTGGATCTTGTCATGCAACTTTTCTCTTACCATCATCTCCATGCCAAGCAGTCTAAATGTGTTTTTGGACAAAAGGAAGTTGAGTATCTCGGGCACATTATCTCAGCACAAGGGGTTCGCGTGGATCCTACCAAAATCGAGGCCATGAACAATTGGCCACATCCTCAGACACTCAAGAGCCTTCGTGGTTTTTTGGGGTTGACTGGCTACTACCGCAAGTTTGTCAAGGATTATGGGAAGATTGCAGCTCCCTTAACTGCTCTATTAAAAAAAGATGCTTTTACATGGACACCTGATGCTCAGTGTGCATTTGACAAACTAAAACAAGCTATGTGTACTACACCTGTGCTAGCTATGCCCGATTTTTCCAAGCCCTTCACTATTGAGAGTGACGCTTGTGGCAATGGACTTGGTGTTGTTCTCCTTCAAGATGAACACCCCATCGCGTTCACCAGCAAAGCCCTTTCAGGTAAGAATTTAGCTGCCTCTACCTATGAGAAGGAAATGATGGCCATTTTGCATGCAGTACAGAAGTGGCGTCCATACCTATTAGGGAATCATTTCTGCATCAAGACTGATCACCAGAGTCTGAAATATTTATCTTGGACCAGCGTGTCTCCTCCCCGGCACAACAGAAATGGGTTAGCAAACTCATGGGTTATGACTATGAGATCACTTACAAGAAGGGTAAAGACAATATTGTGGCAGATGCTCTTTCCCGCACATTTGATGCCCAAGGTTCTCTTTCAGCTATTTCTATGCCTGTTCCAAATTGGTTACAATCTGTTCAACAGGGTTACGTCAATGACTCTTCCTTATCTCATATCATCCAACGCTTGACCAACAATCCTTCGGCTGTCCCACATTACTCTTGGGATGGTGCTTCTCTGCGATACAAGGGTCATCTGGTGCTTCCCCAAAGCACAGATCTTCAACAGGCTGTCTTCTATGAACTCCATGCTTCTCCATCGGCTGGGCACTCTGGGTTCAACCACTTATACTATGAAACGAGAACTATATACTATGAACGAGAACTCTACCCATAAAAACGATGATTTTTGCAAAAAAAACACCAAAAACACCCCCCAAATAGAAAAGTGTTGATACCAGTATACATGTATTTTTTTTAAGGGTAAAAAATAGAGCCATGGCCTAAACATCCCATATTGTTGTTTAACAAAACTTTAAAATCAACCTTAAATTGGAAAAAAAAATAAAATTCTTGAAGAGATAAATTACAACTTTCAGGAAAATTGCATATTAAACAAAAAAACAAATTTCTCTAATAATTTCACCATTATAACCATATAAAAACAAAGGAATTATGATGCGATTCATAATGAGATAATATATTAGACCATACAAGAACAAATGGTTCATATAAATGTTAAAAACTCCTCTAGAGTTTCAATTACAAAAATCATACTAGTAAAAAGCATCTAAACTGCTTCTTCAAGTTCATCCATGGATTCTAACACCCCATCATCAAAAACTCCTCTAGAGTTTCAATTACAAAAATCATACTAATAAAAAGGCTCTACACTGCTTCTTCAAATTCATCCATGGATTCTAACACCCCATGAGAATCTACATTTTCTGCAAATGAAGGACTTGATGAAGATGTAGATGACCCATACTCTTCTCTATTATCAATGGGCACACAATCTGAGTCTACATCTATACCCATCATTTCAGTTGTCATATTCCTTTGGGATCTACGGCTTGGTTTAACACACTCCCATCTTGCACGAATGCTCCCTATTCCACAAATATTAGCTTTGGGTTTTAAAAAAGAAATTAAAAACAAATTAAACTAACAAATTTTAACTAATATTATAATTAAAAATTTAAAAAAAATTAAAAACAAACTAAACTAAGATAACATTATAATTAAAAACTTAAAAATACATTAAAAAAAAACTAAGTATCTATATACTAACCAAACTAACATTATAATTTTTTTTTTTAAAACTATACAAAAACTTAAAAACAATTAAAACAAAAATTTAAAAACAATAAAAAAATCAAACTATACAAAATTTTAAAATAAATTAAAAAACAAAATAATTAAAAAAAAATTAAACTATACAAAATTAAACAAACTTTAAACAAAATTAAAAAAAAATAAAACAAACTTTAAACAAAAAATTAAACAAAATTTAAAAAAACATAAACTATACAAAATTAAACAAAATTAAAAACAAAATAAACAAAATTTAAAAAAAATTGAAACAATGCAATGGCGGGGAGGTGGGTGGTGGCGGTGGAAGGGAGGGCGGCGGGGGAGGAGCGAGGAGGGGGAAGGGGAGGGCGACAGAGGGATAAGGGAGGAGGAGGAGGAGGTGGTGGGTGGCGGCGGTGGAAGGGAGGGCGACGGGGGGAGGTGGAAGGGAGGGCGCAGGCGCGGGGGGAGGGTGAAGTGGAGAGGAGCGGGGAGGAGGAAGGAGGGGGAGGGCACTGCCCTCTGGGGCGCCAAAGGGAAGCCCTCACGGCCCCAGTCGATGCCCGACATCGACGTCTATGCCGGGCATCGATGGGGGTTGTCAGGGCCGCCCTTTGGTGCCCAAGCGAGCGACCTCCCTCACTTGGGCGCCAAAGGGCGGCCCTCATGGCCCCCGTCGATGCCAGGCATCCACGGGGGCCGTGAGGGACGCCCTTTCACGCCCAAGTGAGAGACCTCCCTCGCTTGGGCGCCAAAGGGCGGCCCTCACGGCCTCCATCGATGCCCAGCATCTCCGTCGATGACGGGCATCAACGTTGATGCCGGGCATCGACGTGGATGCCGGGCATCGACGTGGATGCCGGGCATCGACGTCAATGCCAGGCATTGACATTGATGCCCAGAATCGACGTTGATGTCGGGCATCGACGTTGATGCCCGGCATCGACGTTGATGACGTTGATGCCGGGCATCGACGTTGATGCCCGTCATCAACATCATCAACGTTGATGCCCGGCATCGACGTTGATGCCGGGCATCGACGTTGATGCCCGGCATCAACCGGCATCGACGTTGATGTCAGTTGATGCCCGGCATCAACGTCATCAACGTTGATGCCGGCATCAACATCGATGCCCGACATCAACGCCGATGCCGAGCATCAACGTTGATGACGTTGATGCTGGGCATCGACGTTGATGCCCGGCATCAACGTTGATGTCGGGCATCAACGTCATCAACGTTGATGACAGCATCAACGTTGATTCCCGGCATCAACTTCGATGCCTGGCATCAACGTCATCAACGTTGATGCCGCCATCAACGTCGATGCCAGGCATCAACGTCGATGCCCGGCTTCAACGTCGATGCCCGGCATCAACGTGGATGCTGAGCATCAACGTTGATGACGTTGATGACGGGCATCGACATCGATGCCCGGCATCAATGTCATCAACGTTGATGTCGGGCATCAACGTCGATGCCCAGCATCAACGTTGATGGCATCGACGTTGATGCCGGGCATCGACGTCGATGCCCGTCATCAACGTCATCAACGTTGATGCTTGGCATCGACGTCGATGCCGGGCATCGACGTTGATGCCCGGCATCAACGTCATCAACGTCGATGCCCGGCATCAACGTCATCAACGTTGATGCTCGGCATCGACGTGGATGCCGGGCATCGACGTCGATGCCCGGCATCAACGTCATCAACGTTGATGCCCGGCATCAACATCGATGCCCGTCATCAACGTCGATGCCGGCATCAACATTGATGACGGGTATCAAAGTTGATGCCAGGCATCAACCGGCATCAACGTCGATGCCGGTTGATTCCCGGCATCAACTAAACGTCGATGCCGGTTGATGCCCGACATCAACTCAACGTCGATGCTAGGCATCAACGTTGATGACGTTGATGCCGGGAATCAACGTCGATGCTCGGCATCAACGTCATCAACGTTGATGCTCGGCATCGACGTTGATGTCGGGCATCGACGTTGATGCCCGTCATCAACATTGATGTCGGCATCAACGTTGATGACGTTGATGCTGGGCATCGACGTTGATGCCCCGGCATCGACGTTGATGCCGGGCATCGACGTCGATGCCCGGCATCAACATTGATGTCGGCATCAACGAGGGTGGCCCCCGTCGATGCCCAGCATCGACGTCATCAACGTTGATGCCGGCATCGACGTTGATGCCGGGCATCGACGTTGATGCCCGGCATCAACGTTGATGACGTCGATGCTGGGCATCGACGGGGGCCACCCCCGTTGATGCTCGGCATCGACGTTGATGCTGGGCATCGACGTTGATGCCTGATGACGTCGATGCTGGGCATCGACGGGGGCCACCCCCGTTGATGCCGGCATCAACGTTGATGCCGGGCATCAACGTCGATGCCCGGCATCAACGTCGATGCCCGGCATCAACGTCGATGCCCGACATCAACGTCGATGCCCGGCATCAACGTCGATGCCGGGCATCAATGTCGATGCTGGGCATCAACGTTGATGACGTTGATGCCGTGCCGGGCATCAACGTCGATGCCCGGCATCAACGTCGATGCCCGGCATCAACGTCGATCCCGGGTATCAACGTTGATGCCCGACATCAACGTCGATGCCGAGCATCAACGTTGATGACGTTGATGATGGGCATCAACATCGATGCCCGGCATCAACGTTGATGTCGGGCATCAACGTCGATGCCCATCATCAACATCGATGTCGGGCATCGACGTTGATGCCCGACATCGACGTTGATGTTGGGCATCGACGTTGATGCCCGGCATCAACGTTGATGCTGGGCATCAACGTCATCAACGTGGATGCCCATCATCAACGTCGATGACGTTGATGCCAGGCATCACCGTCATCAACGTCGATGCCTGGCATCAATGTCATCAACGTTGATGCTTGGCATCGACGTTGATGCCGGGTATCGATGTTGATGCCCGGCATCAACGTCATCAACGTTGATGCCCCGGCATCAACGTCATCAACGTTGATGCCGGCATCAATGTTGATGACGTTGATGCCAGGCATCAACTGGCATCAACGTCGATGCCGGTGGATGCCCGGCATCAACTCAACGTCGATGCCGGGCATCAACGTTGATGACGTTGATGCCGGGAATCAATGTTGATGCTCGGCATCAACGTCATCAACGTTGATGCTCGGCATCGACGTTGATGTCGGGCATCGACGATGATGCCCGTCATCAACATTGATGCCGGCATCAACGTTGATGACGTTGATGCTGGGCATCGACGTTGATGCCCGGCATCGACGTTGATGCCGGGCATCGACGTTGATGCCAGGCATCAACATTGATGTCGGCATCAACGGGGGTGGCCCCCGTCGATGCCCAGCATCGACGTCATCAACGTTGATGCCGGCATCGACGTTGATGCCGGGCATCGACGTTGATGCCCGGCATCAACGTTGATGACGTCGATGCTGGGCATCAACGGGGGCCACCCCCGTTGATGCTCGGCATCGACGTTGATGCTGGGCATCGACGTTGATGCCTGATGACGTCGATGCTGGGCATCGACGGGGGCCACCCCCGTTGATGCCGGCATCAACGTCGATGCCGGGCATCAACGTCGATGCCCGGCATCAACGTCGATGCCCCGGCATCAACGTCGATGCCGGGCATCAACGTTGATGACGTTGATGACGGGCATCAATGTCGATGCTGGGCATCAACGTTGATGACGTTGATGCCGTGCCGGGCATCAACGTCGATGCCCGGCATCAACGTCGATGCCCGGCATCAACGTCGATCCCGGGGTATCAACGTTGATGCCCGACATCAACGTCGATGCCGAGCATCAACGTTGATGACGTTGATGATGGGCATCAACATCGATGCCCGGCATCAACGTTGATGTCGGGCATCAACGTCGATGCCCATCATCAACATCGATGTCGGGCATCGACGTTGATGCCCGACATCGACGTTGATGCTGGGCATCGACGTTGATGCTGGGCATCAACGTCATCAACGTGGATGCCCATCATCAACGTCGATGACGTTGATGCCAGGCATCACCGTCATCAACGTCGATGCCTGGCATCAATGTCATCAACGTTGATGCTCGGCATCGACGTTGATGCCGGGTATCGATGTTGATGCCCGGCATCAACGTCATCAACGTTGATGCCGGCATCAATGTTGATGCCAGGCATCAACTGGCATCAACGTCGATGCCGGTGGATGCCCGGCATCAACTCAACGTCGATGCCGGGCATCAACGTTGATGACGTTGATGCCGGGAATCAATGTTGATTCCCGGCATCAACGTCATCAACGTTGATGCTCGGCATCAACGTTGATGTCGGGCATCGACGTTGATGCCCGGCATCAACGTTGATGCCGACATCAACGTTGATGTCGTTGATGCTGGGCATCGACGTTGATGCCGGGCATCGATGTTGATGCCCGACATCAACGTTGATGCCGACATCGACATTGATGACGTCGATGCTGGGCATCGACAGGGGCCACCCCTGTTGATGCCTGGCATCGGCATCGATGTCGGGCATCGACGGGGGCCACAAGGGCCGCCCTTTGGCACCCAAGTGAGCGACCTCCCTCGCTTGGGCGCTAAAGGGCAGCCCCTGTTGATGCCCGGCATCTACGAGGGCCGCCCCCGTTGATGCTCGGCATCGACGAGGGCCGCCCCTCTTGATGCCCGGCATCGACGGGGGCCGTGAGGGCTGCCCTTTGGTGCCCAAGCCAGGGAGGTCACTCGCTTGGGCGCCAAAGGGAGGCCCTCACGGCCCCCGTCGATGTCGGGCATCAACGGGGGCGGCCCCTGTCGATGTCAGGCATCGACGGGGGCCGCCCTTTGGCGCCCAAGCGAGCGGCTCGATGCCCGCCTCTCCTTTCCACCTCCTCCTCCCTTCCCCCGCCCAGCTCCGCCACCTCCTCCCCTTCCCCCCTCCACCGCCCTCCCCTTCCCCCGCCACCGTCGTCGCCCACCTCCCCCCTCCCTCGCTGCAACCCACCTCCCTGACCATTGCATGGTTTAGTTTTTTTTTTTTAATTGTGTTTAATTTTTTTTTTTTTAATTTTTTTGTATAGAATAATTTTTTTTTAAATTATTTTGTTTTTAATTTTTTTTTAGATTTTGTATAGTTTGGTTTTTTAATTGTTTTTAAAATTTTGTTTTAATGTTTTATATTTTGATTTTTTTATTGTTTTTAATTTTTTTTTTAAATTTGTTTTTAAATGTTATATAGTTTGATTTGTTATTATATATAGTTTTTTTTTTTAATTTTTAATTTTTAATTTTTTATAATGTTAGTTTTAGTCTGTTTTTATTTTTGTTTTTAATTTATTTTAAAATTTTGTATAGTTTGTTTTTTTTTAATTTTTAATTTTTTATAATGTTATTTTTATTTTGTTTTTAAGTTTTTTTAAATTTTGTGTAATGTTAGTATATAGTTAATTAGTTTTATTTTTTAATTATAATGTTAGGTTAGTTTATTGGGTTTTTATTTTTATTTTTAATTTTTAATTATAAGAACATTCGTTTAAATCTATTAGTTTTAATGTTAGTTTTTTTTTTTTTTTTTTTTTTTTGAAATGTTAGTTTATAATGTTGTTAGGTTAGTTTAAGTTGTTTTTAATTCTTTTTTTAATTTTTTATTATAATGTTGTTAGGGGTTAGTTTGATTTGTTTTTAATTTTTCTTTAAATTTTTTATTATAATGTTGTTAGGAATTTTTTATTATAATGATGTTAGGGGTTAGTTTAATTTGTTTTTTAATTTATTTTATTATAATGTTAGAGGGGGGAAACATGCAGCAGAAGAGGACATGAATTTGGCCTGCATGATATTGTTGATTAGTTTCATGTTTTGAAAAAAATGCTAAGTTTGACAATATTTTGATAAGATATATTAGTAATGTTTTGACTTTCAGACTTAATTTTAGAAATAAAATTTCTATATATAATGTTTGAAATATGTTTTTTTACAAATAATTTGTATATTTTTTCTTGAATTTATGTGAATCAACACTTTTCGGAAAATAATATGAAATAGTATCATTTTTATACAAAACATATCTGAAAATTGATTGAAAATGGTTTTAAATGTCTATATTTTCTGGAATTTTTAACAATTTTGTCAATAAAAGTGTCTTATTTTGTCCATTAAAATGTCTTATTTTATAGAAAAAAATGCAAAATGTATATATTTTTCATTATAAATTGCTTAAAAATGTATGCTATTTTGCTAAATTTCTAAAAATGCACCTGAAAATAGAAACTAAATTTTTTTTACGATCAAGATAATTCAAAGGTCCCAAAAAATGCCTCGAAATGAAAATGTGTGATACTGGCATCACCCCTTTTTGAAACGGAGCTAAAAATACCTACTAAAATTAGGAGAGAGAAAAACGAGAACTGTGTCGAGTTCTCGTTTCATAGTATAAGTGGTTGTTCCTCAAAACATATGAACGAGCACGACGTAACTTCTTTTCGCAGGGAATGAAAAGGACAATTCAACAGATGGTGGCCGAATGTGATACCTGTCAGCGCAATAAGGGTGAAACAACACTCCTTCCAGGATTGCTTGAACCCTTGCCCATACCTACATGGATTTGGACAGATATTTCTATGGATTTCATTGAAGGGCTCCCTAAATCTGGCGGGAAGACAGTGATTCTCGTTGTGGTTGATCGTCTCTCCAAATATAGTCATTTTTGCGCTCTCAACCATCCCTATACAGCCTCCTCTGTCGCTCAAATTTTTATGGACCAGATCTTTCGTCTTCATGGCATCCCTTCTTCCATTGTCTCGGATCGTGATGCGACTTTCACTAGTCATTTTTGGACATAACTATTTCGCCACACTGGCACCAAACTGAAGATGAGTTCAGGGTATCACCCACAAACAGATGGTCAGACTGAAATTGTCAATAAATGCTTGGAAACTTATCTTCGTTGCTTCACCTCAGAACAACAACATCAGTGGGAAAAGTGGCTCCCTCTCGCTGAATGGTGGTACAATACCTCTTACCATACTGCCTCTAAAATGACCCCATATGAAGCAGTCTACGGTCAGGCACCTCCAACTCTTCTTCCATACACCGCCACCAGTTCACCAGTTCAAGAAGTTGACAAGGTCCTTCGCAACCGCAATCAGATTCTTCACATTTTGCGGGACAATCTTCACATGGCAAGAAATCGCATGAAGCAACAAGCTGATCAGCACCGTTCGGAGCGCACTTTTCAAGTCGGCGATATGGTTTTTCTTCGTCTCCAGCCGTACAAACAATCCTCCTTGAAACTCAAAGGGTGTCATAAGCTCGCTCCAAAGTTCTATGGGCCATATAGGATCCTTCAGAGGATTGGGTCCGTTGCTTATAAATTGGAACTTCCTCCTTCTTCCCGCATTCATCCAGTCTTTCATGTCTCTTGTCTGAAGAAAGTTCTTGGCACCAACATCAGCGGCCAAACGATTTTACCCGAACTGGATAATGAAGGATCCATCCTTTTGGAGCCAGAGGCCATCCTCAATCGGCGCACGCGTCAGCTTCGCTCTCGTTCTATCACAGAGGTCTTAATTTAGTGGCACGGCATGCAACCAGAGGATGCTACATGGGAACCACTCCTTTAGATTCAACAACAATTTCCACATTTAAAGCTTTGAGGACAAAGCTTTTTTTAAGGGGGAGGGGATGTTAGGAACCCATGTCTTTACTTTGTTAGTATGTTGTTGTTGGACGCATATGCTTTGTAAGTCGTCCCGTAGTATTTGTTAATCAATAGTTTGTGTTATTGTTGTTGGCGCATATGCTTTGTAAGCCGCCCGTAGTATTGTTAATCCATAGTTTGTAATGGCCCATGGTTTCGACCCATAATATTGGCGCCTAGAATTAGTATATAAGTGTGTGTTGAGACCTATGAAGGCACCGTGAAGTTATTTGTATTGAGCTTGCTCAAAGGAGGTTGCCCCCTCGAAGTGGCCTATGATCAATACAAAAGTGATTCTGAGTTCTGTCATTTCTGCTATTTCGCGTATTCTTGTTAATTAATTGTTGCAGGTGCCTTACATCCATCGGTGCATAATCGATGAAGGGGCCTCCACATGCGTCATGTCCACATTCGTTTGGCATAATTTGGGATCCCCTACTCTCCAGCAGTCCACCACTGCATTGCGAGCCTATGACGGCTGTTCGGCACAACCCCAAGGTCTATTAGCTAATGTCCCCGTCCAGCTGGCGGGTAAAACCATCCTCATTGACATTGAGGTCATCAATGCCCAACTAGACTATAACCTTTTACTTGGTCGCAGCTACATGTATGCCATGCAGGCTGTTGCCTCATCCGTATTTCGCACCATGCAGTTTCCCCATGAGGGACGCGTGGTCAAGGTTGACCAGCTCACCTATTACGATCCCAAGGCCCCCGCCACACCTGAAAATGTTCTCCCCATGGTTGAACAACCTGTTTTGGGTGCAACTACCTCATTCATTTCCTCAGTAGGACCCGGACTTTACTCCGAGGCGTCAATGACCTCTACATTCCAGGCCATTCCACCACTGTCACCGGAGACCCAGGTCGCTAACCTCTGCACTCTTTCACAAACACCCGGTAATCAACCCTCCTTGTTACCCAAACCACCATTAGTCCCTAGTCACATTGGGGTTACACCCATCCACACAATCCCCTTTCTATTTCCTCCTTAAGGTGTAGTAAGCACCCCGGTTATGGCTACCCTCAGCCTCCCCGGGTTAACATTGGGATTACCCGTGTGGTATATTTCGCCTCCCGTTCCCCCGCCAACACCAAATGTCATCCTGCAGCCGGTGCAACCCATCGTCACTTCTACCCAACCACCTCCCGGTATCACTACTCCTTCGTCATCGACGAATCCACCTCCACTCATCAGGCCCACTAGGGGCAGAGGCCCACAACCATACACTGTGGTACCCCCACCCAAGGCGGTTAAACCTCCCCCCGTATTCCGTGCTCCTCCAAAATGCTCGCTGTGTGATGAGTTAGGCCATCCAACACATCAGTGTCCGCAGTTACCTGCATTGCAGGAACACATGCAAATGTTGGACGACGACCCCAACATCCAGGTGGTCAAACTAGATCCAAACCCCATGCCTCGTGATAAATCATTGCGTACCAACCACCCATGTGCGATATGCGGTATTTACGGCCACTACTCCCATAACTGTCCTGACATCCCAGATTACAGAGCAGCCCTCTACGAGATGAACAATTTGGACCTTGAGACGGCACCCCCTACTATCGAGGAGATCTACCCTTTCGCATCATCCTCATCCCGAGAGATTAACACCATTTACACGGTTTCCACTGGATACCCCTCTGTCCGGTCAGCCCCTTCAATTGATCCCTTAGACACACATGTTCAACCCTTTCAAATCGACGAGGAAACCACATGTCCACAACATGGGAGCAGGCCCAAAAATTTGCTTACTCATCATCATCGTGATTCTCGTCGGAGATACTGGGGGCATCCACCCCACAAAGGGAATCCCCCATCATCATATCATCACTTCAGTATGCCACCCCAGCCCACAGCCTCATGGTATAACACCCCGCCACCAGTTGCTCAATGCCCTATTGATCTCTCTCTGAGACAACATCTGCACCACATTGACACCTCTGAGTTAGGGGGCATAATAGATTACCTCGACCCCGGGATAGGGGGCATGATCAATCATTTTGAACCTACCCCATCATCTCTATCTCAACACCTCAATGAGCCCATCGTTCAAACCAACACACATGTGATCCATAATCACAAACCCCATGCACATAGCATGGGGGCAGGTCATTAACCCTGCCCACTTTTTCACATGCGTGATCTCAACCATTTTTGAGATCACATGTCCCTTGTATATAGGATTTGATTCGATACACCTAGTATTTTTCCCCCACGGGTCATCATTTCTCCCCACCACTGCATCCTTCGCTTGGTGGGATCACCTTGATTTGTAGCCATTTTTTAACCTAGTTCTTTCCTTTAACCATTCCGGAGTCCTTATGACCTCCGTTTTTCACACCATTTGCACTGCCGGATTCATATTTCTGTGCCCGTGATGATGCTTGAGATCATTTCTCGCTCTCACCAGGACCAATATCAACATTGTGTCCCGACACCTTGTTGCCCCGGTTTGCATGCCACATCGGCCGTCATCCGTTTTCAGCGAGTCTTATATCGCCGGATTCAGTTTTCCGCGCTCGTGATGATGCTTGAGATCATTTCTCCCTGTCATGTCCCGATTAAGGGCATTTTTTCATGCCCCCCACGTCACCTCGGTTTTCGTGCCACATCGGCCGTTCTCCGTTTTGGACAAGTCTTATATCACCGGATTCAGTTTTCCACGCTCGTGATGATGCTTGAGATCATTTCTCGCTCTCATGCCCATCTTTTTCGGCCATTTTTTCAAAATGCCCTCTCATAGCCTCGGTTTGCGTGCCACAACAGCCGCAACCCTCTTTGTGACAATCTTTATGTCACCGGATCCAGTATCCCACACACATGATGACGCTTGAGACCTTTTCTCGCTCCCATCTATCCATTTTTGTTCGGTATAATTTTATCCCTTTTTCGGGCCGAGCAATCCCTTTTACGAAAAAGGCACTTAGGGAGTTTCTGTTAAGCTCTTTTTTGACTCCTAAAAACAATGAAAAGATCGCCGAGCAATCTTGTTTCCTTTCATGCTCGCTAAACATATCTGAAAGGGCGTCTACCTAGTATAAGTTTACCCCTTTTCCGGACCTCGTAGACTAATTACGAAAAAGGTATACTCTAGTCACATCGGCTAGAATAGTTCTCCATCCGCATCATTTTATGCTTTTTTGGGCCTTGGAGACTAAACTACGAAAAAAAACACCAATGGAGTCCACTTACCGCTTTCAGACTCTCTAAACATGAAAGCAACCATGAGCACGAGCCATCCTGGGCTCACAAATCCACAGGAACGTACCATTTTAGAGCACACTTTTATCCCTTCTTGGAGCTCATTAAAACTACGAAGAAGGAATCAATGGTGCCTCTTGGCGCCACGACAGATCACATCTACTCATTAGACAGCTTCCCCATTTTGGTCGCCTTTGTTCAGAGTATTCTGCAGTATGTCACCTTGATAATCCCTCGACGGCACCTATCAGCTCGTCCCCCCCCCAGAGTCAATATATACCATTCAGTCAAAGCAATGATCCCCAAACCTACAAGTCAGTTCCCCACGCTGCCAGTTCAACCATGTCATCATGCTCTGAACAAAGGAAGTTTGAGTCTACCCACTTTTGACCCAGTTATTTCCCATCCCCACAAGTATGTCAGTCCTACCATCAGTACTACAACACTTCAGTTTTACACCTCGTGCTCCTATCAAGGAAACATCATTGCCTTGTTAGTTGCTGGTCTCCCTCTATCGACGACAACCACATTGATTCCAGAAGATAGACCTAGAGGTCCCTGTGTCTTGGACTCATCACCATTTATGATGAGTGCCTACGAATCATTTCGAGAGGAATCTTCAGTACCTCTCCAAATGGTTGTTTCTCACATGCTCGACTTCAACACCTTGATCGCATCGTTGAGACTCGCACAGGGTATTCGTCCGTTTCACTTATTAGTTGAAGACCCCGGATACCGCCTGACTCCTCCACATTTGAGAGTCTTCCTATGGATAACACCAGTTACACTTTTTCTATAGATATCCGAGTTGCGCATGGCGACAGTATTCAGATGTACCCCAGTTTCATACTCCCTGGAGTATACAGTTACATCATTTCTCAGAGATGACTCATAGTCTTTGAGTCCCTATAGATGTTGGACACCTTCAGCTTCAGCAGGTCCTCAGTTATTCCAATGTATCAGTTATTGAGATCCGTTATGATCAGGAGTACATCCCAAAATAATGTCCCCCCCGGACCATTACGGTGTACCAGTAGATTCTTTATGTATTAGATCCCCCTTCTTGGGACTAATTGTTATGTATATGTCTTGATACGAGCATGGGAATTCCTGCCTCGTCCATTATCAGAGATTATACCTCATTCATATTGAGGCCATGTAATATTTTTTGTTTCTTGCAGCTTCCAAGGGCCATGGCTCCAGTCTCCAATCGGTCTCTTCTCCTTCCCAAACCCCTGAAAAAAGACAAAAGAACTATGATGTCTATCGGCCATACGATGAGCTCCTGCCCTCACACATCAGGGGGCAATCTGTTAACACCTAAAAAGTGCTCACTAGCTCATTCCCTTATTCACATGACCCATTTGTCCACTTTTCCACCATCTGAGCCTCTGAAACCAACAAAAGGTCACCAAAAGACCTGAGTACACCCCTTTTTCTATTAAAAAAGATTATTTTTCCTGAAAAGCATAAAAAACCCCTCAAAAAGGGTCCAAATTCCCAAAAATATTAAAAAGGGAATTAAAATATTATTTTTATTCAAAAAAGGAAAAAGGAGGGAAAAGTACCTAAACCATGTTGGTCAATACCATTTGGTTTCCACAAAACCACAAATGGTATTCCCCACCACCAAAACCTATAAAAAGGTGGTAGGGGCTCCTCATTTCACATCCATCCATTATCTCATCCTTATGCTGTTGAAATCTCCCTTGAGCATTTTAGCCATTGAAGCAACCTTGGAGAAGGATACCTCTTGGAGTTTGGAGCTACTCATCTTGGGAGTTGCTCAACATCAACCTTCACCATTGAAGGTATTATCGCAAGCACTTGCTTGCCCCCCCATTTTTCAATACAAATTCATTCTTTAAGATTTTCTTGTTCTTGTTTTTAAATGTTTAAATTATTTGCTTAGATTATTACATAGATCCATGATTAGTTTAGTTTAGTTTAGCTTATTGTTATTTAATTCCATTGAAACTGCTGCTACTAGTTAGCAGGTGCCCATAGCACTAAGCCTGGTTGCAAAACCGGGCTAACACCATGAAAATTGCCTCTACTTATTCAAAGTGACCACAATGCCTAAGCACCTTGACTGTTGTTTTGTAAGTCACATGATCTAACTGAAAGCCAACATTTTGCATATCTCTATAAATATTTAAGTAAAAAGGGTACTTCCTATCCTTTACGTGCAAATAAATAATGATGTTATATGTAACTAAGTTAGGAATACAATCCTTCTCAATCATCTCGCAAAAAATCTTGTAGGGCCTAGATAATTCCCCTTCTTTTCCAATGAATTTAATAATCACATTGTAGGTAAATATGTTATCCAACTGATTATCTTGTTGCATTTCATTATACACTTCCATAGCCACATACAGAAATCCATCTTTGGCATGAATACCAACAAGAGTACAATATATGGCCTTGTCAAGTTTGCACCTTTCCTTTTGTGTTTCATAAAGTATATATAATGCCTTTCTTATGTAGTTAGCGCAACCATAACAATGTATAAGGAAATTGTATGTTACAATAGTTGGTTCACACCCATCCCCTTGCATCTCATTATGAAGCAGATTGATGACCTCAAATTTTCTATAACACCCCAATTGTGTAGAATTGCTTAGCATGCTTAAATCCTTCCCATCATTTTTCCCATTTAAATAAATTCAAGGCTAATTCTGGATATTGCAACTAGAGATGGATATTGCAATTATAGAAAATGACTGGGAGGCAATCCCAAGACAGTGAATCAACTTCACTTTTGAATAACGATGCCATTATTATTTCACAACATGTTTGCTACTTGTATCCACTGTATGGTTAGTAACCAAACTGACCCTGCAAATTTTGTGCAATAGAATGTGTGTGTGACCCTCTTGGTGATCTCTGGTGAAAATCCAAGTAATATTTGAACAAGGCCTTGATGAAGCCTAGTAGGAAAAAATCCCACTAATGCTGCAAAGGAAATTAGCCCAACACTAACAATTTGGGACATGGTTGATTTTGTAAACAAAAGTTGCCATGATGAGTCCCTGTATGGGATACATCTCAATCATAAAAGGAATTTTCCCAGGAAAACCTATGAATATTTTCAATCAAATGTATGCACCATTAATTAAATGATTAGCTAGCAATATCATTTATCTAATTTTTTCTCACATTTTGTTGTAGATGTCATTACTCTGTCAAATATTCTACCCAAATCAGGTTGAAATACTTCTTAGGTGAAGGTACCTTAAGTGTTGTCCTATGTTTGTTGATATATCAGAAATATTTCTTCCTACTATCAGGAATAGACAATGTATCTCCTCACTAACAATAATGATGTCTCTTACTATCAAATTTACCTTAAACATGCGTAATCATATATATTTATTGTTGTTGTCCTAACTGTAAAAGAGACACCCAAATATGAGTGTAAATGCTCCTCTAATGCACCCCTGTTGTTGTTTTTAAATCCTTGGAAAACACCTCTCCTTGCTTCCTGTTTTAGATTAAGGAATGTTGATTTGAGAATATCTTCTTACTGCTAAAATGCATTGAAACATACCCCTTGCATAGTGATGAACATATATGAAATTGTACAGAATTATGCTACTCAAAAGGCATGATCAACATATAAATTTAACTTTTGTATGATATTTTGGTTAAAATTATGTTATATAGGGTATCTTCAATCGTATGGCATGTTAGTTATCATGCCATCATAGTTGCAGGAAGTACATAACTGATGTATAAATGTAAATTATGTGTGTTGAATAGATAACTGATTGAATGGAGCTAAGCTAAAAATGCTTTTAGGGTTATAACCAATTTCTTTTTAATGATCTAGATTTAACATAAAGAATCTATGCTTTATATGTGCTTTAACCAAAATATCCAATATATCATCGATATTGTAACTATTAAAGACACTTTGCAAGTTTGCTCTAACCATAATATCAATTTTATAGTGGAAACATGAAATTTTAAATACTAAGACAAATTGTGCTAAGAATGACAAAATGATAGGATTTCTGGACACTACAGCTGGTAGGACTGGCAGCTCCAATTTTCATTTGTGCATTGGTTATGATCAACTTCATTGTGATTAGGAGACCATGAGATTTATTAACATTGTGTGAATGTTGTATTCACCAAGTCCAAACAAAGACAATTAGGATCCGAAAGTTAGTGCTCTTAAGTCAGTACAAAGAGTTTTCTTTACAAAAGGTATTTTTTACAACAATTACCCATCTTAAACAAGGTGCTAATTCCAAAAAGTGTTTCAGTTTATAGCAATTACCCACCCTAGTATGGCATGCCCCCTACTATAGGTTGGATTTACAGTAGGTTGTGTTAGAAAATTAGGATCACGGAGCAATAACAATAAACAAACTGAAAATATAAATAACATAAACACAATATAAGAGAGACACCAATATAACGCGGTTCACCCAATTTGGGCTATGTCCACAGAGAAATTGCCATCCCTTTTATTATACCATCCAAAACAATGAAGGGATACAACCTGCAACACACCTATTGCAACTTCATCTTCACTCCCTCATAGTTTCTCTTACACAATCATAGAGATATTTACAATGCTACAATACATTACACAGTTGTATTACAAATTCTTCCTTTTAAAGGGGAATTACCATGGGACCGTAAACTGTTGGCCAACAAACAACCCAAAAAATTCCTTTCGGGGATTCGCCCCCAAACCCCCTTTCTCGGGAGCGATGCCCCCCCACACCCACCCTCTAGGATAAGTGTACAATCCACATGCAGAACATATAAAACTGGGGTACAAACATGGATGAAACAACAACATCTCTGAATTAGAAAGATCAGGTTCCACAACCAACAATCTCCCACTTGGATATTGATCACAACAACTCCACCGCTATTGCACTTGCTAGACTATTCTATAAACCTTGGACCTGGAAAATTTCACATCTTCACCTTCATGCTTGGAGGCCAATTGAAACCGAGCAGGAACTCATTTTCTCTCTGGTTACTACCTTTGTCAAAATGTTTGTAGGATTCTGGCTAGTATGTATCTTTTCCAACTTCAACTGTTCATCATCCAGAATAGACCCTATGAAATGATACTTGAGTTGTATATGTTTAGTATTAGAATGGAAGGCTGATTTATTTTCAAGATGAATGGCACTCTGGATGTCATTGTACAACCTGCTATTCTCCTACTTGTTACCCAATTCCTCCATCAACCTCTGTAAACAAATCATCTCTTTAGTAGCCTTTGTAGCAGCAACATACTCTGCTTCCGTTGTTGAAAGTGCAACAACCTTTTGCAGTTTCAAAATCCAACTTACTGTTGTTCCACCTACAGTAAATACACACCTTGTGGTGCTCCTCCTACTATCTTTATCACCTTCCATATCTGCATCAACATATCCATGTAGAATAGTGTCTGAATCTCCAAAACATAATGCATGAGTAGTAGTACCTCTCAAATACCTGAGAACCCACTGTACTTCCTTCCAATGTTTTTTACATGGGTTGTTCATATACATGCTCACAACTCCCACTACATGTGAAATATATGGTATGATGCACACCATGGCATACATCAAGCTTCCAACTGTTGATGAATAGGGAACCCTGGACATGTAATCTCTCTCTTCCTGTGTCTTGGGACACATCTCCTTACTTAGTTTGAAATGGTTGGCCGAAGGTGTACTAACTGATTTTGGATTATGCATTCTAAACCTCTCCAATATCTTTTGTATGTACTCACCCCGAGACAATGTAAATTTGTGATTTTTCCTGTCTCTTGTTATTCTCATACCAAGGATTTGTTTTGCAGCATCCAAATTCTTCATCGCAAATGAATTAGATAACTTCCTTTTTAGCACATTTCTATCCTACATGTTAGACTCTAGAAAAATCATGTCATGCACATACAATAACAAGATAATATATCTTCCATTATCTAGCCTCCTGAAATAAACACAGTGGTCAGGATGACATCTACTATAACCTTGTTCTTCCATAAACCTATCAAATTTTAAATACCACTTCCTTGGAGCTTGCTTAAGGCCATACAATCTCTTCTTCAACCTGCATACCAAATTCTCATAACCCTATGGCTGCTGCATATAAATCTCTTCCTCCAAATCCCCATGGAGAAAGGCTATTTTTACATGTAACTGTTCAAGATGCAAATCTTCTACCGCCACTACACTTAAAATAGTTCTAATTGAAGTCATTTTAACAAAAGGAGAAAATATTTCATCAAAATATATACCTTTATTTTGTGCAAAACCCTTTACAACAAGTATGGATTTGTACCATTTCTTGCCTCCATCTTCTTTCTTCAACCTATAAACCCATTTATTCTACAATGCTCTTTTACCTGCAGGAAATTGAACTAAATCCCAAGTCTGGGTTCTTACCAATGAGTCCATCTCCTCATTCATACTTTTCTCCCACTTCTTTCTAGTTCCCACCCACATTGTTTCTTCCTAACACTATGGTTCCCCAGAATCTGTCATCAATAAATAATACATTGAAGGAGAGTATCGTTTATGGGGTCGACTTGACCCGGTAGATCTTCTAACACTTGCAGGATTTGAGGTACCTGCTGCTATTAATGATTTTTTGACACCTTTGGAAGTTCATTTTCTTTGATTTCATCAAGCACGGTGTACTCTGTGTTTTCCTTTTCATTTTTCTTTCCCTGTATCTGATCTTTATACATGACCTTTTCATTGAATACCACATCTCTACTCCTAATGATTTTGTTATTTTCATAATCCCATAAGCAATAACCAAAATCATCAACCCAATATCCAATAAAGGTACATTTCTTGGATTTAGCCTCAAGCTTTGTTCTATTTTCTTTATCAATATGGACAAATGCTTCACAACCAAAAGTTCTCATAAATGAGTAGTTTACATTTTTACCTGTCCATACATCCTTTGGAAAACCACCATCCAAAGCACTTTAAGGCCCTATGTTTAAATTAAGTAAACAACAATATATACAAGATCTGCCCAAAACTGTAAGGGAAACCCTACATGCAATTTCATACACCTTGCACTCTCCATGATCGTCCTATTCATCCTTTCTAACACGCCACTTTCTTGTAGTGTTCCTGGGACTGTCTTCTCTCTATGAATCCCATGATATGAACAGTAACTATCAAACTCCTTGCCACAGTATTCACCTCCATTATCATATCTGAGACAATTCAACCTTTCTCCTATCTCATTCTCAACCAAAGCTTTCCATTTCTTAAAAGTAGCAAACACATCATATTTCTGTCTAATGCAATAAACCCAAGTTTTTCTAGTTGTGTCATCAATAAAAGTAACACAATAACGAGAGCCTCCAAGATTGTACATGATTTGGTCTCCATACATCTATATGCACAAGCTCTAAATTTTCACTCTTCTTATGTTTCCCAACCTTGAGAAATATGACTCTCTTTTGTTTTCCATAAACACAGTTCTCACATAATTCCAAACCTACCTTCTTCAGATCTGGAAACAACTTCTTTGAGTGGAGAATATGCATCCCCTTCTCACTCATGTGGCCAAGCCTATGATGCAACAATGTTGTATCAGTTCCCGTGGAAGCTAAATAGATAGAACAATTAGTATTATGAGGACATAAATACAATGTACCTATCTTATCACTTTTTCTATCGCCATTCATCATTTAGTGATCTTCCACCACGTTTCTCCAAACGTAGAGAAACAACCACCATCTCCCAACTACACTACTGAGATTAGATTTATTCTTATAGTAGGAATATGCCTTACATATTTCACCATCCATTGACCATTCTTTAACTTTATCCATACCTTACCCATTACAACAATTTTACATGGTTCATCATCACCCAATAAAACATGTCCAAAATCGCCTGGAACATAATCATGAAAGAATTTCCTATGGGGTCTAGCATGAGATGAAGCCTCTGAATCTACTACCGAGTAATCACTAGTATTATCTAATGCAAAAATCAAAGCATCTTGTAACACATCACCTACTACATTTGCTTCCTGAGTAGTCTCTTGATGTCCATCTCCTTTCTTCTTTAGAGATCTACAGTCTTTCTTCATAATATGTTCTTTATTTCCACACTTTTATCATTCTATCTTTTCTAGTATGGACTTGGATCTACCCTTCCTATACTTGTTGCGATTACCTGAGATATTTCCTCTCTCCCTTTATCTTCCCCTTCTCTCCATGGTCAACGCTTTACTTGATGTCTCACCTGTGCTTTTCCTTTGCATTTCCTTGCTAAGAATAACACCAACAACATCATCAAATTTCAAAGTGTTTGAACCAGAGACAGAGTTACTTACAGCCATGACCAAGCCGTTCCAAATTTCTGACAATGAGCACAAGATTAGAAGAGCCCTAACCTCATCATCAAATTTCACATTTACAAAACTTTGTTGATTTGTAATAGTATTAAATTCATTTAAATGATCAACAACAGATCCACCTTCTCACATCTTCATATTAAATAAATGCTTCATTAGAAATATCTTGTTGAATGTCGAGGTTTTTTAATACATATTACCCAATGCACTCCTCAGATCCTCCATTGTCTTTTCTTTTGAGATATTGAAATCCATCGACGAAGCCAAGAACAACTGTATTGTTCCTAGTGCCTTTCTGTCAAGAACATCCCATTCTTCGCCCTTCATGGCCGTCGTATTTTTTTCTTTTCCTCCCAACGATAGGAATAGATCCTTCTGATACAGATAGTCCTCCATTTGCATCTTCCATAACTGGTAGTTTTGGCCATTAAATTTCTCAACCTTAAACTTTCCTTCTTCTGCCATTGCTCCCACTCGAACGAGGAACCCTTCTCTCCTGCGAGTTTATCTACAAAATAGGCCTTTGGCTTTGATACCAATTGTTATAAAAACAAGATCGCATAGAAATAACAATAAACAAGATGCAAATATAAATCACACAAACACAATACAAGAGAGACGCCAATATAACGTGGTTCACCCTATTTGGGCTATGTCCATAGATAAATTTCCCAACCTTTTATTATACCATCCAGTAAAATGAAGGGATACACCCTGTGGCACATCCGCTACAACTTCCTCGTCACTCTCTCATAGTCTCTCTTACACAATTATAGAGATATTTACAATGCTACAATACATTACACGGCCATATTACAAAGTCTTCCTTTTAAAGGGGAATTACCATGGGAAAATACTACGGGATACCCAATACCATGGGCCCATAAATTGTTGGCCAACAAACAACCCAAAAATCCTTTCGGGGGCTTCGCACCCAAACCTCCCCCATCCACATGCCCCATCTAGGATGAGTGTACAATCCACCTGCACAACATATAAATTTGGGGTACAAACATGGCTAAAACAACAACATCTCTAAATCAAAAAGATCAAGCTCCACAACCAACAGGTGGCTTCCTCTGCCTCTACCGCAGGGAATCTATAATATGTATGGATCAACCATAGTTTCATTTCTTGAAGCTACCTCGTTTGTGGGAACCTAAATGACTATACAAAGGGAATTTTCCCTAGGGATTTAAAACTAGGCACATGGTATAACTCCATCACCATTTTTTCAGCTTGATCTTGAAATCTAAAAAGCTAGCATGCAAACCCACAAATAATTCCTGAGTGGATTGTAAAATTTACTGGCAAGCATCCACAACACAATTGGAAACATGTGTAGCTCCTGACACTATTATAATTTTGGATCCAATAAGCAAGTTACATTTCACAAGAGAAGATTTAACATTAGACCAAAGTTGGAAAGATATAAAGAAATTTCTACATTTTACATAAAAATCAATAGAACATCTAACAATTCTTAATTTTAGACTAATGGATCCAAGATGAATTGCTAAAACTAGCCTTTCTAAGCTTCCAGTACCAAAGAATCCAAAACTAATATAAAGAATAGCCATAGTAGCATTACTAAGCCATAGCTCCATAGGTACAAAGTCCAAACTCTCCCTTAAAAATCCTTAAGTTATTGGTTGAAAATAACTGTAAAAGATCCTCAATTTATTATACTATAATCCTCGTCAAAGATGGTAGGGAATCTAAAAGACTCTTCCTCTTACTCTACTTCTTGATTGATATGATATATCCATTGAATGGATAAATATTATATGGCTTGACACTTGTCACTAAATCTAGCTCAAAATCCCTAAACCACCCAACATTCTAGGTGTAGAGGTTTGTACTACCACCTAATAGAAGCTAGATCCCACTCATGCGGTTGTGGTTCAATGGTGAAGAGGACAAGTCAAGTCACCCACCAAGGTTGAATTCCCACACAGGCATGAATAAGAGGTTGGGGGAATGTTTAAGTTTTGCGTGATTATGTCAAAAGAGTGCACCCCTATCATGGCAAGTTAGCAAAATGAAAGTGCTTATGTTCAATAGTTTGAACTAGGGAAAAATGTATGGAACTGTATTTTTTTGCAGGTGCATTAACCATGGGAAATATTTATAATCTTCCAAATATAAAATATAAATATTTGGAAAAAGTTTAGAAAGTTTCCAAGAATCTTATATATTTTATATATTTGGTGATATTTTATGTTATCAATCAACAAGGAATATTTACTGAGAATTTTAGGCTCAGATTGTCTACGGAGATGAACCCACATCATTGTCACAACAACCGCTCAGATGCTTGTCAGGATTTGAACCCATGGCATTGTCACAACAATCGCTCCAAGCTAATAGTAGACCACAACCTGATGGACTTTGTTAAATGATAATGTATTTTTGATGGATGGTGAGCCCTGAAATAACTTGTCCTACCCCACCGCACTTGAACAAAGAATGGGGCATTTTGTGATTTCAATAATTCCTTGAAAGGATACATTGATGTCCAAAATATGAAAAAATTATGGTTTGTAGATGGCTAAACATATGTTGGGCTTTCATAAATAAAATTCATGTATGCTTCTAAACTAATTGGTGCATACTAACCTCCTATCAAATATAAAACTGTGTCTTACATATTGACTAAGAATAAATATACAAGTATGGATCATAAAAAATAGAGTTATTCAAAATCATGCCCACTGTGGGGCCTAGGATTTCTTTATTAAAGTAAAATTTACTTTATGTAAAATTTAATGTAGCCTAGAACATTCCCATCTGCTTAATCCCACCGTGGCTAGGGATGTTACTTGAATGCACCATAAAGAGTGGCACTCTGCCATTGTGTAAACTTGGTGTGGAGGGACTTGAAGTATGAGGGGTTACCAAAGGCCCCTTGCATAACATCAAAACCTTAAATTTTACATGTCGAACAGTCACCGAGGCTTGTCACTTGTTATGCCCTCCCACGAAGTCTTGTTAATGATTAATGAGGTGACTTAATGCAAAGTTTTGAGTGATGCATTATATGGTTATGGTGACCGAACCACCTTGTGGGGGTCCCTATTTTTATGAGGACCCCATTTTCCAAATAAATTGAATTATTTTATTTTACATTAGCAAGACTATTGTGTGAGTGCTCGATGTGAAATAACAAGCTAATCAAGTGAAATTTGTAATGTGTCATGATCAGTTTATTCCAATAGCTAATTGAGCAATGAGGATGTGGAATTGGTGCTTTGTCCACCACCCCATTGTGTAGGCTTAAGTGTTGTGTCAAACAACGTCTTCTCAACCAAATGGACCTAAGACTAGTTAGCACAATGGATTTGAAAACCAAGGTCTTTTGGAGGGCTCATTAGCTTTGTTATTCTGACACACCACTTGCCTCATGAGCCTGCATGTGCATAAAGAGATTAAGAAGCTAGGGTATCCTAAAGTTTAGAATGGGATATTGAATTGTAGTCATGGAATCGATGTTCTTGAATTTGGCATTTAAAATAGTTCTGGACCTCTTTTTTAGTTGAAGGAGTTGATTGGAAAGTGACTTGGGACACTACACTACTATGAGTGAAATCCTAAGCAAATAGGCCGTAGTGATTGAGAATTCATAAGTTGTCATTTTCTATTTGTTTAATTTTGTCATGTTATGTGTTTTAAATTTAAGGTGTTTTATAGTTGGAAAAATTGGAGGGTAGGTACATATTTGAGCTAGGAACAATGTTCATCTGTGTTCTTATGCATAATTATCCATTTTCTCTTAGAGATGCAGTCACTTACTTGTGAAGGTTTTATTGATGATGAATCCTGGTATGGGTTCGAAATGTTGATGATGATGTCTTGTGGAATTGTTTACTTACAAGATATCATGTGTTGTAGAATAATAATTGGGCACTCTCAACTTTGGCCTAGTCTAAAAAGAAGTCCAGGTCCCTAGTTTTAAAAACCATATAGCACCATGGGTCTGGTAATTGTGTCAAAAGGGTGTAATTTGGTATAAATATCATGAGAATGCTTTTTGAAATGTTTTTCGTTGAAGCATTGAAAGGGATCCATATCCTTTATTGATCATAGGTGGGAAAATTTGCCTCGAACTGAACTTCAGACCCATGAATTGTGTTTCCAAGTAATTATATGATATGGTGACCCTCATTTTCGTTGACTCTGAAAGAGAAGTGATACTTTTCTATGGATCTTCTTGAAAAATTAAAAACCAAGTGTTGGTTTTGTGAAGTTTCCCTTTCAATCATTTGGGTCAAAAACATTAACCAACACATCAATCTGCCATTTCCATCCCTCATGGGACAAGGCCAGAAGCATCGTATCGTCATAGAAACAAAAGTCATTATCAAGACGTCATGTGCTAGACATCCATCTCCCTCTTGAATATGTGTTTTGAGAATTCTGAAGCTAATTTTTATGAAGACCAAACAAGGTAGGTCCAAAGAGCTATGGACAATGATGATGATGATGACGATGATGATGATGATGCCCTAGACCATTACATCCTTTCTTATTGTTTTGGAGATTTGAAGCATAAATGAATATGTGGGTAGCAAAGGGCATAGCTATTTTGATCATTTGGGAAATTCTAGGCATATTCCAGTGCTAAACAATTAATGAACAACAATTGAAGACACAAAATAGTAGGCTTGTGTACTCTTATAGCCTCCTCTAACAAATATGGTCACTTTTAGAGCAGTAATAAAGCACATAAAAGATTATTCCTCCAATCTAGGTTAACAAACAACCCTAAAAGGAAATTCGGGACAGTCTATGGAACACTTAATACCTTGGAAAACAATTTTGGGCATCATAAACCAACACTGGGAAATGAATAATAGGAGTGACCTATGCCGGTGATTTCATGCTTAGGTCAGACCTCAAAAAGGAATAAAGGCTCAGTTCCTGGGCATCATTCCACCCAATATCAGCAAGGCATATGTGGACCTCCCAAGCCACAGAGATAACACATGTAACTACTAAGTGCAAACTTACATTTTATCCCTCGACCTTGCCATCTCAAAATCATTTAGATTCCCATAAAAGAATCAACCGAATATAGAGTCTATACAAGAGAAATTGCAACGAGAAAGTGAAAACAACTTGTACACCATATCAATATTTTGCAATGAGGAACAAGCCTGGCCTAGTTTAACTAACTTAAAATCTTCTTACTTCTAACATGCTCAAATATAATAGGTAAAAATTCAAGAGAAGTTCTTAAGGGAATGAATTATGTGTTTAGGCCCACAAAATTATGTACAAACCATTACAAACAGGGAGCAACTATAAAAAACTCCATTAGAGGATCAACTAGTTGCAACATAATTAGAAAATTATTTGATCCTCTTGCCAGATAGGATAATCTCAAGGAGATATAGAGCATAGATGAAAAATTGTACCTACAATTTCAATATTTTAGGCAAGTTCAGTTACAATCCTGGCATTCTTTGTTTTAGGCATGTGTATAGAATGTTGAAGGTCATGTGTGTAGATATAGAACTTGGTGTGCATGGTCTTGTCAACCCCAAATTCTATAGAGGTTTTTTGAGACTCTTTAACTTAATCCCACAATGAGCATTATGCACAATAGCATTGGATCATAAGGTTTGGTGCACATAGCTGGTGGGTGCTGAGGTTGTTCATGCATGGTCATCTATATATGTGCTCTCACATCAAGAGTGCAAATGATTGCAAAAAGAGAGAAAAAGGACCACCACATAAATTCCCCAGCCACCAAAATTGAGGCTCAAACTAGCCTCAACTCCATTACCTGAAAGAAAATATTGAATCTAGGGTACAATTTTCCTTCTTTATTGCTCAATAACACCATTAATAAATTAAGGACTCGGATAATTCACCTTCTGATGCCACAACTTCACTTTGATCATTCAAAAGAATTGGTATAATTCATGCTTTCACATAGATCAAATGACAACCTATGCAAAATGAAAAACCATGGCTTCAAAAAACACATTCTATGATTTTAAGTCTAGGTCCAGAACTGCTACCACATGTTATGCCCCAAACATAACAATAACAAATAGTAATAGAGATATAAATAGAATGAGTGCTTTGTTGAGAATATTTCAGTCAATGAGCATGTTCGGTGAATATTTAGGGAGCACTCGACATTCCTTAAACAAGAGCATTCTTCTACCCAAAGGTGAGATAAAACCCCCCAAAAAAGAGGGATTTGAGTTCCTTTTAATAACTATATAACTTTATATTGAAAAATTTAGGGCCTTTTAAAACCTATTGAACTCTATTTTGATTGGATTAGTTATTCTAGTCACCCAATTAAGGTCTAGACTCTTGGCATCTTATTTAACCCTACTATGGGAAGAACAATTATGTTACTACAACCAATACAAATGAGATGGGAGGGAAACTGCAAAATGAAGTCTTTTCAGTGGAGATCTAAATATACATATATGCAAATCCAAGAAAATCCACCTGATTGGCATATGAGATTTAACATTTTCTTGCTTCATCTTGGGGAGATATGTACACTTTGGCTGTTTTCCCTTCTAATTGCCAATTGGATGTCATATACAAGTTGGATCTCAATTGGGGATTACTTCGATTAACCAATGGTGCCACTAAAATATTCTCATAGATCTTATAGTTAATACTACAAGTATTTTGCAAACTTTAAACTTGGATCATTGTGTAATTGCTTAAAAGATTTTATTTAATCATTTCAACATTTTAAAGAAATACACAATCACATTTTTTATTCCTACTAGATGGTTTATCATGGCTTTTTTATATGTTTATAAATCTATTTGGTAATGCACAGGTGACTTTTGATGAAGAAGGTAAGGCGAATGGTGTGACATCACAAGGTGAAACTACAAGATCCAAAAATGTTTTTTGCAATCCTACATATCTACCTAATAATAAGGTAATTTGACTTACATGGACTGGAACTTAAAAAATATATTGTCATGACATAGTTGTAAAAATTTCCTATTTCGTGATACCTATCATGCTATTTTTTTGTCAAGTTAAGAAGATTGGTAAGGTTTCTCGAGCAATTTGTATCATGAGACACCCTATTCCAAACACCAATGATTCACAATTAGTGCAAATAATTTTTCCTCATAAGCAACTTGGATGCATATCTGATATGTATTTCCTCTGATTTTATATCTTGTATTTTCAAAAGGAATTTACTTTGCAGAATTTTGGTGATACCCATAATGAGTTATTAGTTAAATTTTAATGAACATGCAATATTTTATTATATGATAGAATTTGTATATTTTTCCTTGTGATTTTTTGGATCGATCGCCAAATCCTATGTGAAGTCCCACATCCACAGAACTCCCTCCTCACCTCCACATACATTTATCTCAGCACCAATGTCTACAGAGTACAAATTTTGATAGAAGCCATGCAGCAAGTGTTGTGGTATTCTTCCACTGATGGTGATTAACAACTTTCTCAAACTTGACATTACTAGTTGACTTCAGCAGCTTCTTGACATCTATAACGGAAAGCTTTCCATCCATAGAGGCAAAGAATGAATTCATTCCAGAGAGTATGCATTGCCAACATGGACATCTAGTCTCACCCTCATTTTTATACCTCTATATTCCACAGTGTTGCATCTCCACGACAAACAGAGTTGACGACACTTTCCCTACTGTTTGAACCAACCAGAAGATGAGTAATCCTTGAAGGTAAATCCACCCTGTCAAAAATTAACCCAGCTGAGGCCTTATTTACCCACACTACCGCGCCTTGCTCAATTATAGGTGCATGGTAGTCCACACTACCGCATTATGCTTTGTCCTAGGCACGCGGTACTACCGCGTTATGATCAGACTGCAGGGTGCGGTACTCTTTTATTAGCCTTTTTTCCATGGCTTGTGGAATTTTGGATTTTCGAAGATAGTGGAAGATTGGGGTCCCTGATTCGATCCCAACTCACTTTCTGTGATTAGAAACGTTGATCCACTTATCTCTCCTTAGATCCACCCATCTCTCTTGTTAGTTAACCCTACCATACACTATAAAAGAGAGGCATTCCATGGGGAAAGGGAGGACTCTTTGAGTATCAAACTTATGATCTTGCAGCATTGTGGAGGTAGCTAGAGGAGAAGGCACTTGGAGTTGGAGGACTAGCTTGGGCATTAAGCAACCTTTGTAAACATTCTTCAAGTTGTAATAAGATAACTTGTCTTGTTTTTCCCATTTCATGTGTATAGCATAAGTTCTTAGCATGGAATGTATCTAATCTAGATTTGGAACTAATTTTTACATTCAAGGTATTTGGAAGCTTGTATGCTTTGTTCTTTAGTTGATCTTAACAGGTTCTACATTGGAGCGTTGGATCAAGAGCTAAAAGTGGGACAAACGTCAGTTTGAAAGGTGTGTCTTATCTCTCATTATTTCTGAATACATTTAATCTTGCTGTAAAAGTTAGTTCAGGAATTTCAAGGTAGCATTTGTCGTGTTTTGTTCTTAGCTTAGAGTTAGTGAAAGTCTGCTTTAAGTTAAGGGAATTTTGACTTATCCGTAGGGAAAAATTCCGCCAAACAAGAATGGCGACTCCACTGGTTTTGATTTCTGTTTGATTGATTCAGTTCACTGTCATCCATCTGCTGATTGTGATTTGTTTTATTGCACTTCAATCTAGTTTGAATCTTGGTCTTTTTTGACCTTTATTCACCACCTCCTCGCTGTATTTTTTCTCCCTGTCTGATCACTGAGTCCCCTGGGTTAGCAACAACCCTGAAAACTTCATTTTCTTTTCTCAAGATGCGCTTTTTCCTTACCTTGCCACAATACCGCTCCCTCTGAACTGCTTACAGTGCGGTAGTACCGCGTTCTCTGCCTTAGTACCAGAGCAGTACTGTCACAGTGTCGCGCTCCAGTCAGACCCTGACACGCGGTAGTGTCTGCAAATTTTTAAATTTTTTATCCTTGCTTGGTTTCCTGAGTCTCTTTCTACCTTAGGTAGTATTTACTGTTGCCTGTTAGCACCCTGGTCATTTTTACAGTCTGTATGGTCTGATTATTTCCTTGTTGTGAGCTTGATTTGTTTGAATTAGTGGCATTTTTGACATATTGGGTCATTTTTCTAGTTTGATTGCATTAGCTTGATTTTTTCACAACCAACTCAACACCACTGTTCTCTGTTACTGAACCCTGTAGCTTTTACAGTCACATTGTGTTCATCATTTTCTGTAATTAAAAAATTATCATTTGAGAGCAATTCTATTGTTTGAATTGGAAAAGTCTAGTAGCATTATTTTGCATTAGGAAATGAACCATTGATTTTGCCACATAAATTCCCATATTTGAAGCCTTGTAGATTGTAGGATCAGTGCATTAAAAGGAGTGTTTATTTCAGTTTGGCTTTGTTTACAAAAAAGAAAAGAAAAATATTTTGCTTTGATTTTTGCTTGTGAAAAATTTCATGCATGATCGAAGGACTCTCTCCCATCCTTAGCTAGATTTCATCGAAGACAAAGGCTCATTTTTTGATTCATTCTCATTTGCATGGTTTGAGTCGTCATAACACCATCAGTTTCACGTCCACTACCTGATTGAGTAAGACAGCCACTAAAATTAATCTCCCTAATTAAACCAACATTAACCTCACTTGAGGAAATCAAAAGAATTTGGTAGTTAGGTAGGACACCGGGGATAGGCATCAAAATAATTCCCCCTTGTCATTTTCATCTAAGACATATTCATTGTCTTTAGGGAACTAAAATCCTCTAGTATTTATTGACACGGTCACAGCCAGTTTGTGGAGGGGCCTCCTGACTGTTTCTAACTTTCAGGGGTTAAACGGCCGCAAGATTGAGAACCGGATGGACTCTGTGGAATGTCGCACTCCACTTAGCCCTAAGCCAACATCGATTGATATCTTCTTCGGAAGGATGAAGTGCCCAAAACCTTTTCCAACGTGTCATGAACGAGGTAGCTTAGTATCTATTCTACTAGGGCTCTTTTACCCAGGACCCCTTTCGGTAGAGGGATATCCTTCTTATATCGGTCTCTCATGTTGTATTGTTCGACTTGGATTTCATCACCTTGGGAAGGATACAGCTTGAGGTCTCCAGCTCTTAGTTAGGAGGTTGCTTGTTATCTCATCTTCGTAGAGGGTCATTTTTATTTATAGGGACTGCTTGTTGGCATTCTGGCCATTTTTTGTATCAGCTCGCTTATTGAGACAGCGGTCTCAGTATAGATTTTAGAGCTTGTTTTTTTGGCCTACGAGCCTTGCTTTTTCTATCTCCTCTTCTGCACACTCGGTTGCATTAGAGTTTTTGAGTTCTTTGTTCACGATACTGCCCCCGATTTTCATTTTCCTGTCATCATGTCAGATCAACCACGAAGATCACGAAGAATACAGGGCCAAAGCCCTCCACCACCACCACCGCCACGGACCTTCGGTCCGCCTGCATCACGCATTCCCGCTCCTCCTGGCCGCGGTGCTGGTCGAGGGAACATTCCACCGCCGATACGTACAACATCCTCAGTTCCGCCCGTAACTGCCACTCACAGCACAGTCTCAGAATCTATTGCAACTTCTGCAACCACTAGCATATCTGAGACTTCCACTGTCACTTCACCCACTGTCATTCTAGATTTATCTGTCACAGTGGACACCGTTACAGTGGCTGAACCTAGTATAGCCCAAAGTACTAAACCAGAGGTCATCCTTCTACCTGATGTCAGCACTTCCCATCCATCAGACATTTTTCACAATGACACAGACGGATCTGTTGTCACCACAGAAGGGTCCGACCAGGACATACCTAGCTTGATTTCAGTCCCAGGCGGGTACATTGAAATCATTGAAGATACTCGACTTCCTGACACACCTTTTGAACCTGATTATGGCTTCATCACTTCCCAGGCGGAACTTCCGCCTATTATTACTACGTCACCCAGTGTTCATCCTCAAGAAACAAGTTCTTCTAGCAACGTACCTCGTACTATAGATCTACCCAACCTCCCTCCGGGACATGAAATCATTGCTTCCATCCAGTCTAGTATGGTTAGTCTAGCGAACTCCCCGTTAGCATCGGCACGGTTTAGACATAGCACAGAGCAAATGCTCTCGTCAGCTTCTAGATATCCCCCTGGTACTCGTCCTTCTGACTCTCGGGATCCCAACTTCTCGTCTAGCATAGAGTTACACTACTCCTATGTAGACAGTTCCGGACCTTCAAACATTACTATACCTAGGTTCCCGCCGGATCCCCAAACCCCTTTCCAGGACATGAACTCGGGCCCAGTTTTCAATGGTCCTCCTATCATTGAACACGCTATGGACGACGCCGATACCCCTGGGTTAAACTCCCCACATTTGCTGCCATCCCCTATTTTTGTTGCACATTCTATGAGAGATAACCCAGTCTTTTCCCCGTCCTCGCCTGTCAGATATGGAAGACCCCCCTCCGCTAATCGGTACTTTTGGCGCCGTTGGCCAATCCACATTATCATATTTTACCAATGGTGGAAGAACACCTAGTCATACTTCTGGATCTTCCGGTTGGACCGGAGGATCACCTTCGGCCACTATTTATACTATCTCAGGAGGTAAACAACTGACTGCAATGGTCCCCAACTCCAACAACCAAACTCCCCCTGGTGGGCCATCAACCTAACCAGCTGGAGGACAACCTTTTGTTGGGAACCCCGTTCCTAGTCAACAGCCTCCTCCTATAGGGCCATCCAACCTATCTGTTGGCAGACAACCCATTGGTTCCATCCAACAACTCTCCCAACCAGCAGCTTCTGCTCAATATGGTATGTACAACACACCTGGCAGCGGACAACCTTATTCCAGTGTTCCAACCGGGCCTTATTCTCAACCTCCCCCGTCAGGTATGCTTCCTTCTTGGGACCCTCAAATCCCACAGAGTGGGGGGTACTCACTTTTCAGAAACTAGAACCAAGCTGGGGGGCAATCCCAGATTCCCCCCAACTTGAATTCTAGCTTCCCTTACCCTTCAGCTGCTACAACTCCATGGAACCCATCACTTCAATTTCCACTCGCTCCTCAAGCAGGAACGAGCCTTCCATGGACACAACAGTCGCAACCACCCCCCAATCCTGCTATGGGAAACTTTCCACTCACTCAATACGGTGGTAACTTCCCTGGAACACAACAGTTCCAAGGAACTTATTCCCAGCAAGGAGAGACAACCATTCCTGGGTATCAGCAACCCCAGGGTACCATACCCACTCAGCAAAACACCCACCAACCGGTTGCCTACAATCAATCGGTTAACCAGATGGCTTACCATCCACAGAATTTCTAGCAGTACCCCCCGGGAAACACATATGGGTATAACACACAGCAGTATGCTATGCAGGGCCCTCCAGGTTTCTCTGCACCACATGGTTATTACTCATACGTGTAGACTAACCGTCAACTTCCCTTTTTGGCCACACTTGACTTACCTGATTTGCCAAGGCTTATTAACGATCCTATATGGCATGAACCTCACTGGCCACCTATCCCAGCCAAACTACCATCGGACATTCCTAAGTTCGATGCCAAGCCCGGGGAAGACCCAAAGAACCACGTGATGACCTTCCATCTTTGGTGTTCATCCAACTCCTTGATGGATGATTCCATCCGAATTCGGCTCTTCCAACGCACACTCACCGGCACGACAGCAAAATGGTACATCGAGCTGCCACAACACTCTTTTCGTGATTTCAACACTTTGGCTATGCAGTTTCTGACTCATTTCCAGCTCCCCATCCGGTATGAGACTGGAACAGAACTGTTAACATCACTGTTTCAAACCACTTCTACACATATTTCGGATCACATCCATGAGTGGCGACGACGTCGTAGGCTAATAAAGGCACCTATTCCGGATCAGCTACTTGCTGATTGGTTCACAAAATCCTTTTTGCCTCCCATAGCCAGAGATATCGCTATGCGCAGACCGGTTACAGAAGAACAAGCCATCTCGGCAGCCCAGTACATGGATTGGTATACACTCAATCCGGTACTTTACATGAACTTCTTCCTCATGCCTCCCGCGTTAACACTGATCCAACCAAGCCTACCACTGAACCTCCCATTGATGGTATTGTCAGTTCAGTCAAGGCCCAGCCTATTACCAACTCGACAGGACAACAAGCTTCTGCTTCCCCCGCTCTACCTCAGGCTGCTTCAAAAACAACTACTTCTCCTGCCCTTTCCTCCGATTCAAGTGAACGCAGTTCAATCTACGTCACAACCATCCGGGGGGAAAGAAGAAAAATAATCGTGGTAAAAACAAAAAGAACCAGCAGGAGAACCCCAAGCCGCAACCCACCCAAAATGACCAGAAACCACGTCAAAAGGCTAAGTTTCCCTGCCTGATTTGTCAAGATGATCACTACACGCGTGACTGTCCCTACAAGGATGAAGTCAACAAATTTGTTAAAGGATCCTCTCGCCCGGCAGTGTTAACTGACCATTTCCCTCAACAGCAACAGCAAATGGTTTCCCAAGAATCCCCACAAGGGGGCAACCCGACCAATCCCACCCGCGGAGAGACGTCTACAAACCGCGAAATCCTAATGACAAGTAATGAAGAGGTTAATATTACCACTCGTTCAAAGACGTATGACAACCCTCCAAGTTCAAACAAACAACCCGAGATACCCAAAGGCAAATCTCCTGTTGAAGATCCGATTCCTATTCCCCCCCCTACCTATCATCTCCATATCGAGAGACCGCTTATGGACACAGTGCTACGTCCACCCAAGGGCACCATATGAAAGGTGACATTTAATCCGAATGCGCGAGCTGCCCAAAACTACAACATTGTTGAATATTTGGCTCAAGCACCTTGCGCCATGTCGACTCTCGAGGTTCTCCAACACTGCCCCACGCAGCGTAGAACCCTACTTTCAGCACTGGGGGCAATGGACCCAGATACTTCAAACTCCATCATGTTTAACTTGGAGCACACCAAACCTAGGCTTTCTCACCAGTTAGCCTTCCAGGTGCATACAAAAATTCATGGAAATATCATCCACCGCACTGTCTTAGATGAAGGTGCTTCCACATCGATTATGTCTTTGAACTGCTGGAGAGCTTTAGGCTCACCCGAAGTTACCACTTCTCCCACTACTCTCAGGGCGTTTGATGGACACGGCTTTCAACCGTATGGACTCATTCCCTCAATTGGTGTTGAACTGGGGGGCAAAACAATATCTGTACACATTGAAGTCGTAGATGCACCATTGGACTACAATCTCCTGCTTGGACAGAACTGGTTCTATGCCATGACCGCCATTGCATCTAAAGTCTTCCGGATTGTACAATTTCCTCATGAAGGGAAAATTGTCACTATTGATCAACTTGATTACTGTATCCCAGAATCCCACCAGAACTCCACCAACACCATCCCGTTATTGGATCAACCTCGGTACCGGTTCCAAGACATTGGTGTTGGTCTTATGAAGGAATCTTCCCTCATCAGAGTTTTTCCAGAGCTGGGAACCCCTATCCAACCAGTTAACATGATTTCATCCAATGATTTATGGGTGATTCCGATTCCCACTCAGATTGAAGGCTACGACAACTCCATGCCTTTAAACAGAAACCTTGTAGCTTATGAAGCGATCCAATCTACCACCGATTGGGTCGATTGTTCTACTGATCACACCATGGCACAGCTCTCGGCTGAAACTCATCCAAACCCACCACTTTTCGATCCTCTCAATTTGATTTTTCCCACTGACAAATCAATTATGGAGGTTATGTGCGGTGATGAGGCACCATGGGGAGATTTTCATCATCGATCTTCATTCCCCACTATTCAGCCACTTGAGCCTGATTCAAAACCCAGTACTTCACTTGGGATGGTTCCAACCAAGTTCCCCACTTCCCTCGACAAGGTATTTTCTGAAGGGAACTTGGCTAATCTTATGGAAACCACTCCTATCGATATTTTAGTGAAGCCTGGTATCGTGGAAAACGTGCACATCGGCAAAACATGTACTCCCCTTGAAATGGAGTTCTATAGTGCCTACTTCAAAACTTTCCACGATGTTTTTTCTTGGAGTTATGAAGAAATGCCAGGAATTGACCCCTCGATCGTGGTCCATGAAATTCCAACTTTCCCTGGCACCCGACCTGTTCGGCAAAAGCTTCGACCCGTTCATCCTCGTAAGGCAGCCGCCATTAAAGCAGAAGTTGAAAAACTTTTGCGTGCTGGTTTTATCTATCCTATCCCATTGACAGAATGGGTATCCAACATCGTCCCCATAGCCAAGAAATAGGGAACGATCAGAGTCTGTGTTGATTACCGTGATTTGAACAAAGCTTGTCCGAAGGACAACTACCCAACTCCGTTCATCGACCAGATCATCGATAACTGTGTCGGGAGCGTCATCTTTTCATTTATGGATGGATTTTCTGGCTATAATCAGATCGATATCCTCCCAGCTGACAAGCACAAAATGGCCTTTATCTGCCCTTGGGGGATTTTTGCATATTGAAAGTTACCTTTTGGCCTGAAAAATGTCGGGGCAACTTTCCAACGGGCGATTTTCTATGCATTTCATGACATCAAACATATTGTAGAACCCTATCTTGATGACCTTCCTGCTCACTCTCGAACATGGGAAGACCATCCAGACCACTTAAGTGCCATTTTCGAAAGGTGTCGTCGCTACAATATACGTTTGAACCCGCATAAGTGCGTCTTTTGTGTAGAAGCCAGAAAACTATTGGGCTTCATAGTCTCCAAAAGCGGGATACGTTTAGATCCTGCAAAGGTAGCAGCTATCTTAGCCCTTCCTTCACCCACCAACATACCAGAACTTCAATGTTTGCAAGGGCATGCAAACTTTCTACGCCGTTTAATCTGCAATCTATCCGAGATAACAAAAGGCTACATGCGGATTCTCAAGAAGAATGTTCCCTTTATCTGGGATGACGAAGCCCAATGCTCCTTTGACAATCTAAAGGCAGCCTTAACCAAAGATCCTATGATTCAAACCCCCGATTACACACGGGTTACATTCTTTATCTCGCAGCCTCGACTTCCACCATCGGTATGATGCTAGTCTAGGAAGACCAAAACGGCATAGAACATGTGGTGTATTACCTTAGTAAGAGTCTTCTTGACTCTGAAACTCGCTATTCACATATTGAAAAGCTGGCTCTGGCAATAGTATTTGCTGTCCAGACATTTCGTCACTACATCTTACTCCGCTGGACCACTATTATAGCCGACTTCAACCCAATGTATTATATCCTCACACGTCAGGTGCTTGGGGGAAAATACTCTCGTTGGATTGTCATCCTTCAAGAGTTTGACTTGGAGTTTGTCAAGGCTAAGTCCAAGAAGTCTCTGGTCTTCGCGAAGTTAATTTGTAACTTGCCCCGTGCTACTGAGCAACCCGAGCCCATCGATTCTCTTCTTGATGAATCGTTGTTCCTCATTAGCACATCTGATCCATGGTACGGGGATATTCTTTTATATCTCCAAACCCAACGCTTCCGTCTCGACCTCACTCGCGATGAACGGTGATGCATCCGACATCACGCAAAATACTACCTCATAGTCAACGATACTCTTTATCGACGTGGTGTCGATACCGTTCTTCGACATTGTTTGACCTTAGATGAGGCGGAACGCGTCCTTAATGACTGCCACGCTGGAGCATGTGGTGGTCATCTCTTTGGGATGGCTACGGCCCAGAAAATACTGCGAGCAGGATACTTCTGGCCCTCAATTTTCAAAGATTGCATTGAAATAGTCAAGAAGTGTCCCCCATGCCAATTATTTCATAGTAAAGCATGCTCGCACCCTGCTCCACTCCATCCTGTTATTGCCGTCGGCCCTTTTTCCAAATGGGGCATATATTTCATGCACTGTAAGCCCACTTCAGCTGGGGGGCATAGCTATGTCATAGTAGCTGTCGACTATTTCACGAAATGGACTGAAGCGATGCATACATATGCTGAGGACGGAAAAACAGCAGCGCAGTTCATATTCAATCATATCATAGCTAGATTCGGTGTACCACAATATATTGTGACCGATCATGGCTCCCACTTCCAGAACCATATGATCGAAGAACTAAGTGCCAAGCTGGGTTTTCACCATGAAAACTCAACCCCGTATGACCCACAAGCTAATGGCCAAGTTGAAGCCATTAACAAAGTCCTGAAACGAATGATTCAGCGCATTGTGGGTACCCAGAAATCCAACTGGCACTCAACTCTATTCTCAGCACTATAGGCATACCGAACCTCAGTGAAAAGTGCTACTGGGTTTACAACATTCCAACTGGTGTATGGCCTAGAAGCCATTTTGCCGATTGAATGTGAAATACCATCACTCAAGATATCCATAGAGCTACTGCCACACACCACTTCCAAAGAGGAACGGTTCCTATACCTAGCCAAGCTAGATGAAACCCGCCGCGACGCTGCCTTAGCTAATGAAGCCCACAAAAAACACGTCAAAGCTCAATATGACAAATCCGTTCAACCTCGGATATTCAATGAAGGCGACCTCGTACTTACATATGATCAAATGCATGATAAGCTTGGAAAAGGAAAATTAGAATCTATGTGGTACGTCCCCTTTATTGTAAAATGTGTCTTAGAAAAAGGAGCCTATGAACTAATTGATTGTGATGGTACGCCACTGGCACGGCCCCGCAATGGGCTATACCTCAAATGCTTCTACGCGTAAGGTTTCCCTACGCGGGTTACTTGTTGTACATAATGTACTTAGTTTGCTTTTACTTTCTTTTTGGTGTGTGCGTGGACCTCATGTATCCACTCTTACGTTGACTCGTGACTTTATGCGCAGATGTCTGCCTACTTCAGATTCACCGACGGTGCAAGCCGACATACTCGGAATATTGCTTCCGCAACATGGGTAATCTATTCTCCCACTGGCGAGCTGATTTCTTCAAGAGCCAATTGTTTAGGTCCTGCAACCAACAACATTGCAGAGTACCATGCGGTCATCGGTCTCTTGACGAAGGTTGCTTCACTCGGTATTGACTCCCTAGCAGTCTTTTTAGACTCCCAGCTCGTGGTGTCTCATCTGAACCGTGTTTACACAGTTCACGATCCTATACTACTTCATTTATTTCGGAGAGTACGCCTCTTGGAACGATCATTTAGTTTCATTTCATATCAACATATCCTGAGAGAATTCAATTGTATAGCTGATTCATTGGCTAATTACATTTTGGATTGGCATCTTGCCCACATATAAGAATACATCATAAAAGTGAAACACACAAGTCACTATAAATAAATAGATCATGAAAATAGGTCCATATCACTATATATAAGAGTGTTTTCCAAATACATAAAAGTTTGTGTCAAAGACAAAATTTGGGACCAAATCCCATACAAAATTTGGCTCTCAAAGCCTACATATCGTGTACATGCCGCAAAAAGATCAAAAGCTATCATCTACGGAGATCTGGGAGACCTATCGTGTCCCTCGTCAGAGTTCTTGCGCTGATGATGATAACACACCACAGCTCGAGCCACCCTACGAAGAAGTCGACCAATACGACTAGGCACACCTACAGTATGTCGCTGGAGGTGCAAAGGGACGTCATCCATCCTCATAGCAGGGATACCATGAGTCAAGCCCTGTAAGTTCCTATCTATATCCCGGACTCCTCCTGCTTCATCGTCGTCCTTCTCCTCCTCTTCTGGAGCGGCTTGGTGATCAACACCACCGCGACGTAATGGTGAGTACCCAGCTGGTCTCTGTGGTCCACGGTCTGTGACATGCATACGAACATACGTTAGAAGTCTTTTACACATTTCAAAAAAGCAATAAAAAATTATATATTCAAAAATAAACAAGAAAACATATATCCATGAAGGTCATACCTGAGTTGTCCCAATCTTCTCCTCTGGCAGTGCCAAGTCGATGTCCTCGCGGAAGTCTACCCCGGCATAGGGGTAGTCATCAATCATAACTATTTGCTCCTCGAGCCAGGAAAAGAAATCCTCACCAAAGGCTAAGCGCTGAGGTCCCCCGAGACGTCCTGCATAATCACTCCATCGAGCCATCCATGGCTCGGTCGGTGGGCGGGGGGGCATAGATATCTGCGGGTGCAATAATGGCACCCTCGCCAAAAAGAAGGTGACCAGGATACTCCCATAGCCAAATTGGGAATTCTTTCCAACCCTACACTTGTGCACTTGTTCTTTGAGATTGGCCAACACCGCCTCACACCAGTTAAATACTGTTCCCCCCATACACTCCGCTGCGAGATTCACTTGTGTGCGAGATGCCTGATGCGGACTCACACTTCCTGCTGCACGCGTGATGGTGAACAGTACGGTTTTTACAGGGAGTTCTATAACATCCTTTATGGCCACCTTCCCGCTTTTCTTACCCGAACCCTGACGGCAATATCGAGCAATCAAGTCATCTGTACTCGATTCCGAGGCTGAGTATCCAGTAAAGTTCACCCGGGCCCCTCTTTTCGAGAGGCCCATGAGGAAATAAATATCCTCGAGTTGAATTTCGAGAACATGCTCTCCCACTCGGAAAGCTTGAATGTCAGGGTCCCAGAATTGGATAAGATGAGTGAGAAGCTTGGGTTGCTGACGAATCCCTTTGGTCTTAAAGAACTTCAACAAACCACATTCTCTCAATGCAGTCACAGTCGGTAAGTGATTTTCAGCTGCCAAATCATCTACTTCATGCTCTCTTTCTTTCCAGCTGACCATTTTGCTCCAAACAAGTTGCAAACTCCTGCAAAAAGTCAGGGAAAACATTTAGTAACTATTTAACAACTTAGTTTCAGCAAAAAAATTGAGAAAATTTGATTTTTTCATCTCAAAAATCACCTTCACCGTGCCTGGGGCAAACTCTGCCACGTGGTACTGTACAGTACCACGCCTCGGTTTGGGACCACAGCGCGGTACTCTCTAACAGTACCGCGTTTCTCGATAGAACCCCCACGCGGTACTGTGAAGGGCAATTTTTGCCCAGTAGGGCTCTCCCAAAAAGTCATTTTTTCCTACTGAAAGCAAATGATTTCTACATGAAATGAAAGAGGAGCTCGAGAGCTCTTACCTGGCTCAGACGGTTGTTGAAACGGTGTCCTGGAACTCCCGATATGGATCCTTGAAGTTTTTGCTCCTCAAATGGGTAAAATCTCCTCTTTGGGTAAAAAACAAGTGAAATGGTAAATTTCTATTTTTAACCATTCTTTATATAGCATTTTCACCTATTTTTTTTTTAATTATTATTTTAAATGGTTAAAATAAAGCCCTTTTCACATTGCTAATATCCAGTTTTTGAGCACTTATTGACAGGATTCCCGGTAAAGAGCAATATATTCACACTGGCGTTTATTCATGATTTGACCTTCATTTTGAGCCTACTTTATCTTTTTCATGCTCTAGATTTAAAACTTGAAAAAGATTCCAAGCGCTTTCACACCCATGTCATGCTTGTCAAACTCAAGTAAATGGTGTCGAGTACAGTCAACTTTACTCATGCTCGTTAAACGATGAGTAAAGTATTGTCCTAGTTGTATTTTATTCTTTTTTCGGACCAGAATAATTAAAAATTACGAAAAAGACCATTGGAGTCCATAGTTAAGCTCTTTTCAGACTCCCTAAAATTGAAAATATTGCCAAGTGATCTTGACTCTTTCACACTTGTAAAATTATTTGAAAGGTCGTCTATTCGGTGATAGGTTATCCCTTTTTCGGCCCGTCTAAACTATTTACGAGAAAGGTATACCTCAGTCAATCTCGGCTGGGAGAGTTCTCTCGGGAATTGTTTTACACTTTTTTGGGATCGAGGGACTAAATTTACGAAAAAGTACATTGTGGAGCTTCCTTTAAGTTTTTCAGGCTCTCTAAATGCGAAAAACTACCGAGCTTTCCTTCCTTGGGCTCATTAAAATTTAACATCGAAGGACCCATTTTGGGATGAACCCCTCCTTTCTCAGGTTCGTAAAACATGTGAGATTGGACTCATATATGAGATGAGCTACACCAAGCATCTGTTACCCTCTTCAAGCTCGAAAAACAACAAAGAGGTACTCGTCTATCATGTCGGGGGAATATGGGGGAACAAGTCAAGTTTGTTTATGGCAGCTTGTCAGTCGTTACCTTTAAACATGGCATGTGTCTGTCTCTTGTCTATATTGGGTATCCATTTTTCACTGAGTTATGGTCATCATCCTGAGTCGTCTCCCTAGCCACGAGCCTACTCATCCGGTGTCTATCCTCTGCTATCAATAATCCCTGCTGCCAAGTCCTGTTACATGCCGTTATATGTTCAAAGGGTTGCAGTGTTCAGAATCCTTCATTGTGTCAGGCCTCCGCTGTGTCAGTACATACTCCATTGTTCCATCATCTTATCGTTCGTGCCGATTTCGTGTCGATGATGTGGGAATAATTATGGCCCACCTTCGACGAGCCTGTTCCTGTCGACACCAAATCACTATCCGGGAATTGGGCTTAGGAATCAATCACTAGTACCTTGGTACCTGCATGCCTCAATGGCAGGTTTCCTCATGTTTGATAGTAGGTTCACATCATTGACCTCTGATCAAGAAATCTCTCGGATGCTTGACATCAACTCATTTATTCGCATTTCGTTGAGATGTACTTCATATACCTTGGGGATCATCCTCATCATTAGTGATTTACCTCGCATTTGTTAACGGTTCACATCATTGACCGATAATCAAATGGTTTCTACCATGTTCGACTTCAACACCTTGTAATCACATGCCTAGATTCGTATCTTTTGCGATCGGGTAGAAGACCCTGGACGTACCTCTGTATCTTGATTCCGTCCAGGTTGCGATGGAGATGTCTTTTGTATTGTCACACAGATCCACTTATTGTATTGGTTGTGGCTGTGTCATTATTGTCTCATGGATCTACGCTTGTTCATAGTAGCCATGATCTGTCCACAATCTATATCATCTCAGTACTCATGGATCTGCAATGTATTGGTCGGCAGCCATGCTTTGAGTCATTTGTTTCCGAGCATGGGGATGCCCGCCTCGGTGGTATATCTAACACCTTGTTCTTGTTTCAGCTCCTTGTCGCTCTCCTCGATGCTATCTCTGTACAATATTCGTAAAGTATTTCGGCCATCAGTTCCTTCTGACCTCACACTTTAGGGGGCATCTGTTATACCTCTATATTCCACAGTGTCGCATCTCCACCACAAACAGAGTTGACGACACTTTCCCTACTGTTTGAACCACCCAGAAGATGAGTAATCCTTGAAGGTAAATCCACCTTGTCAAAAATTAACCCACTGAGGCCTTATTTACCCACACTACCGCGCCTTGCTCAGTTATAGGTGCGCGGTAGTCCACACTACCGCGTTATGCTTTGTCCTAGGCATGCGGTACTACCACGTTATGCTCAGACTGCAGGGCGTGGTACTCTTTTATTATCCTTTTTTCCATGCCTTGTGGGATTTTGGATTTTCGAAGATAGTGGAAGATTGGGGTCCCTGATTCGATCCCAACTCACTTTCTGTGATTAGAAACCTTGATCCACTTATCTCTCCTTAGATCCACCCATCTCTCTTGTTAGTTAACCCTACCATACACTATAAAAGAGAGGCATTCCATGGGGAAAGGGAGGACTCTTTGAGTATCAAACTTATGATCTTGCAGCATTGTGGAGGTAGCTAGAGGAGAAGGCACTTGGAGTTGGAGGACTAGCTTGGGCATCAAGCAACCTTTGTAAGCATTCTTCAAGTTGTAATAAGATAACTTGTCTTGTTTTTCCCATTTCATGTGTATAGCATAAGTTCTTAGCATGGAATGTATCTAATATAGATTTGGAACTAATTTTTACATTCAAGGTATTTGGAAGCTTGTATGCTTTGTTCTTTAGTTGATCTTAACAGGTTCTACATTGGAGCGTTGGATCAAGAGCTAAAAGCGAGACAAACGTCAGTTTGAAAGGTGTGTCTTATCTCTCATTATTTCTGAATACATTTAATCTTGCTGTAAAAGTTAGTTCAGGAATTTCAAGGTAGCATTTGTTGTGTTTTGTTCTTAGCTTAGAGTTAGTGAAAGTCTGCTTTAAGTTAAGGGAATTTTGACTTATCCGTAGGGAAAAATTCCACCAAACACTCATTTGGTGTCATATTTCAATATCCCATGTGTATATGTCACTGTGCGCACTACTCATAAGGTAAGGGCCTCTCACAAATAGTGACCACACCCAATATCCATGCCTAATAATTTTCAGACACTTCAAAGAACCTTGATCCCAGACATGAATGCTCATATCCCAAGAGCCACTATAAATTCTGGTTGAGTTAAGGCCTGAGGAGGTGATGGATCCAATATGTCCACAAAGGAAAAATTCAGTTCTCCAACCTGTAGATCCCAAAATTTCAAACAAATGAGGGAGCTCAGGAATTGCTCGCCAACCTCTTACAAAATCCTCAGTACCACCCACCACCAACATCTTTGTATCCTCTACTATGGCTTGTATTGTGCTACGAAGTTGTCATGACTATTCAATAAAAAAACCTTCCTCCATGTTCCACATTCTTATCACGGTATCATATCGTACAGTAAAGATGAGATTTTTAAACCTTAACAGTGAAGTACAAACTCATATGATTCTTAAGCATTAACAGAAAATACACAATGGCACACACATTACACAGAGATTTTCACCTGGAAACCCTTAACCGGGAAAAAACCAGCCAAACTTAGAGCCACATAGCTCCTTTTTCATTATATGTTTATTTTACATGTACAATACAATAAATGGTATTCTGCAGCATCTAAAACCCTAATTCGTCTACCCGAATTAGGTTACAACCCTAATTCCTTTTACCGGAATTAGATTAGAGTACAATGGGTCGAAAATCGCGAAAAAGCAAAAAGCAACCCAAAAAATTTTGCGCTCCGCGCGGACTCCGGGGGCCTAAAGGTCCGTAACGAAGGGGGTGGGCCCTGTCGGGCTACCCCCCCCTCTAAACCCCCCCCTCCGGACGCGCCCGGCGCAGGCGAATCACTAGTGCCGTAGGGATCGTGTTGTACACGCAGCGACCATGTGAAGAGATATAACATACCCAACATCAGTATGGCCATGATAAACATCTATTTTGAATCGAACTAGAGATTCCTTGCTACGAGCTTCTCTCAAGCTAAATATCTCTCCATTATTTTTCTGGTGACAAGGCACATGTTTCAAAAGGTTTTTGAGGTGTAGGAATCCCCCATCTCTGACAATACAATTCCTTCCATCCATTTCTATCTGAAGAAATCCTATGGAAAAGAACACATACACAGGAAACAATGTTAAGTTCTCTTGCATTGAGACGATTGAGGATCTCGGATATTAGTACAGGAGGAAGTTCAAGAAATGAGAAATTGTTGTTTGATCAAAATCTATCAAGAAAAAAGTTGATGTCTCCACATTGCTACTTATCTTAGCTTGATTCTCTACTTCATTTACTCATAAGAAACGAGGACTGGGGAGATCCAGGAAGGCCACTATCTCTTCATCCCAAGCATCATTAGCTAATATAGAAGATACCTTCCATTCCTTTTAGAATTCAAATGCGATGGAAATACACAAGGAACCACTCAATCCTTATTAAGGTTGGCCAAAGCCTATATGGAACAAACCTGTAAAGAGAACCCAAGAATTAATGCCAACCAGTGATGTCATTTGTTGAGATATGCAAGAGAATAACAAATTGACTTGGGAAATGTTTTGAAATTATTAAAGCATTTTACATGGAGACTAAAATAAAAAACAAAAGGATCCCCTCTGCACAATATTACTTCCAAATTTCCCATAGCAACACCAAATAATTCAACACGGAATAATGAAAATGTTTAATAGAATTTATTTACTCAACGTAGTTCAAAATAAATCCCATGCCGTCAAAATAACTATAACATTTCATACAAGTTTCACTTCTTCAAAAAAATGTTAATCAAAAGAGACAGATTGCATTAGTGCATCAGATAAAGCAATTTTAATTTTTTGCACCGCCAATAATCCAAATCCTTTGGAGGCAAAAATAGTTGATTCAACAAAAAAAATTATAATATTTCACGTGTATTTCTTTGCTTCAAGGCCTAAAATCAAAAGAAACAGATCCCCAAGTTGCATCGTGTTAAGCAGCTTGACAAGAATTGAATCTTGGAGACAAGACAAGCTAATTTAATACAAACACCTAAGATCAATCATCTCCAACATGGTTCAAACATAGGGTAAATACCTGACAATCTACCATATTGACTCATGAACATACATGGAGAAACTAAAAGAGATCATGTTAGGTGTAAAAGCTTGCATGCAATAAGAGACTGATAAAAAATTGTTAGACCTCTTTTTACAAGCAGAAATTGGGAAGCAGGAATAACTTATAAAAGATACGAATTCTCCTTGGAATCTGTGGATGTGGAACTTCACCCAGGATTTGAAGATTGAATGCATCTATGATTTTGTTTCTAAAACGCAAAGTAGAATCAGTGTTATTCTACTGGCATACTCACTCTCTTTCTCTGTTGATTTGCAGATTTGAATTTTGGGACTAAATATTCAGCATACGCAAAACCAAATTTTTATAAGGTGGTAGGGATTTGAATTGTTCAAGGTAAGAGCCTTAAAGTGTTCCTAGTGTTATTTATAAAATAAGGGTGGAACTGTTAATGTCTAAATTTCACACACATGCGACATTTCAACAATTCTTCCAGTAAGCAATCATCAACATAGAGAATGCATCTCACCACAGGGATCCTCAACAAATCCAAAAGATAGCATGAGTCCAAAATTCCCAAGAACAGTCAAAACAAGGGGTCGTGGATCTGAACCATTGTTGACATGCGCTATAAAGCAGGTTACCAGTTCAATGCCCGTGCTACACCAGCACAGCTATTCCTTTGATAGTCGCACTACTGTCATAATGGTGGGACCACCAACTTCTCACGGTGCATTGAAGGCTCCATCACCCCCAAGAACCCAAATTTCGACCCCTCGCACACTTGGTGGAATTAAATATCCCCCTTGGTGTACTTGGGAACTAGTTCGTGGAGGATATGAGTTCACATTTGGATCAAGTTGTTTGTTGGACACTTCTTGGCCTATAAAAGGAAGCCATTAGCATGCATTTTGTAGAGAGAAATCAAGAGCAAGGTTATGCTTCTAGATTTTTGTTGGAGCTTCCTCACATCCCACCTCTTCCTACCATTGTGAGCATTCCCAATCTCCCTTTACACCTTCATTTCTTAGCATATAGTGTGGACAAAAAAGGCCTCCTTAAGGGAGATTGTTGACTTCCATTGAAGCCCACACCTCCTAGCTGTTGTACAGATTGACCATTGGGAAATACCAAAGTGGTTTGGCAAATCTTGGATTGTTATTGGAGTTTGCATTATCCCCCCATCTCTTTTATTTTACTTTTTATCCATATTTCTTTTGTTTTATGTGAATGGCACTAACAATCTATTGCATGATCACTTGGAGGACAACCAACCACCTACCACATGGGTTCCAAGGACTGAGGCCTTGCTACAACCTACAAGGCCTAGTCCCTTACTAAGTGGAAGAGTGCACATTGTGCAATTTTTTCCACAACAATTCTAATGGCAACTCCAGTCATTCCCAACCCAACGAAAGGAATTACTCAACAAACTCTGTAGAGTCGATCCTTCTGACTTGCACCTCATGACCTTTGATCTTGACAAATGAGAACCACAACTACCATCATCACTCCCATTTCAAGTTCTAGTCACTGTAAAGAATGTCATGATTCATCATTGCATCATCGATGAATGGAAACATTTAGGGTAACCTAAGATGGTCCCCTCATCTATTGATTTGTGTGCATACGTCGATGGGATACCATCTCAATCAAGAGGATTGTACCAAAATGTCCCCATCGAACTGGGGGGCAAGATGGTCATGATCGATATCAAAGTAGTTGATGCGGAACTCGACTACAACATCCTCTTAGGGTCTAGTTATATGTAATCCATGAAGGAGATTGCCTCCTTGATCTTCTGTATCATGATGTTTCCATTAAATGGGAAGGTCGTTACCCTCGACCAACTTAACTACTATGACCCCAACACCATAAGAAATCCTGACAATGTCCTATCGACTATACTAAGTGATAATCAACCATATGTTGATATTGTCCTCGGCATGTATAAGGACTCCAATTTGTTAGGAGTGTATTTGTGACCACCACCAAGGATCCCTACAACAACCAATGGCCTAATGTGCACAATTTTCACTGTTGAAAATGGAGCCACCTCCACCTCCACCTCAACACCATCATCAGCACCACCATTGATTCATGGCATTGAAAAAATTTTGATTCCATCAGTGCCACCAATTTTCCAAATCCCTTTCTTGTACCCTCCCACGGGTGTACAAGGGCCGTCGGTTATGGATCAGTTAACTCTACCTGGGCTCACTTTGGGTATCTCAGTGCAGTACCTTACACCACGCTACCTAGATATGGCTTCCAAACCAGTTTCTCATTATGACTTTGTCCATGTCTCGACTGTTATTCCTACATGGCCAGCAACGCCCTCTGTTGTGACAGCCCAACCTATGAAATCCACAACTAAACCACAACTGATCGTGATAAAGAACACCAATGGGGGCACTAAGAAACCAAAGTTGAAATTTCCCCTCTTACCTAACCCAACATCTAACTCATCGGACGCTGATAAGCCTAAAGCAAGGGGCATCAACCAACAACAGTTAAAATCCCCAGTTATGACCAATACTCCCACTCAAAGGGTCACACCGTTGTCTTCTTTTTGTGGGTAGCAAGGCCACCCGACCAACTTATGTCCCACTTTTCCAGAGCTAAGGAATTTTCTTAACACCCCCGTTATCATAACACATGCCCCACCAAGAGTAAAAGGGGGCACATCTCTCTCTCCCACATCTAAGTCCAAGACACTGCGTACGAATCACGCATGCACCATATGTTCTCAGTATGGGCACTATACACACCATTGTCCTAACCTCCCCCATTTTCGGGAGTTGTTAGAAACCATTCATATAACTCAAGTGATGATGACATAACCTCTCTCCTTACCTCGGGAATTAGCATGAATTAATTTAGTCACCACATCAACGACACCTCCAGTCATACCTCCCATAGATGTTACTCCAGAAGTAATTCCCATGGTGCATCGTATAACACCGCAAGATCTATATCATTCTAGTCTTATTCCAATGCCACCACATGATGAATGCTCTTCCTGTGGGAATTCTTCCCATATGATCCCTCCTAGCACCATCGCTTGCATCATGGACTAAGTCAACTCCCCAGAAGTACAATCACACTTCCATAATCGGGTACCACGACCCTGTCGATCTTGTGGAGAGACCTCCCACTTCTCATTTTAGCGCCCCATTTTGCAATCCAAATGAAAAGATTGCCTTGAACTAATGAGACTACAAGGTCAACTACAACCCCTCCATGTAACCCCTCCAAGGTCACAAGTCGAGGAGGTAACGACCACCTTACTAGATACCATTGACATCGAATCTCCTTTAGCTGGTGTTCTCACTTGTAGTGATTCATTTTCTTCCAACGAAGACATAGGACACCTGCAAGCATTCCCCAATAATTAAAAAATAGGGGGTTCTCCTCCACAGCAGAAAAAAGACATCCAACACCACCTATTGATATTCCTTTTTTTTTTTAATAGAAATAGAGAAGAGAATATATTTATAAAAGCCGTGCACAGCCATACAATACAAAATATATGAGTTTTTTCAGAAAGAGAAATATCTATGAGGGCTGTAATTTTTGTCAATATTCCTTTAAAGGTTCTAATTCTTGTCTTTCTGATGCTGTCCAAAATGGTACTAGAATAAACCCTGATAAACTGATTGTTTAGGAAAATACAGAAATACATTGGAAAAATAGATACAAAAGATGAAAC